>OX578138.1:167190519-167635519 GCA_951213105.1 Amaurobius ferox
AAGGTGTAAGATAACTGTTTGAACGGCCGGGAAGTGCCACCCAATTTAGACCGGAACCCAGTGGCGGAGGCATCCACAGGGACCGTACCCTCCTTCCCCTACCACCAACCTCTCAGAAGGACTCACGGACCAACATGTTTAACGTGATCATACTCCGCATGAACACGGCGGCAGTTGTGGCAGTGTGCAAATCCAGCACGCAAACCACTGGGCTACCGCACCCGAAATGTGCCAACAGCACGTGGTGTTCCCAGGTGGTCACCTACTCAAGTACTAACCGCACCCGATGCTGCATGACTTCGGTGATCTAACGAGAACCGGTGTTTTCAGCACGGTACGGCCGTTGGCATAATTTGTTTAGTAAAATAATTCTTTATTTTTACTCGCACTATAAAAATAAATTAGGTCTATTGTTCTGATATGAAATCATTAGAAGAAGAAAATGGATGCAAACTGATAATTTTGGACTCTCAACAAAAAGGGATAAAACTAAAACAAAGATTTTCAAATGCTGCGCAAAGTTTTTTCTTCTGTTTCCCCTTTGAGTCCAATGACAACATATGCATTAATGACATATATGATGACATACATCACGGTGATTACAGAGACAAAAATTTACAACTTATTTCTGATTCCTTTTCTTTGGGGGATTTTATACCTCCACTTCCGGGTTAGAAAGACAAGCTTTGTCTGCATTCCGTTTCTTGAACACTGCGTGCTGGAAGTACCAGAATAAATAGAGCTTGTCACATGAGAACGTCCGCGTTCATTTGGATTGCTTGTCACATGAGAATGTCCACGTTCTCGTGTGACAAGCAATCCAAATGCTTGGCGACATTTTGGTGCAAAAATATAAATTTGGCGATAAATCAGCACGATTTCTAGGCGTAATTAGTAAAAAAATATTAAAAATCATAAAGAAATCGATTAAGCATGTAAAATCGTCAAACAAGAGAATTTTCGTATAAATTACGAAAAATTCGTAAAAGTTGGCAGGTATGTATATATATATATAGAGAGAGAGAGAGAGAAAAGGGGGGGGGGGGTACATTATTGTACAGTAAGAAATTATCATAATTCACTTCATCGCATATTCTAAACGAGTGTATATGTGTTTAAGCAGAGCAGACTTTACCGATCATCCTAAAGTTTATCAGGATTGTTTTGCATACTGATGGTGTACTCCTTATAAATAACATCTACAAAAACTACTAGCTTGTTTATTATAGTTTAACTTCTGAAATTTATCTGTTAAACTGTATTAGAAATTCCATGGACATCATTTTGCTTTGGGGGAATGTCAGGTTTGGAAACTGGCATCAACATATTTACTTGTTTATTTTTTCATGCGGAATCACAATTTGTGAAAAAGAGAATATAGTGAAATGAATTAAGGATATAGAATGTCGATATGACTTCAATTTATAACTGATTTAAGTCAAATATGTTTTGGATCAAAAATAAAGAATTGTGATTTTATTGTGTTTTAAAAATTGGAATTGTCATTTAAAATGAACTCGCCTTCCATCGGGTATCCCTGTTAGAATGAACTCAAATATAGGATTCCTACACTGTTTTCTGAAGTGTGGAACATAATCGTTATGCATGCTGTATATACACTTATCGTTTATTGCCTGTATCGTTACCTGTATGTATATTCTATGGACATCATTTTGCTTTGAGGGAAATTAGGGAGAAGTCATTGAAACCTACATTATTTCTTTATATTTATAATGCAAATATTTTTGGAAAACAAATTATGCTAAGTACTTTTCTGATTTTATCTAATATATATGGTTATTATTCTTCTAGATATATTGCCACAAAGACAATGGATAAAAGGAAAATTCATCTAAAATATCGTTGAAGATTGGAAATTTTGTAGAACTATAATAATATAAATTGAATTGTGTATATTAGGTTTTTATTTATTCTATAATAAAAAATAATATTTTTATGTATGTATGTCTTAATGTATCACACCAAAAATCAGTCCATCTAATGTAAGTATAAAATAATTTAAATTAATTCCTTAAAATGTGCATGTCTCTCTAGGACAGTATTTCATAAATTGTGGTCTACAACCTATACAGGTAGACCATGAATAAATAAAATTATTAGAATTCTCTATATATCACTTGAATTTTGCATATGTCTTTTCAGATCAAACAAACTATATCTCTAATGAAATATCACGGTAGTGGAGATGATATTAATTTGACCAATAAATAATATTCTTTTATGATCCAAATTACAGTTACATTTACTGAAATACACACGATGTGATTGATTTTTTTTTATTTGTAAATGACAAAATTTTATATTCAACTGTAAGACTATTTTACCACTAAAGGAAATTGACAACAGTTGAAATAAGAATTTTTGTGTTTACAAGTTTGTGTTTTGTGTGTAAGAAAAGTGGGAAGATATTTCATAATTTTCTCAGTAAATAGTTAGTACAGTACGCGACCTCTTATCCAGCGTTCCAATATCCGGACTCTCCCAAAACCGGAATACGGCAAAATAATGCCAAATTCTGCGCCATCAAGCGATTATTTGCTAAATATTGTGCCAAATAGCGATTTTTTGTTTAAAATCCCACCAAATGCTTTTTTGCTTTAATTAGCAATATCAATTAAAAAAATGCATTGAAACCCACTATTTTAGAGGGTTTGAAATAGGACGCACAAACCGCGCACGAAATTCAAAATTCCCGTGCAGAAAAAAGTGCTGCGCGCACTCGCCGCCGCTGATTCTTACATTTCGAAAACGAACGAATGAAAATATTCCGTGGTTCATGTTTTTTCCGAGAAGTTCCACAATTCCTCTTTTCCGGAAAACATCCGAAGTAGCACAGTTTTTCCCAAAAATTTCCTGAGCGGCTGCATCCGGCCGT
The DNA here is from genome assembly GCA_951213105.1 of Amaurobius ferox. Classification (NCBI taxonomy): domain Eukaryota; kingdom Metazoa; phylum Arthropoda; class Arachnida; order Araneae; family Amaurobiidae; genus Amaurobius; species Amaurobius ferox. Next base: position 167,193,416 of record OX578138.1, read on the forward strand.
CATCCCTGATAGTAGCTCTCAGGGTGACGATCCGGCACGGGCAAGACCGTCACTTTGACGGCGTGACATGCCATTCCATTCTTCACTAGTTTCGGATAAGTCTCCGACTTGTCCGTAACTAACTCCTGTATAGTATAATACAGGAGTTAGTTACGGACAAGTCGCGGCAAGGTGCTTTTTTAATGGCGTTTCATTTTTTTCTGGGTGTATGGGGCAGAGCACACACTAGGTACAATGGTTTTGATTTTTCTGAATTCGTTATATTTTCTTTTCTGCTCTTTGTTCCTGGACTTTGATTTTCGGTAAAAGTATTCCAACTTTTTCGCTAGAAATATCTCGATATAGCTAAAGAAATCCTACGCTCTTCAAACGCGATGTGCCGCGCAGAATTCACACTATTTTGCACAATTTAATAAACATTTATTGGAAAAGATGAAAAAAAAAGAGAGTCATCAGCGCATTTACGAGATGAAAGAAAGTACGTTTAAGTAAGAAGTTCCCGAAATTAATGAGAGTTAACTTTTGCCGAAATGCAGAGAAAAGTATAGCAGCTATAAAATGTCATTCAGGGCCTTCTGATTGATCTCTTTAAATACTTAACCTAAGCAATAAACTTGTAATTTTCTCGGGAAAATCCTTTTTTTTTTTCATCTCCATGGAAATATACACATCTTCAATATTTTAAAAAACGTTGATGGAATTCCAAGATCAAAATCATTTTCAATTAAATCCTATTATTTGGATGAAAATGGCTATTTTGGACTGAAAATTGACCCTAGCAAAAAGTTCCATTGCAGTATATTTATGGGGTTTTAACGTGTTACATTTATTAATTAATAATTTATAGAAGACTGTTTAGCAATATCAGGAAACTTTTTTATTTAAACACGATCGCCTGTATATTTCGTTTTATTTTTAAATATTTTCCATTTTTTTAATCTGCTTCCATCCACTAATATTTTTATATTTTTTGTGCTTTTTATGCTGGGATATCATCTTTTAAACATATTGTTGGTGAAAATGAGAGATATGTTTAGGATAACGAAATTGAATTTTTTTTATTTATGCAGGCATTATAAGGCTTATTAAGGAATTATAAGGCTTATTAGAAATACTTTTGAAGAGCATAAATTAGAATTTGATATATTTGCACCCATAGTTGAATAATCTCATTTCAATTAAAAAGGAACATCCTTCTCATCTTAATTTTATTAAAAGTACTTTAAAATATTTTGAAACATATGAACAAAGGTGTTTCTGCCAAAATATTAGATTTAGATGAATATGGTGAGGGCCCACTTTAGTTGAAATGTTAAAAAAAGACTTCTAATAACTACCCTGAATAATTAACTTTTTTCAGACATTTTTTCTTTCAAAATTTTTCTTAATCACTAAATTTGATACTAAAATTACATGTAATTTGCATTTTAGTTAACCCATATAGATTGTAAAAAAGCTTTTTTTAATACATTTATGTTTTTAAAATGAATTATAATTTTCTATAACGACATTTGAGACCATTCTAGTAAGTTTTAGAAAAAGTGTTCCGAATTACGGAAAAACCCCTTATCCAGAATGCCTGAAGTCCCAAGCATTCCGGATAATAGATCCTGTACTGTATAATGGTCCTAGTTTATTCACAGCAAACTTAAACTAAGCAATTATTTAAAAGAAAAGTGAGAACTTTAATACAAATTTTATTTACATTGCATGTCTATTTTATAATCATCAGATTATACACATTTTCTTTATTCTGGAGAACAATCATTTTTATATACAAATATGATTTCTTTATGAATTTAGAAATGCACCTATTTTAAATGGAGTTACACATTTATCTGAGTGAGTTAAATTATTGCATTTAAGATTTTAAACATATTTCAGAATTAAAAGATATTGCACTTAACATGTTCACTGCCAAAGCTGATATGGTGCGTCCGTTCACATGCACCAAGAACCTCTCTGCATTTTTATGCTTTTAAATTATTTTTAACGGAGAAGAAGGCTCGGCCTACAAAGCCATGTAGAGTTTGTACTGGACAGAAGATAAAGTGTGAAACAAGATATTTTTGTCTGGATGTGAAGAGAAACCAGCACTTTGCATGTTGAAAATTGTTTTAAAACTTATCACAAATAATTTTGTTTCATTAAACTTATTAAAATTTCAACATAATATAATAAAAATATCTTATTTGTTGTGTTCTTCAAAATATATCGTGAATAGATATGTTTTTGCATTCTAAACATTTAGTTATTGTATCTACGTTTTGAGAAATAATGATCCATTTCAGTATGCCAAGAGTATTATTTAGTCCCTGTACGCCCCAAATACCTAAACATTGCATACATTTGCTACAGCAATACTTGTACTCAGTGATTTAGGTAAGGTAATCAAGTTATCTCGTAGCTGGCAAGTAAAAGTTTGCCAACTACGAGTACATCAAACGTGTTAATAAATATAAATCATAAATGCATTGGTAATTTATTTGTCTTATATTCTCATCCTCTGAATTTAAATTGTATAATAACAAGGAAACCTCCCAATATTTAAAGAAAATTTACGTATTTGTACATTGCAAATAAGTTGGTTACTCTTAAATGAATACTAGTTTCCTTGTCGTTAAATAATTGAAATTTGGGTGATGTGAATATAAATTAAATTGATTATTTTTTATGATACATATATATTTGAATATTGAATCCTAAATCATTCATTAGGTGATCATTTTCCCTCCAACTGCTTGTCTGCTTTGTTTTACATTGATTTATGGAAAATAGTCCCTAACTACTAGCTTCCCTGCTGATTTTTGCAAATCATAAAGAAAGAGGAAGGTTTATACATTTTTAACAAAATATGTAAAATAGAAGTATTTATAATATGTACTGAAAAGTAATGGATTCATTTCACAAAAATGTTATACATACTTCTAATTATTTTAAATGTTACACATACTAAGAATTAAAAAAAAAAAAAAAAAAGCAGAAACATTCCTATTCTCAGCATCTATGCTTGGCATAAGCATCAGGAAAAAATTCAGAAAAGTAAACTAACTAAAGCTTTAGGGACTATATCCCATGGATTAACATCAATGGGATGATGAAACAAGTGGCTGGAGGAAAAGGATCCTAAAAAATCCAAAAATCTTCAGTAATATGCCAAAACACAGCCCATAGTATTCCTGCAGAATCTCATAAGAAGCCTGTGGCACCATAAACTAGCCTAAAAATAGCTCCCCAAAGCCTCCTGTGACATGCCTAAAGACATCCCAGAAGTTCCTAAAGAATACACTAAAAGCCTAAACACATCCTAAAAAGTCATTAAATCATCCTAAAATGGATCTCCACAGGACGTAAAAAAAAATAGACATTTGTATCTCCTATGGACCTCCTCAAGACGTCTCTAGGAAAATATAGGACTTCCTTCAGACGTCCCAAAATCCTACATAGGACTTCCTCTGGACTTATTGTGGACGTACTTGTGTTGTGTGGACCTCATTATTAAGCTGTATGCATTCCTGGGAGGAAAAATCATAGCAAACTAATGTCATTGTTTATTGAACAAAATAATTCAGTTAAAATGTATCAATAACACTAAAATATATTATAAGCTAGATTTAGGAGTACTTTGTGAAATGTCTTGATCAGATTAACTAATTTTTTTATCAATGAATTATTAAAAGTAATCTGTCGACAGTTGCAAAATCAATAATCTGGCAAACTAGCTTCAATATTTCTCTCACAAACTTTACAGAAGGAACATAAAATAAAACAAATATCATCATGATTTAAAAGTGATCAACTTTAATTTCTAAACAAATTGATATCCCCTGCCCCACAGGTACCTATTATAATGTGGGTTCTAGGTGCTCATGACTTGTCCCTATCTAGTACAAAATAGAATGATGCATTGTAGCTGTCCCACTGGCAATATTGCTAAGGAAATTTTCAGAGAAAGCAGAGCTTCTCAGAAAAATATAAACACTGCAGATCAATGGAACCTTTTAATCCCTGCTTTTTTCAAACATTTCAAGGCCTTATTCAAGAAAATGTGAATTTTCAAGTACTTTCCGAGCCTTGAAAATGAATAAAAAATTCCAGTACTTTCCAGATTTTCAAGCACCTTTAGGCATCCTAGATACACAAAGAGGTGTCTTTATTCGCAGGTCTGCAGCTGAACGGATGCACGATCAATGTTTGATTCTTTTTGCGAAACATGGTTAAGATTCTCTAATGATATGGGGCTATTTGAGTAGAAATACAGTTTGTAAAATCTTCAGGATACAAAGAAATAGGATGAAAGAACAATAGCATTACACCCTTGAAAATGAAATGTTGCCATCTAGGTTGAGAATTTTTGGAATTGATTTACCCCATTGGTATGATAAAATTCATATTCCAACGGGTTAGACCACATCGCCCCCTCTGTAGGAACCTTTAATGATTTATGCCACTACAAGGGGGGAGCCGAAAGGGTGATTATCCGCCATCCATCAAGACCATGGCCAGAAGAGCAAGGGTCGGCAGAACCAATCACCGGGCAGAGAGAAGGCAACCCACCGATATTCGACTCCAGTAGCCGAAGAGTCTGGAAACAGGTCACAATGACCTGCTCCTTTTCACCACTGGGAAGGGCCATCTTCAAAACCTAAAGCATGTTAGCATCCGGTCTATCCACAAATTGATTTACCCCCTGCGTAAAAGGAGGATCAGAGCTATGAGGAAGTTAAGTTTCATATACCACCATCTTGCGATGGGCCCCCCGGGAAAAGATCATATTCCAACAGGACAATAAACCAAAACATTCAGCAAAGATCTTTAAAAATTATTTAGATCAGTTAACTAAGGAAGGAAAACTTCAAGTAATGCTTTGGCCACCACAGTTACTGGATCTCAATCCAATTGAATGGTTGTGGGATTAAGCGGACCTAAAAGATTGTCCAACTTCTATTGAAAACCTCAGGGTAGTGTTACAGGAAGAATGGAGGGAAATATTGCTAGAAATGCTAAACAAGTTGATTGAGAGAATGCCTAAACTTATCAAAAATAAGGGCGAACACATAGATGAAGCAAAAATTTAATTATTTTGCTCTTATTTGTTTGTTTATAAAGATTCTGAATTTATTTATAAGTGTTTTGAAAAATGTTTTAAAATATTATCCCATAAACATGTTACTTTTATCCACATTCTCAAATATAAAAAATTTTGAGGTGACCAAATACTTATGGACAGTAGTGTAACTGTGCATTTCATAGTGGATGTTTGTATTTTATAGGTTACCTTGGAATGCTCGAATGTTATAACGCCCGAAAGCGTTCTGGGGTCATTCCATGTCAAATCAACGCAATCATTTTCCTCACCAGAAAGTAAAGTACACAAAACTAATAAGAAAGTAAAGTACACAAAATTTTAATCTCCTGGGCGAATTAGTTTTTTAGTTATTTACATTTAATGGCAGAAAAAGCAAAATTTAACCTCCAATGGCTACATTTAAATTATCATAACTCCTGTTCTAATTGGGTGACATCATTCTCATGGATCTAATTCGTTTCATTCACGACAAAAGATACTGCGAGTAATACTTTTGTATTTGAATGCCAATAGTCATTTATCTGCTATAAAAATAACTTATTTCACCGTCCATAACGCTTAGCAGGATTTTGGCGCCGAATTTAGAAGAATGTCGCCAACTTTGCGACATTTTTTAAATGTTGCCAAATGAGCGAAAATCTCGCAAAATGGATAAAAATGTCGCTAAATCAATAAAAATGATGACTGATCGAAGAAAATTCAATATCTTGGAAAGAATATAAGTATCTACTATAAGAACATTTTTTTAACTGTAAAAGTAGTAAATTCATTGCATAATATAAGGAAAGTTATGTGCTGCCCACATCAGATATTTATTAATATATGAGTAACCTCTGGTTCTAGAAACTCGAAATATGGACTAAATTTTTAAGTTGAACTTTTTTAAGCTTACTCGGAAAATTTCATCAAACCAAGCAGTCATTCTTCCGTGATAATAAGATAAACATACATACATACATACATATACAAACCTACAGATACATTTCTATTTTTATTTACATGGATAATGGATGACAGAGTTATATAAAATGTTTACTAGAATTTTAATTCTTGTGTTAAGAAACATTCGTGACATAAATGACATATTGGTTTGTTTTTGTTCCGCATAAAAATCGAAACTAACATTGGGAAACAAAATTTGCAGTATGTATAACTTGTTTTTCTGTACTAATAGGAGGCATAGTATTTCTAAACTTTCATTCTTATTAATCTATATATACTAATTGCCAAGTGTCCGTCCGTCATGCTTTTTTTAGCACTTCCTGAATAGATAGAGACTTGCAATTTGGTACACAGCTCGGTCGTTCGATAAAACCCCGGGAAAAATTGAATTTTTCGAAAACGTTCTCTAGAAGGGGTGCTCCACACCAAAATATTCGAAAAGTGAAATGATAAAAGCATGCTTTGCGATAAGATAGAGACTTCAAATTTGGTGTATGGGTAAACTGTTCGAAAGGAAGAAAGTATGCAATTTCAGATTTCCAATATTTTCTACTTCAGGGGGTGCTGCACACCAAAATGTTCGATTTACCGAATAAATGAGTAACGGCTCCTTTAAAATTTGATAGAGGCTTGAAATTAGATATATGGACTAATCATTTGATGAAAACACCCAAGACGAATATAGTTTTTCAAAAATGTTCGTTTTATGGGGATGTTCCAGAGAAAAACGTTCAAAAGGTGATTTGATAAAAAAAACATGTTTCGAGATGAGATAGAGATATCAAATTTGGTGTAAGGGTAGATAGCTTGGAAAGAAGAAAGTGTAAAATTTCACTTTACCAATATGTTCATTAAGGTGATGCTACACAGAAAAACGTTCGAAAGGTGAAGTGATAGAAAACATAGAGACTTCAAATTTGGTGTACGGGTAGATAGTTTGAAAGGAAGAAAGTGGGCAATTTCAGATTTCCAATATTTGCTACATTAGGGGGTGCCGCAAACCAATATGTTCGATTTCCCGAATAAATGAGATAAGATTTTTTTTTTAAATGTGATAGAGGCTTGATATTTGGTATATGGGTCAATCATCTCATAAAAAATCCAAGAGGAACAAAGTTTTCCAAAAATGTTTATTTATGGGTATGCTCCACAGAAAAACGTTCGAAAGGGAAAATGATAAAATAGCATGCTTCGGGGTGAGACTTTAATTCGGTGTACGGGTATTTAGTTCAAAAGGAAGAAGTGAACAATTTAAGTTTTCCAATATTTTCTTCTTTAGAGGGTTCTGCACTACAAAACATTCGATTTATTGAATAAATGTGAAATGCAAATTATTCAAACATTGCGAGACCATTGATTTTCAACTGGTATTCGGCTAGTGTTAACTAAATGCTTATCAGAAATGACATGTAATAAATATATCCATCAAAAATTAGTTATAAAATTGTGGTTTTCACTTACCAGTTAATAGCACAGTTTCAAAAATTCAAAGAGATGTGAAACAAAACTCTTTTTTTTATTCTTTTTTATATAAAATAATGTATAAGGAAAGTATTGTGAAGGGGCCGAAAATTCGAGTTCAAGTTTTCGACGGGAGAGCACGTTTCAAGCATCTCTGATAACGAATCGAACATTTTTGAGGTGATATCTGTGTGTGTGTGTCAGTGGAGGTGATATCTGTGTGTGTGTGTGTCAGTGAGTCTATGGAGACGATATCTCACGAACGAATGGAGCGATTCGAATGAAATTGGGTACAAAAATTACAATACATGAATACTGGAAGCCTATTGTTTTTATACGCAATTGCATGTTCAGAACGTCACAAAATTTTCGAGTGAAATTTTGAAAAAAATCATTAAAAAAAAAAAATTCTTTACTAAAATTACGTAAATAGTCATTTCTTATGTAATTTTTTAATTAGAAAACAATTAAAATAAATTTTAGAACGCTAGCATGAACTAACCGTTCTAGAATACTGGAAGTCTATTGTTTTTCAGCACAAATGAATGCTCCCCTAAATTTTCGAGTGAAATTAAAAAAAAATCATCAAATATCAAAACCTTTAACAAAGTTACGCAAATAGACATTTCTGATGTAATGTTTTCTTAAACTTTAGAAAGCTAGCGTGAACAGGTCTCGAGATATTGCCCATTTTTCAAATAAATTTATCAAAAAATCCCATAAATTAAAATAAAATATTACTGTTGAAAAACATGTTTACTTTTCATATATAATATCATGCCATAAATTTGGTGACATTATTCTCGTGGATCTAACTCGTTGCATTCATGAGAAAATATACTTTGAGTAATACTTTTGCATTTGAATGCCAATAGTCATTTATCTGTTATAAGAATAACTTATTTCTCCGTCCATAATGCTTAGCAAGATTTTGGTGAGGAATTTGGCAGAATGTCGCCAACTTGGCGACTTTTTTAAATGTTGCCAAATTAATGAAAATTTCGTCAAATGGATAAAAATGACGCTAAATCCATGAAAATGACGACTAATTGATGAACATTCAATATCTTTGCAAGAATACAAGCATCTACTATAACAATAACCTATTATTACTTTCCTTATATACATAATGTATAAGGAAAGTATTGTGACGGGGTCGAAAATTCGAATTCGAGTTTTCGACGGGAGAGCACGTTTCAAGCATCCCTGATCACGAATCAAACATTTTTGAAGTGATGGCTGTGTGTGTGTGTGTGTATGTGTGAAAGTATATGTGTGTGTGTGTGTGTGTGTGTGTGTCAGTCGGGACGATAACTGACGAACGAATGGACCGATTCGAACCAAATTTGGTACAAAAATCACAATCTGTAAACACTGGAAGCCTATTGTTTTTATTCGCAATCAAATGTTCAGAACCCCCCTAAATTTTCGAATGAAATTTTGAAAAAATTGTCAAAAAATCAAAACCAATAATAAAGTAAAGCAAATAGACATTTCTTATGTAATTTTTCATTAGAAAACGATTGACATAAATTTTAGAACGCTAACATGAACCGTTCTTGAGATATTGCACATTTTTCAAAAAAATTATCAAAAAGTCATATAAAATAGAAAAAAAAAAAAATTCCTGTTGAGAAACATGCTCACTTTTCATATATAATATCATGCGATAAATTGGGTGACATCATTCTCGTGGATCTAGCTCGTTTTCCATTCATGAAAAAAGATACTTTGAGTAATACTTTTGCATTTGAACGCCAATTTATCTGCTGTAAGAATAACTTATTTCTTCGTCCGTAACGCTTGGCGAGATTTTGGCGACGAAATTGGCGGAATGTCGCCAACTTGGCGACTTTTTGAAATGTTGCCAAATTAACGAAAATCTCGCCAAATGGATAAAAATGACGCTAAATCAATGAAAATGACGACTAATTGTTGAAAATTCAATATCTTGGAAAGGATATTAGTATCTACTAGAAGAAAATCTTATTTATTTTACTGTAAAAGTAGTAAATTCATTTCATTATATAAGGAAAGTCATGTGTTGCCCACATCAGATTTTTTTTTTACTGTAAAAGTAGTAAACTCATAGCATTATATAAGAAAAGTCATGTGCTGCCCACATCAGATTTTTTTTGTTAGTAATGCTGCAGTTTTTGATTTTGTGGATAAAAACACTATACTATTAGAAGCATTTGGCATGTTGTTTGATTCAGTATTTTATTGGGTTGATTTGACAATTCCCCACATATACTACAAAAAATAACCAGAATTATCCATAAATAGCCAAATATAGCTGCAAATGAAATTTTCCAGCTATTTTTAAAAGTTTATTATTTTGTATGTTGTTGTTGTTGAAACCCAGACCGTCCGACCTACCTATTATCTTGTATGTAGCATTTTTGATTCAAAAATTGGTTCTAGATCTCAAGATCAAGGCAAAAAGAGGGAGTCGAAAGCTTTGAGGGGACTTTGACTCAACTATTCAGCTAAAAGATTTAAACATCCATATCAAAACTATTATTCAAGACTTATTGAGTATTACTTACAAATTGAAGGGGAGATTGTGAATTCTGTGGAGAGGACTGAACTGAATTGACTGAAGGGTGCATGGGGCTTCTGGATACAGGTTGGGGTTGCTGCTGCTGCTGCACAAGTTGTTGTCTCTTTTGCTGCTTCACCCGAAAATCTTGTATGGCAATCGTGTTTTGCCTTGTTTGCTTACGGACCTACACAGAGACATCAAGAGTTTTTCATTATAATACAGAAAATGAAGCAGCAAAATCATATAAAGACAGAATGCAAAAATTTCTAAAGCATTCTGGGATTAACCCAACATGGAAATTTTGCAAACCTGATCAAGCTGTTTCTGCAACCCAGCTTGCTCCTGCGAAACTCTGGCCAGTTCTAAGGAATCGTTTTCGGTCAATTCTGAGCCATTCTTCCTGAGCTGTCTCTGCTTTGCATTCAAGGCTTTCTTAAGTTTTCGCAGTTTGATCACTTCGGTTTCAAAGTATTTCTGCTGAGAAGTTAAGACAGCCTGTTGTTGCAGGAGGTGTTTCTCATAGTTAATCAACTTCAATTTTTCAGGATCCATGTGGGGATCCACTGTTGGGCTTGGAGGGGTTGGCACAAAGTTGGGATTGAAAGGTCGGGGGACCATGTTGCCTGGAAAGCAGATAAAAAGACACAAAGATCACAATAACAAAGTTGACAATGACACTTCCAAAAACACCAAACAGGATAAACTGTTATTGCATTTTTGAGATGATGTTAGTCATAAACTTTTATTTATTTATTAAACTCCTCAACAGGCAAAGCTCAATCACTCAGCAGGTAAAGTACAATTAAAAGCTGAATCCATATATGAAAAATGCCAAAAATGAAAGATGATATGATGACAGATGTCAAAGTTGTTAAATACAGTCAGAGCCACACCACGTTCGAATAGAATGTTTTTGAAAAGTGAAGCACAATCAACTTGGTTATTTAGGAGTTTGTAAAAAAAAGTCCAGAAAGGGAACAGAATATCTATCCTCCAAAGAGTTAAAATGGAAGTTTCTTCTTAATTAATTGAAAGCCATATATCATGCATGAAAATTGCATTGCTCTGTAATATGGAAATCATAGCAATTTATTTTGTACTTTGACTTTCTCATACTATAGAATATAGTATAAAATATTTTCATGACAATTTTAGAGATTTTGATGCCAATAGGACCTTTTGAACGTGTTTTGACTATTTTTAGAATTATGACTGTCTGTTTGTCATTGATTTTTTTTTGTGTACATGATAGCTGCGACAAATACTATGGATTTTTCCGAAACTCTATATTCAGCTTTGTTTTACAGATAAATCTTGAATTTTTTAAAATTGAAGTGAAAACTCAAATTTAAAAAATGAATATGAAATTTATTCAAAATTTTATATTTTCTTCACATGGCAGCATAGGACAAAATTTGACCCTTATTCCCTATAATATTTTACTTTAAGAATCCCTTTTTATTTATCTTTACAGTGAGTCAATTTGTAATTTTGATACCGTTTAGATCCTTAGTTATGCTTGGCATCTCGTTCTCGACTCACTATGTTGTTGTTGAAACCCAGACCGTCCGACCTACCAGAAAGGTGTAAGGTAACTGTTTGGACGGTCGGGAAGTGCCACCCAATTTAGACCGGAACCCAGTGGGGGAGGCATCCACAGGGACCGTACCCTCCTTCCCCTACCACCAACCTCTCGGAAGGACTTTCGGACCCACATGTTTAACGTGATCGTACTCCGCATGAACACGGCGGCAGTTTTGGCAGTGGCTGGAATCGAACCTGGGCCTACCGAGTGCAACTCCAGCGCGCTAACCAATGGCCTACCGCGCCCTCGACTCACTATGTGTCAAACCTTTATATGATTTTCTGAAAATTTAGTACTTGCTTTGTTTCGTTTTTTGACGACATTCGTATGGATTACTATTTAATTTATGAACCTTTTCCTTTTATTGTAATTTGTATAAATCATATTTAAATGCATCGTATTTAAAAATGTAAATTTTGCCTGGTGGTTCTGGCCTATATTTACGCTATTTAAGCACATGTTTGCCACTTGTTTTCACTTCGTCATTGATGAAGGGCATAACAGTACCCGAAAGTGCAATGGCGTGTGATTTTTCTACGTCATAAAAAGGAGATCTTAATAAAAGACTTTTAAGCATATTTTTTTGTTGTCTTTAATTTTAAAGTACTGCCGTATTCTTTTATATCCAGCACTTGATAAAATATTATATGAAATACAATGCAATTTAATACTGGTCCAATGGTAAGCCATCTAGAACTAACATGACATAAAAGAAAATGATTTTCAACATTTAAAAGAGACTGAATTCCAGCAAAATCTTCCTTTCATGCAACACTTGTTTTGAATAAAAGAAAAGCAAACAATTCTGTATATATGTAGAGAACATATGCCAATATCTAGGAGTTCTGCTTCTCCAATTACTTGTAGTTCGAAATTTAATTTCCTTAACACCAATTTATAAATATTTGAGCTATCCATTGACAATATGGTACATTTATTAAGAGCAACTGATGTTGCAAAATTTTAAGCAATGCGTCTTTCACTATTTCTGCTGCTGCATGCACTTCATAAATAAACACCTTCAACCATGTTTTTCTTTTATTACTTTTCGTTTAGCTTGATTTAAAAGCAAAAGGAAGTTTCTTTGTTACCCAAAATGACCAGCTTATCCAAAGGGTATGGAGCAGTTACAGTGGACGGATAGGGCAAAAAGAAGTTGGATCAGCAAATAGTCGTAGTCAAACATATTTAAGTAGACTCTAATATTGTTAGTTGTCAAATATAAATTAGACGAGTTTCTTTACTCATGGAAAATAAGGCATAAATATCCTCTTCAGGCCAATAATTTTATAAAAAATTCAATCAATGTTTGTTTCTATATAATTTTAGAAAAAGGGTAATAAAACTGCATGATACAGAAGTGTAGTTTGCAACTTACCTGGCACAGTTTGAACTTTCTGAGGTAAACCAGCACTGGGTAAGCCTATAACAGCTGAGGCAGGTGCCTTCTTCAAATTCTGCATAAAGCCGGCAACTGGACCAGGTCGAGGAGTAATACTTGCTGAGGAATCTTGGTTTTGCCACAATAAAGAGTAAGGAGGTGGGCCAAAATTTTGGGAGCTAGGTGATGAGGGAACACCCACAGAAGGCGACACAGCTGCTGGAAGATTGGGTTCATGTGAGCCCAGTAATGAGCCTGGACCTCCCAGACTATCATCAGGAGGACCTGAGAACACATCATCCTTAAGTCTCTCAAAGTCAATGTCACTGAGGAGAGCATCTCCATGGGGGGAGATGAGTCCCTCTTGTGTGTGCCTACGCTGCTCACGTTTCTCTTGCTCAACGAGTTCAGCTAAGAGAAGGGGCTGCTCCTGAAGCAGGAGGGGTTTATTCGTATCACCCTGCTGTGAAAGGGTTAAATCCTGGCGCATCATGTTAATATGGAGGGGAAATATGCCCTTGTTCTGTTGAACAGGATTCTGGTGAACATTCAGAGTTTGTTTTAAAGCAGTGACCATGCGATAGGATGGAGGGGGTGCCACTTGATCTGAGCATTGAATCCTTGATGTGTTCAAGCTTTGGGTTTCAGTTCCAAAAGAAATGGAATGGGGTCTAGAAACAGGGCAGGATTCTGAACCGGTTTTCTCGAGTTTGATGTCGATGTTGGGTGAATATGTTTGAGATGAAATGCTACAACTAGAAAACACTTGCTTCGGTTCTTCTTTTATTGTGTTAGCCAACTGATCAACAGGATGGTTTTTGGAGCATGCATCTAGATCCTTAGGTTCAAACGAGCTTTCAAAAGCAACATCTTTCTTGTCAAAATTTAAGAAATTTTCAGGTAATTGAGCATCTTTGGAAGGTTCCATTGTGTCTTTACATTTTTCTCCTTCTATATCAATTTCTTTCTTGCCACCCGATATTTCCTCCGAGATCAAATCCTTCTCTTGGCCGGTGTCTTTAATGACATCATCCTCCAGCTCTTCATCTTTATCATCCAAGTCCAAATGCTCGTCCAAGATGTTATTCTTGTCACCTTCCCCTACAAGACTTTTGTCCAGCTCAGGATCAGCATACTCCAAAATGTTAAAATCGTTACCAAGACCTATTAAGACACAACATAGAAGAAGATATTTTTTTAAGTATAAAGAACATGGTATTTATTACATTTATTAAAGCTTAGAAATATTCCTAGTTTTAAATAATTCTCAGCAAAACTAAAAGTGCTTATGACTGAATTCAAGTGGTCATAATCGGGAACCATCCAATTAGGACATTTTCATCCATTTTCTATTCCCAGACACAGCTAGCTTTAACCTCCTTTGCAAACGGCAGACGCATGTATCGACTGTGAAATTGCGTTCAAGGACGATACTCACGCATTAGTGCCAGGGAGAAATTTACCCTAAAGAATGTCTGACACCAATGCGTGTTTCTATGTGGAACATTTTTGTTTAAATTTATTTGAATACTAGATGGTGCTAAATGTCCATTCTAACATTTACAAAGTATTTTGCTAATACTTGCCTTTGCCTTGGTATAGTGGGATCTCTATGAATCATCATTTCATCTAGAGCGGTAAAATGTGGTTTTGTAATATAAATAAACAGATCATTTCTGGCAGACTCTGCTGTAATTGAGTATGTGTTCATATTTCGATTTCAGATTTTATTATTATTAGAACCCAGACCATGCAATTCACCTATTAAGTATTGAGTAATTATAAGCATGGTCGGGAAAGGGTGTCTTCAAAATAAAGAAACCCAGCCATAATACAACAGCTTAGTCCTTATTTCCGATCGTCCTGTATTCATTGAGAACTTTGAAAAATAACAGTTGAAGAATATATATAGACGTGGCGGGGAAGCACACAAGTCAAAAACCTCAATCCTTTATAACACACATATCCAGTTCAAGACATTTATGATCCCTGCCGTGGAAAAAGCATACAAGTCAATTGGGCGATTGATGTTAAAAAAGAAAACGTAAAACACCTAATCAATTTTGCAGGGATATTAGTAGAGTAATAAAATATAACTTATGAATGTATAACAAATACTATAAAAAATCAATCTGTATTCGGAAAACTAAAAATTTAAATTTAAAAATAATTCTCTTTAAAGTATCAAAATTCTCATTCCTCAAAATATAAAAATCCTTGTTGTCGAGCCAAGCGCTCTTCCCTGCCAGCTCCAGATATATATGGGTTAGACAAATAGCTTTACATATTAAAATAGAATGATCTTTACAGGTACGTCCAACTCGGTACAGTTGGGAAAAAAGGTGAATGAGAAAATTGTTGGGGAGGGGGGAACTATAAATGTGAATATGCAAAAGCGAATAACTAGAAAATAATTAAGAAAAAGAATTTCAAAATAAAATTTAGAAAGAAAAAAAGATAAATAAATAAAAAATGAAAGTGAAGAAAGATCGTTATTTAGAAAAATTTAGAATAAAATATTGAAATAAGAGGAAAAATTTAGAGGGATAAAAAGATCAAATTGAAAAAGTTAGATAGCTTTTTTTCTTTTTTGCCCATAACAAAACATAAAAAAAGGTGAAAGCAAGTAAAAAAAAAAAAAAAGCAATAAATTGACCATATTGATCATAGAAAATTGAAAGCAGTATGCTGAATAAATTGCTTTAGAACTTTATCAGAAATAGATTGGGCAACAATAATACAATTTTTTATTTTATTTATAGAAACTGGGTCGGAACAAATGGACGTAAACCAATTTGGTTTATTACAATTTGAAGGTTGAAAGAGGTGAAATTTTTTAGTAAAAGGGCAATTAAAAATATAGTGATCAACATCCCCATAGGAATTACAAGGACAGGTTAAGGTGGGCTTGATTTAAAAAAAGAATAAACAGTCTAAAAAGAGACCATGCCCAGTGAGGAAGAAAACTAATAATTTATTATATATAACGGAATGCGTATTGACAGAGGGTAAGAAAGAAAGGATGCGGGCGGGATCATGAATATGGGGAGAACGATAGTCATTAAGATAATTTTGCCAAAGATTCAAAATATTGTTTTTGTAAGTTTTAACAAGGAGGAAGTAGGGATAAGGAATAAAAATTTTGTCATTAGAAGTGGTGGCAAATTTAGCATGCTTATCGACAGTTTTGTTTCCAAAATTATTATTATGAGCTTTTACCCAAGAAATATTAAGCAAGTTTTTATGAAGTAAGGCTTTGGATTTGATAGTATGAAGAAAATTGGATGTATTTTTTGTTGACTTTAAGGCTGCAATTGAACATAAACTACCAGAGTAAATATTGATTTTCAGGTTCATTCGATTTTAGTTTGATGATTGCATTGGTGAATTATTGGAATATAAGAGAGTATTTTCTTTCAAGTTTGGGTTTTAGAGGAATGTGCGGTAGTGAATTTATTAGGATATTTCGGATAAGAGAATGGCTGAGTCAAGACGCATGGTATTCGAACGCATGGTAATCGAACAGGACAGTTATGAAAGTAATGCAGATAGTGAAGATTCATGGATTTTTGGTATTTCTGATGAGCGCAAAGACAGTTTTCATAAATGTAAAGATTGCAATGTTGATCTGTACATGAATCCATGTTTTGAAATGCATTATATGTAAAAGATGTATTAATGAGTAACAACTATTTTCTTAAAATTTGTACATAATCTCTATTAGCTGTATAAAGTATTGAGTACAATCATTTGGATATTTTTCCTACATAAAATAACCATTTTAAGCAAGTTAATTAATCATTTTTAATCATTTAAAATTTTAATATTTAACACCTTGCCTGTGGAGTATATTTCAGGAAAGTGGGTCAAAAATGGAAAAAAAAAATTTATGCTTTAGTTTCGTCTATTATAACATTTAAAAAGGTTAGAAAAATTTTATTTTGTAAAAATATAAATTTTTATATGTAATAACTACTATATTTAATATTTTGACATACATGTGGAAAATTAATGGATTATATTCATATTTTACTCAAAATTGTTTAATTATAGCAAAATAAATCAAATAATCTTTTGAATTTCACAAATCATTTCACAGAATCATTTTTCAAAATTTCACAAATCTTTTATAGTATGATATATACGAAAAATATGACCCGGCACACAAGCCGACATCACACTCTTTACAATAAACTTGGTTTATATCCTGCCTAATCAAGCTAGCTGATCCGCCTACTTCAAAAAAAAAAATGTGGACAAGTATCGCCATTTGTTGGAAAAACAATGAACCATATTGTAAAGCATTTGGTAAGGCAAAACGGACTCAATTCGGGATCAACGGAATAGAAACACTGATTTTTCGCTTGCCCGAAGTCAGTTCGGGCATTCCAAATTTGGTGCAGAAGGGTTGCCCGAAGTGGATTCGGGTGGCACAGGCAAGGGGTTAAATGAAAGATAATTTACATGTAACATATATATCTAATGAAAAATAAGTATTTCCTTTATTCCTGAAAAAAGTAGAATGCTATGTTAAATGGGTGATTTTTAGTGAATTTTTTTTCCGAAGATAGGCTTAATGTAAAAAAAGTGCCGTTCTTGGAAACAATTCAGAAGCAAAACACTCCATCCTTTGGGCCACAGCAGTTCCAGAAATCTGTGTCCGCAAAGAGTTAAAGGCAAGCTAGTCCATTCATAACACCACTTTACAATGTGCAAATTTTACTTTAAAAATAAAAATTATTCTTAATATGAGTTTATCACATACATAACTTTGTTTAGACAGCCCATCCTATGATAGAGGTTAACATGAGAGATCAAAGGTATCTAAAATGTATTCACACAATCAGGTCATATGAAACATATTGTTATTCATATGGAATTTGAAGAGGATTATAAAATCAGTTTGTGGTAAAAAAAACAAAATTCAAGTTAAATACATTGTACTGACAAGATTCAATGGTAGACATGAAAATATGTAAAAAAAGACATGAAAATATGTAACAAAATAAACAAATAAACATAAAAAAAAATTAAATAAAAATGAAGGAATTCTATAACAGATTTGGTTCAAAGACTGCTGGAAGGAACGTTTTTCTATATTTTCAATAGTGTCAAGATGGAAACTTTGTGATAATATTTTCAGTTGCTAAGGAACCAATTTGTGTGAAATTCGTTCAAAATCATGACAAATCAAAGCATAAAATAACTAAAAAAACTTATTCGAATTAAAAAAAAAATCTTGACGAGCTGTATACTTGCTGGTCATGAAGTATCTCTGTACCAAATTTCGTTGCCATCCGATTGTTTAGATTTCCTGCTACAGATAACATACACAGATAAACATTTTCTTTTATTATATATAAAGAATTTAACTTTTATTATATATATCAGACACAGATGTGCCAACTTTCCAAGCAGAAAAAGCAAGAGTATTTTGTCATGAATATATTGCTTACTTATGACGCTCAATATTCATTTAAAATTAAATTATATATTTCTTATAAATAAAACATTAAAATACAGTACCATTTAAGTGCATTATGCTTTAAACTTATCTGAAAAAAAATTTCATGAACTATCTTCTCAATTAAAATAGTGTTAATAACAAATAATAATAAAAAAAATAACTTGATATTATTAATTCTTGATTAATTTATTAAATCTTAATGCCCACTCCTCCTCCCCCCCCCCTAAAAAAAAAAACTGCATTGAATATCAGGGTAGTACTGGTAGAATATGAAAACTCAGAACACCAATTTTACAAAATTTCAGGACAATAAATTATAAAACAAAAAATATATAAAGGTTTTATCCCATGAAAATTACTTTATAATGAAAACAAATATTTATGTTTGGTAAAATACAGGTTTTAACTACAGAAAAAAACAAATATTAATCTTTAATAAAAAAATATATAGCAATGAATTATATTCCTGCTAAAATGGTTTCTTTTTTATTTGCCTAAATCATTGCGTTAATACTACTTTTTGGAAAATATCCCTTCACAGAATTCATACCCACTTTTTAAAACAGAAAAATTTGTATTATGCAAATATAATTAAAACATTAACCCTAATAATTAGCTATATTATGAAAATAAGGTAGTTTAGTCGATCTAGTATGCAACATTTAAAAGATGGAGATGGATGGAAAAAGATATTAAAGTACTCTCGGCAGCTCAAGAGTACTAACTAAATTGTGCAATCACACTGTTTATACGAAAATAATTAAGAAATTAAGCATAATAATTAATCAGAATATGAAAATAAGCTAGTTTAGTCAATCAAAAATGCAATATTTAGAAGATTGACATGGATGGAAAAAGCAGGGGTGGAAAACTGAAAACTGAGTTTTGTAGCACCTTTGTAGCAGGAAATATTGCTGTTTTGTAGCAGTGCAGAGCAGTTTTGTAGCAGCTAGAAAATGATGTTGCGCACACTCGATAGTTATTTTAGGCATATAAAAATTTCATTTTACATTAATTAAAGCATGAAGAGAATTAAATCTTAAAAAGTTAAGCTAGAAAAATGAGAAAAAGATTTAATGATACTATCTAATCTTAAAGAACAGTAGTTGCCTGCTAGTTAAATAATACACACTAAATTTTTTTTATCAAAAATACAAATAGTTTATGTCCGAGATGCTTGTTTTTTAACAGTTTGGACACATTGAATTAATTCGAGTTTCTGTGCTCTTCTAATTTTGTGAGATTTTTTTCAATATTTGATTTTGCCTCTTTTAAGAGAACTTGGCCATTTTCAATCACTGATAAATCTTTCCTTTTTATGCTGCCTTCAATCATCTTCTCTGCTGTAGAAAGCACTTTTTGTGATTGTAACTTTTTTTTTTAACTCATCACTGTCTATTTTCAAACCCTTTAATACATCTTTCTCGTGTTCAGCTTTTGGCTTAACTCCTTTTCTGCTGTTTTCTCCATTCTTTGTCTATATTTTTCTCCTGCTTCTTTTACAGATTTTAAAAGTTCTTCAGTTATTGACAAATTGCTCACATCTCCATTTAGTAGATTTTCAAAATCTTAAGAGGAAAACTTCAAAAAGTCAGGAGTTTTATTATTAAAACATAAAAAAATGTTTTTGCATCATTTTATATTACAACCAGTTTTTCCCTAGGACTAAAAAAAGCCAGAAAAAGGGGACTACATAAAGACACTAAGTTACAGAATACTAATAAATGTGAAATTTAATAAAAGATAAAAAATCACTGTCAAACTATTATCAAGAATATCTGAATTTAATTGCTTTTTTAGTTTTGTTAAATTCCTTCTCCTTTAAATATTGAAGTTAGTTTATAAATTTCACTTTCCGAATATCCATTTTAGAAAAGTTCATATGTATTTTTTAGGTTCTAGCGTAACTACAATTTGAAATAATAATTCATAGCTTCAGTTTCCAAAAAAGTAAAATAAAAAATATTTAATAAATTTATGAATGATCAAAATTTATTTTCGATCTATACTTGCTAACCTTATAAGAAAAAACAGATTTTAATGTTATTTTATAAGGTGGGGAAAGTTTTAAGTTCGAATAAATACGAAATTTTCCCTATAATTATTATATAATTTACTTTTCTATGCAAATATAAGTAATGCTTAAGACATATAAAAGTATTTTTTAATACTATTTTATTTATTGTGCAAAGCATTGTCAGTTGTAAGTCCGCGTAAATCTTTATTGAATTGAGTTTGGTTATTGATGCACCCGCGTAGCGCGTTAAAGGCGAATACGCGAATAAAGTGCAATTTATATTGTGAATTTGCTACACCGGTGCCACGCTCCCGAATAAAGTATTAATGCTGATTTACGTAGACGACATAATTTTGTTTGCTAAACAACAAAATGATATAGACCATACAGTTTCACTTTTGAGTAAAGAATTTGATATCAAAGAATTGGGAAAAGTCAAAAGACTTTTGGGTGTGGAATTTAAGGAGATTGAAGACAAATTTTATATACATCAAGGTGATTACATTGACAAAGTTTGTCAGATGTTTAAAAGGTTCAAATATCCAATTTCCTCACTACCTATTACAAAGGGTAACATCTTAAGTAAAATTGATTGCCCAATGAATGATAGTGAATTAACACAAATGCAGGGTTTCCCTTACAGAAGCTTGATATGATGCCTAGCCTATCTGTCTAGCAGAACTAGACCAGACATATGCTATGCAGTCAATATTCCATCTCAATTTCAGGAGAATCCAGGAATAAAGCATTGGGATGCATTATTAAAGTTAATGGGATATGTTGAAAAGACCAGAGAGTATATGTTAAATTTGTCAAATATTAGTGGTTTAAGACTAAACTGCTACTCAGACTCAGATTTTGCAGCCAATAGAGATGACAGAGTGTCACTTGGTGGTATGTTGTTCATGATTGATAAAGTACCAATTTCTTGGCGGACATTTAAGCACAAGTGTGTTAGTCTGTCAACGATGGAAGCTGAATATGTTTCGTTGGCAGAGGTCGCTAAAGAAATGATATGGATGCAAAACATTTTGGAGGAATGTAAAATGCTAGGTTTAAAATTTAACAAAAATAATTGTATAATTTTTTGTGACAACCAGGCAGCAATAAACTTTTCAAATTCCCCCATTGAGAATAATAGAACTAAGCACATAGATATAAAGTATCACTTTTTAAGGAACTTAGTTGTAAACGAGTCTTTTAAAATTAACTTTGTTAATACTAAAGATAACGTAGCAGATTACTTCACGAAGCCAATGACTAAAGATAGAGTTTTAAAATTTAGTAATGATATCTTTAAAATATAAAATTTAACTGTTCAAATAAAAATTTTACTTTAAATTTTTTTTCATATTTTCAAAGTATAAATGGTTAGGGTATTTTATAATTTATTCCTCTCTCATTGATACAAATGAAATGTATCTTGAGTATATATTGTTATGTGACAATGAACTGTTACTTTTCTCACATTACACTTGAAAAAAAAAATATATATCCATTTTTACTACACGCATAATGCATTTTCGCTTATGTGAATAAATATGTGTCTGACTGTACATTATTGATATAATTCACATGAAACATAACATTTTTAATCTGTGTTTATCTCATATGTATATTTACCTTCTGTATCTTTTATTATCATTGCCATTGTATTGGGTATTTAGTGTGTATACTAGTCATGGGCTAAGATAATAAAACTTAAATTTTTAATCTTAAATGTTAAATTTCATAGTTATACATTAAATTTTCTACAAACTTGAATTTGATGTTTAGACTTCAATTTTTAATCTTAAATGTTAAATTTCATAGTTATACATTAAATTTTCTACAAACTTGAATTTGATGTTTAGACTTCAGTTTTTAATCTTAAATGTTAAATTTCATAGTTATACATTAAATTTTCTACAAACTTGAATTTGATGTTTAGATTTAAATTTTTAATCTTAAATGTTAAATTTCATAGTTATACACTAAATTTTCTACAACTTGATTTTGATGTTTAGATTTAAATTTTTAATCTTAAATATTAAAATTGATAACTATACCTAAAATTTTTCTAGAGCTTAAAATTTTTGATATCTTTAGACTTTTAAATTTTAAACTTAATGTTTGTTTTAATTTTCAAAATAGCAAAGAAAATAGCTTTCTTCAGTATGAGCTAGTACTTAAGAAAGGGCAATAGTATGGTTATACTGTTTTCTTTGACTATGTTATCCTTAAACATGTAATTTAAAGAATGCTTATGATCTGCATAATAGATAAGTGTACTCATTTGATTGTTGCCATTTTGAGAAAAGGCTATTCACTTTCTAAATGTTATAAGTGTTATAAATTTCTTTAATGTATAAAATTTTGTGTATGCATACATTATGTTTTTAGGATACTAAGAACTTTGATTCTTAGAATAACCTTTTGTTGGATGAAAGCATGGGCGCCGAGAGTTGGTGTTTTTGCATGAGGGGGCCGATTGTTGGAAACTTGGTTTTGTTTACATCGCGATTCTCGTTTCGCGGGAGCGTGACGTCAGTATTAAAATGATTATTCCGTTCTCGTGAACGAATCGCGATGTGGACAAAACTTGGCTGATCATGCAAATCACCTTTCTCGCCGCTCACGCGTCCTGTTTTGCATATCCAGAGGGCGTTGCCGGCAACGGTTATGTTCCGGAACGCACCCATCTTCGGATATAAAGGCTAGACACTTTTCTGGTTTTAGGTGAGATCGCTTTGTCAGTAGATCGCTCTGGTTTAAGGTAGATCGTTTTGATCGACGGATCGATCGCTTGGAAAGCTCGTTGGATAGCTTGCTTATACTGATCGATGGAAGGATCTAGAAGGATCTAGATCGGGCAGACGGATCTTCGTAAAGTCATGTCTCGATGTTGTCGAAAGTAACGATAAAGTGTTTATCGGTGAACGCGGATATTTAAACTAAACTTAGTAGTTTTGATGGTTCTCAGTTAAGGAGACCATGTTTCCCGTGTTGTGGACTTTATAGTGCTGATCCGGAAAGTTTAAAGTTTTAGCCATAGCGTGTGCCCAGCTAGTGGTGGCGTCGGAAAGTGAACGTGGTCACGTAAGTGTGAAATGCTTTTATTCCACTTACTTGTGTAAATAATACTTAAACCAGAAACGTGTCTAAGCATGGAACTATAACTGAAAACCTTCATATGAGCTGTAGTGCTCATGTTTTGTAAATAGTATGCTTTGGTTTTGCTTACCTGTTCTCATGATATATATTGTAAGCAAATACAATGGATTCACTCTTCAATAAAAGTGATTTTGAATTATACTGGAACTGTTCTCATTTAACACTTCTACTGCTACTTGTATTCCTACAACTACTATCTAACGTTTGTTATAGCTGCAACACTCTGTTTTAAATATTTCAACGAAGTTGTGTAACCAGAATTTCGTGGCTCATAGTTATTCTATCACCAGCTTCAGAAATTTAATTATACGTTAATTTTTAATATATAACTTATGGATATGATACATAATTCGGTCAATTTCAATGCTACGCAGATTGTATGTGCCCGCTCAGCGTGCATAGCGGTATTACATGCCAGCATCCGCTAATAAAAGAAGATTCATTTTGTAATGCGATGCGAATTGCATATGCTCGCGCATCGTGCGTATCATTATTGCATGAAGTGGAGTCATCGTTATTGTATATAACTTACGCGGATTGCATGCCCCTCTGAAGTATTCTTAACATTAGCCGAGAGCCCGCGGTGACTTGCATGCGTAGCAGAGATACGCGATCTAAAACTGCTTCCTAAACTGCACCGCGATCATCGACAGCTACTTCCTAAATTGCACCGTTAGCCGTGATTTAGATGCGTAGCGGTGGTGAGTGATCGACATCTATTGCAAAGAACTATAGGGCTGATCACCGAACTCCGTAATTAAATAATATGAAGGAAATAAATTTTCCAGTATTTCATCAAAGCCAGTGAAGATCCATGCAATGCTAGTATAACGCGTTATTCTAAACACAACTTTTCATTCCCTTCTTATCATCCTGTATTTTGACTTGTTCAACATAAATAGATACATGTTCCGGCAAATTGCAGCGCAAATTTATGTGAAAATTATTTATTTTAATAAAATATTTATTTATTTTTTTACCCGCACTATTAAAATAAGAGTTTTGTTGCTCTAATATGGAATAATTAAAAGATGAAAATTTAAATAGATGCAAAAGGGTACTTAACGACTATCTCTAACGATCTATCTATCTGTAGTAAAAATCGGTACAACTGCAGAAAATTCGTAAAAGTTGGAATTTCTATACTTTTAAACAACAAACATAAAATAACTTGAAAAAGAAGCTATTAAAAAATAGTACAGTACAACCTCGAAAATCCGGTTGTTTTCCAAATTTTCGATTTTTTTTTCCCCCGGACTGAAGAAGTCGCAGATTTAAAACAACAGGGTAAGATTATTTATATGGAATTATATTTTATAAACAAATACCATATTTTCCGGTCGACTTTCTGAACCCCGAAATGAAAAGAAAGTTTAGATGGATGGCCGTAGATCGGCTCGTGGTTGGAGCATGAATTATGTTGTTGACGTTAATCTCTCCTCCCCCTTATTCAAGTCACAACTCCCGATGAATTATTTCACGTAAAACATACATCGTTATTTAAGTACTGAATTTTTATTATTAAAATTTCCTTTCCTCATTATTGAAAAAGTCATTTTTCTGAAACAATGTAATTTTTAATATTAAGCAGTTTAAAACGTTATCGTAACATTTTATCACAGATTGTTCAATTAAATCTAAAAATCCCGAGAATTCATATTAACGCTCACGGAAATTTATTTTGTTCACTTCGTAGTACGAATCCCATTCTTCAATGAATTCTGTTTTGTCTTCAGAATTTCCTCTCCCTCCCAATATCTGACGATTTTTTCATTTTCGTCGAACGTGTCAGCTTAAAATCGACAGTATATTTTGCCTTTTTTGTTTAGAAAGCCATATTTACATACTATAAATAGCAAATAAATAACTAAATAATATCGTATCGCACAGAACCGAGCACCAAGGTCATTAACATACAGACCTCTCAAAGGGGTCAGCTGTGTTTACGATTAGGAACTAAGCAAATTCCTTTCTTCCCTTTCTCTGCCCCACCACGTCCCGGTGGTGCAGCAGCCTAGTAATGACTCATCGTAATTTAGAAAAATCATTGAGAGGAGAGATATTTTTCTTTTTTAGGAAAGACATTTATTTTATCTACTGCGATATTTTTTACATATATGACTATTACTAATAAAGTTTTTACTTTTTTCAGAGTCATCAGCCTTATATTAAACATAACATTATATAGATGCTAAAAAATAAATAAAACTTTTAAATTCTTATTTTTTGCTTTTCGTTCGTTAATAGCGAAAACGGTTTAAACGCATTTACACCTTTAAATATATCAGCAAAAGTGCTAACCCTCGCGCTTTACTAAATCTCGATGCTACATTAAATTCTTCTGGTGCTTCATTAAATCTCGACAAAGCCGATAAAACGGAAGTTCTGCACTGTGATGATGATGCACCAATCGTAAATAAATGGAGTGATGGCGAAATTCGCGATATGATATTAAATAAAAAAATATCAAAGTAGGGATGATAAATGTGGAGAAGAAAAAATACCCATTGATAATTTTATGCAAACAATCGATCATGTAATTAAAGGTCTTGAATAAAGAAGCTTTAAAACCGAATAGATATAATGACCATCTACATGATAAAGAAAACTGCTTTCTCATAAACTAAAATTAATGGAATAACAAATGTTAATTCAAATATTTAAACGTTCACACATTCTAAATTACTAATGTGTATATATTTTTTCTTAGAAATTTCTTTTGCCCTATTTTTTAGATTAAATAATATGTTTTAATTTATTAACTTAACTTTTGTCATTACTTTTACTAAAGATAGTGCTTTATAGTGTATTTAGTTAATATTAAATCTGAATTTTATTAAAATTCTATAATCCGGAATCGGCAAAGTCTGGATTTTCAAGGTTGTACTCTAAAGTACTCGTGATGTGGTCATGTGATACGCAAACTTGTTTTACTGAAAATGCGGTCTGAAATCGCGCTGAATAACTGTGGATAACCGGATTTTTCTTCTTGTATTTCGGACCGATCAATGTGGAACTTTCGCTTTTGCACGTGTAAAAAAATTGCGTTTTTGGCGCAGATATTGAGATTTTAGGTGCTTTTGTAGCAGGATGTAGCAGTGAACGGAAATTGTAGCAGTTTGGCGCAGATTTTCCACCCCTGAAAAAGATACAATTGTACTCTCGGTGATTCATGAGAACAAACTGAATTGCGCAATCGCACTGTTTATGCGAAACTAATGAAGAAAATAACATTTAACGATTTATGATGAATTAGACAACCTTTGAAGAAGTATATTTATTACTTTCATAAAACAAGCTATTGCGATCTTAATTTATATTACGCGAGGCAGTAAATTTCCGTTAATTTGATTTACATTACAGTGCATGCGGTCGTAAATTTATACTGGTCTAGACAGAAGGCTATTTTCCATGGAAAACTATGCAAATTCTGTAATCTGTAGTATGAGATGAGGATGTTTCCCATCGGAACTACATTCGTAGTAATCGGCATCTCTACTTTTGAAATACGTAAAATTTCAGGATGACATGTAAAAAATAAGAACATTTCAGGAAACAAATATTTTTTCAGGATAAGTACGACCCCTGAAATATCAATATAAAAATTATTGAATAATACATTAAATATCAAAGTACAAAATTATTGAATAAAACATTAAATTTCAAAGTAAATTCTTAACTTTTCCAATCGCATCTACTTTTCTATGCAGTCATCAACCAACACATCTGTTTGTTTATTATTAAGTTTCAATCTTACAGACTCTGTTAACCATTAAATTAATTTACTTTTCTAGATCAATGATGTGATAGTTTCTTTTGAATGCATAATTTGGATCATAATGGACTTTTTCTCATTTTAGAGTTCTGCCAACAAACTCAATTTCAATACATTTCAGCCATCCAAAAAATTAGAAAAACACTGTTCTAGATGATCAATGAATATCACGTAATTTTAGACCACTAGAAACAATATCCGTCATTCTAATTGTCACATAAACAACTCAAATAAAAATCTGAAAACTGAAAATATAAATTTCAATAAACAAAAGTCCATGAAAACAATGGTTGAAATAAAAAATTGTTGAAACAAAACACTTGTTTATCACATCTGAAAAAATTAAAACAAAATAGGAACATCAGAAAATGAAAAAACAGGCATGAAATCAAAACAGTTTGTGCACTTCATTTTTCCAAGACGCCGGGCCAGATTGGAAGAAAGGAAATAAACAACCCTGACTTATAACGAAACACAAAGAGCTATAATTGTTCCTGAAAAAAACAAAAAAAACACCAAGAGCCTCGCCTCATCTTGCACATCGAATTTCTACTACCTATCAATGTCTGAAGTCCACATTTCTCTTTAGTGCGTTACCATCAAGCAACAAACTGACCCCTTTTCCTCCCTCCGAAATGAAATACTCTCGAGGTGCTATGGTCTCCAAAGCTTCTGGCTGTCGCTGTCAAAGATCGCTGTCAGTAGTGATTACACGCGTCATTTCGCTGGTCCCGACTTGGCTTCAGAATAAAAAGAAAATAGCCCTTCATACCCCTTCCAAATAAAATTTTTTATGGATTTGCTACGATCCTGGAAATGGTAGAAATCAGTGCTAAAAAAGTGGAAATTGGACCAAGGAATTATACCATGTCTGGATAATTGATAAATTTCAAACAAAAAAGTCGGAGAATTTTGTTAGAAAACCGGAGGCTGGAGAATTAATGAAAAATTCGGAGTCTCCTGTCAAAATCCGGAGAGTCGGCATTTCTGCAGACAAAATTGGACATAATCATGCATAAAAGGGGTTATTTATTATGGCTTAAAAATCTCGAGACTTAATTAGTTTCAATCATTGTGGAGAAAAGCCACAATACAATTTTTGTGTTCATGGTATCATTAGCCCCCAAGGGGTCGGTGAATATTGTCAAGTATGGTATTAATTGAAAGAATATTTCAAGTCCTTTAAAGTGAAGGGTAACACACTATGGATCAATGATACAGAATTCTCAAAATTTTTCTTGTAAAATTGGAGAGAAAAAAAAAATCTACAAGCTACATAAAAATGGTTTATGGTATAAGAAAGTTGAGTTGAGCCACACTTTAGTTCATTTTAAAATGTTAGGTTCAAGGAATTTTTTTTTCAAAATTTTAGGAGCTAATTTTTATTATGTCAATTATTAAAACTATTTATTTATCCTATTTTGCATACATAAAAGCAAAATCGATATGCAAAATAAACATTGATGGAAAAAGGGATAGATTGAACATTTTTTGGAGGGGAAAAGAAGGAAGATTTCATAACTTTGGGGAAAATAGGGAAATTTCACAGAAATCTTTGAAATTCGTGATTTTAAGGATAAGATTCGTATTTCTGTACTGAGAGCTAAAATGCGCACCATACAAAAAATTAGAGTCACTTGGCAGTTCTGTAAACAGTACAACTGAATACCAGGCAAACTACTGTGCCTTACTATGAAAATTAGTGTGCATTGAAGAGTGCAAGCACTCGGCAATGCACACAAATTGAATTGAAGGGGGACTTAATATGCAATATGATTTTTATAGCTATAAGGGAGGAGGGCCTGTACTGGGAAAAAAACATAAAACTGAAAATTATCTGAAATGCATAAGAGATATAGTTACCTAACAATTCATCATCATCCAGCTCCAACTCGCCAACATCTGCAGATAAAACATCCAGGTTGCACACAGCTGCAATAACATCATGTTCTTCAGGTTCGGTCTCTAGGTCTTTAACAAGATCCCCTGCAGTGGTTTTCCTCTTCTTGTTCATTTCTGGACAAACTTCCTCCTTGGGCTCATCTTTGCTGGCCACAATGGGTAAGCAAACATCTTCTAAGTTGCAACCAGGTTTCTTCTCGTTTTCAGGAGGCAAGATAAAACTTTTGTCCACAGTGGATGGAGGAGGAGGCAAATGTTCCACGAGCTCTGATTTGTTATTATTAGAAGCCACAGAAGTAGTGGGAGTGCTAGAGAATGAATTACTAACAGTGAGTGAAGTGCTCACTGCTCCGGTCGTAATGGCACAGGACACTGCTACACCAGTAGCACCAACATTTTGATTCACTGGCGGAGAATTCAACTTCCCTTCAAAAGAATAAAAGACAAAATGTCAATTTATATATTGTACTTTTTACTCCTACAATAAATATACAATGAATATGGCTTAATTGAATTATGCTGGTGTTTTTGATTTGATATAGTGGCTGATTCAATTAACCAGTGGATAACTTAATTAGAATAAAATTCTAAATGACATCAGAAATGCACCTAATGCCATCTCCAACGTAAAGATGAAAATAACAAATTCAGAGTACTAGCCACTGGCCAGTAGGTTCATTTTTTTTTAGTAGCCAGTAATTTAGCACCCCAGTAAAGCCCATGGGTCAAATCCGGCCTGCGATGGTCTCATATGTATATATATATATATATATATATATATATATATATATACACACACACACACACATAAAATGTCTTATATAAAATTTTTTAAAAAATCTATTCATATAACTTAAAAAAAGGTATTGGCAACAATAGGATATAAACCAAGATAGGTGGCCCCACATTTGTATAAGGTATATGTTTCAACAATTGCAATAAGCAGTACTACTTATATACAAAATTTTTACTTAGCATGTCAAATATTTTACTGTTTTTTTTTTTGTTTTGTTTTTTTAAATATTTACTACTATTAATTAGAAAAATACATTAAATCATGGAATTATAATTTTGCAATTTATCGGTACAATTTTGTAAAATCAATGTAAGAGTAAATTAAACGCATACAAAGCTACTAAAGCATAAGTAGACTTCTACACATTGGCAGGCCTTCTTGCGATGTACTCCTTCCACCATAACAATTGAGGGGCAATGTGTGGGTGATGGCACCCCCTACTTCTCTTTCATTCTCCCTTTGGCCCCCCCCCCCACTTCTTGCAAATGCCAGAATTAGAGGAGGGGAGCGGCGCCACTCTTTTCTTTCTTTCTTTTTTTTCTTCTGACTGACAAAGTTGCGGATTTAAAAAAAACAGGGTAAGATTATTTATATGGAATTATATTTTATAAACAAATACCGTATTTTCAGGCTAACTTTCGAAATGAAACGAACGTTTAGATGGACAGCCGTAGATCGGCTCGTAGTTGAAGCATGAATTACGTTGTTAGTGTTAATCCCTCCTCCACCTTATTTAAGTTACAATTCCCGATGAATTATTTCGTGTAAAATATACATCATTATTTAATTACGGAATTTTTATTATCAAAATTTCCTTTTCTCATTATTGAAAAAGGCATTTTTCTGAAACAATGTAATTTTTCATATTAAACACTTTAAAACATTATCGTAACATTTTATCACAGATTGTTCAATTAAATCTAAAAATCCCGAGAATTCATATTAACGCTAGCGGAAATTTATTTTGTTCACTTCGTAGTACGAATTCCATTCTTCAATGTATTCAGTTTTGTCTTCAGAATCTCTTCCCCCTCCCGATATCTGACGATTTTTTCGTTCTCGTCGAATATGTCAGCTTGAAATCGATTGTATATTTTTCCTTTTTTGTTTAGAAAGCCATATTTACATACTATAGATAGAAAATAAATAACTAAATAATATCATATCGCACAGAACTGAGCAATAAGGTCAGTAACACACAGACCTCTCAAAAGGGCCGGCTGCATTTACGATTAGGAACTAAGCACATTCCTTTCTTCGCTTTCCCTGCCCCACCACGCCCCGGTGCTGCTGCAGCCTAGTAATAACTCATCGTAATTTAGAAAAATCATTGAGAGGAGAGATATTTTTCTTTTTTGGAAAAGATATTTATTTTATCTACTGCGATATTTTTTACATATTTGACTATTACTAATAAAATTTTTACTTTTTTCAAAGTCATCAACCTTTTAAAACATAACTTTATATAAATGCTAAAAAATAAATAAAACTTTTAAGTTCTTATTTTTTGTTTTTCATTCATTAATAACGAAAACAGTTTAAACACATTTACACCTTTAAATATATCGTCAAAAGTGCTAATCCTCGATCTTTATTAAATCTGGGCACTTCATTAAATCTCGACAAAGCCGATATAATGGAAGTTCTGCACTGTGATGTGCCAATCGTAAATAAATTGAGTGATGGCGAAATTCGCAATATGATATTAAATAAAAAAAGATCAAAGTAGTGACTCTAAATGTGGAGAAGAAAAAATACCCATTGATAATCTTATGCAAACAATCAATCATGCAATTGGTCTTGAACAAAGAAGTTTTATAAGCAAGCAGAAATAATGTCCATCTACAGGATAAAGAAAATTGGTTTCCCATAAACCAAAATTAATGAAATAACAAATTGTAATTCAAATATTTAAATGAAATGATAAAATGTAATTTTATCATTTCATTTCGTTCACACATTCTAAATTATTAATGTGTATATTTTTTCTTAAAAATTTCTTTTGCCCTATTTTTTAGATTAAATAATATGTTTTAATTGATTAACTTAACTTTTACCATTATTTTTACTAAAAATAGTGCTTTATAGTGTATTTAGTTAATATTAAATCTGAATTTTATTCAAATTCTATAATCCAGAAAAATCGAAAATACAGAATCGGCAAAGTCCGGATTTTTGAGGTTGTACTGTATTGAAGTTGACCACTTGGGGAGACAAAGAAGATGGGACGTAGTTCGGGACGCCTGCCGTACGGATAAGGTTAGGAGCCGGAGAATTTTTTTTTTTTTCTTGAATAGTTCCGTTTTTATATTCATTAAAAAAAAAAAAAAAAACCGGTTGTCAAGTTATTTCACGTCGCGAAATTTTTCAGTTCAGTCGGCAATTGGCGAGTGCTTATTTTCATCTTTAACATCACGTAATGCGAGTGCTTATTTTCATCTTTAACATCACGTAATGCAAAGTAATAAAAATTCTGATGGCAATGATTTTTTTTCTCTCTTTTTTCTTCCTGTTTTAGTTGGCCATGTTTTAAATAGATATGACAAAAAAAATATATATATATATATTTTTTGATAAAATTAAAATTTTCAAATATATTATAAGTGATAAAATTATTGATAGTATCATAATTTTCAAAAAAATTTCAAATATAAGCCAATCCCTAAAATTCTACAATTGTTTAAGGGGAGGAAAGGCATTTTATCTTTCCCTAATAATATATGGTAGTAGGTGCAGAAATATGTTTTCTACAAAAATTTAAAAAAGGCAGCATAGTGGCCAAAGTACCTTGAGCCCATGTAGAAGTCCAAAGATACTTATTTAGAGTGTATCACACCAGCACAGTAGGTTTGATACACTCATACGAAAATAAACTGCAGCTACAAGCTAAGCTTAACTGTGTAAGTGCGAACACTTATTACAGCTATGTAAACAAATATTGGAAAAAAATTAAATAAAGGAAAAAAATTACACATATACAGAAATATCCCCCAGCCACACAAACAGCTACTGAAAGTATTCGGGTCAGTCGTGTGGTCTGGGTCTTCAACATATACAGAAATATCCGGCCACACAACTAGCAGCTTATACCCTAGGGTGGGTCGGGTGGCCTGGGTCTTCCACATATACAAAAATAAGTCCGGCCACTTAAATGGGTACTGTAAACCTTTGGGTCAGTTGAGTGGTCTGGGTCTTCAACATATACAGACATATGCAGAAATTTAAACATAAGAGGGAAAATTTACAATTTTTATTTAGCATGAAAATTTATAATGCACATTTCTATGCACAGGTAAAATTTCCGGGAGTAAACATGTATATATATATGCACCAAATAGGTAATTATGCATTTTGGAAAACTGTGAATGTGAGATAGAACGTGAATGGTTTTTAGTAAAATTGTGAAATCTTCTAATGCTGATGGTTGATTGTATGAGTGAATCTTTTAATGCTGATGGATGGTTGTGTATGAAATTATATATGAAAATATACAGTATTTGTAACAGTACCTTATACATGAAAATATACAGTATTTGTAACAGTGAATGATGCTTGGAAATAATCTGAATGTTATTTGAATCATAATTAATGTTAAACATTCCAAAATTCCTGTATTCATAATGGACAATTTTGGAAATAAATTCATTTGTTCTCTTACTTAATTATGAAAACTAGAGCAACGTAAATATGCACAGATAACCCAATAATGCAGCATACAGCTGTTTCAAGGCTATGCCCTTTGTCAGTGCTAGAAAACCAACAAACTCAAAGTCCAAAAGAGAAATGGACGCAAGAAGAAACACAGGGTCTTATGTCTAGATTACTAGATTACTGAAACTATAACTGAGAGGTTAAGCATCGCTGCTTTATGCAGAAAAGGTAAAGAAAAAAAAAATCTAGCCAAATTTTCAGTTTTTACTTTTATAATACAGTGGACTCTCGTTAAAACGGCAACCATTTAAGATGGATTTTTCATTATTAAATACAAATACGGATTCCCCGGTTAAGGTCTATGGACACTGCATACGATGTTATAAATATCACTTAATACATTCATTCATTCGTTAAGATAGACAAAAATTATTTAATTCTTGAATCAGTAGATGTTCCGAACATACTTTTGAGCAATTAACTAAAATTGAGAATGACATAAAAAAATAGTGTTTACCCAGAAGAAACAAATACAGATTACTTCATTTTAAAATTACTAATATTAATGCACAACTACATTTTGTTTATGCTTTGAATGTCAATAATTTTTCATATTTACCTCATTATACATATTAAAAAAAACTTTTTGATTAAAATTTTCTGTCTTTTTTGTTTTAAGGTTGTATTTTTCAATGTACCTATAAAATTGAGGATAACAAACTTTCATTACCATTTCACAATTTCATTACTATTTTACGCCAGATTTATGGACTTGCAACTTATACATGCAATAAATGTTGGCCCTTGATTGTCCGTCTTAACCCTTTCGCGACAGCGGCATTCCGGAGCTGTAGCGGCCCAAAAGTCGGAGCGCTTCGCTTCCGAACTGGTCCCAAAGGACGGCACATTTTTTGCGCTAAGCCTAACTCTCGAAAAAAAATTCACTAAAAATCACATATTCAACACAGAAATCTACTTTTTTCAGGAATAAAAGAAATATTTATTTTCTATTTGATGTATATTTTTCATACAAATCTGAATACAAAATACTCGTTAGTTGCTCCCATTCTCTTATCCGAAATAAACGAATAATTTCACTGCCTCTAAAACCCAAACAAAAAAAAAATACTCTCTTATATTCCTATGATTCACCAACGAAATCATAAAGCTGAAATCAAAATAAACCCGAAACTCAATTATAAAATTGTTGATGCTGCGAGAATTGCTCTGTCTGTTTATATTACAAAATCATGTTTCACCGCTCCAAATGGAGAAATAATTCATTCGATCCTCCTTCTGCCAAGGTCATGCCTCTGCAAAATACATTGAAGTTAGTTCCACGGACATTTAACGCCATCTAGTAGACAAATTAAAATGTTCCACGTGAAGGCACGCATGCGTGCCACTCTCTGTTTACAGTAAAGTTTCCTCCGTCACGCGTGCGTGCCGTCCGTCCTTGAATGCAAGTTCGCAGCCGGCAGTCGAGTGTGCCGATTGTCGCGAAAGGGTTAATGAGAGATCACTGTATACTTATAATTTTCTACATTTAAAAACATTATTACACTATTATTATTTCTGCTACTACAAAACATATTTTAAAATATGAAATATTAAATGGATCCTTCAGGTTTGTTGGTTTTCTTGCACTGACAAGGTGATCCAGCATATACTCGGAAACAGCTGTATGCTGCATTATTGTCTTCTATAAAGAGAACAAAAAAATTGGCCATAATTGAAAGTCTTTTATTAAAATCTCCTTTAACAACATACAAAATTACACTTCCCCATGCAGTTTTAGTACGTCGTTAAAAGAGATTTTAATAAAAGACTTTTAATTATGGCCAATTTTTTGGTTGTCTTTATTTTTAAAGTATTGATTATTTTGAAGTGTTTCCATACAATTTTATGTATGAAAATATTCACTCTCTTAGATCGAAGATTCAAAGTATATAGACATTTATACCAATAGACCCATTATTCATAGGCCAGTATACCAATAGGCATATTCTGAAGGTATTCTTCTATATTTAGATGTAGGATTTGGAACTATCTAGTATCAATATCATGCTTATTTGAACAGAATTTTTTTTTATATAATTTAATAAAATAGACTCTCAAGGGGGGGGATTCTAGAAATGTTTGCCTAATTGGATTATGATTAAAATCACAGCCCTCAATGAAAATCAAATTTAGAGAAACTGCATCAGTACACAGAAGAAATGCTTATCTATATAAAACAAAAATAGTACCATCTTCATTTCCATCCATAAATGGTTCAACGAATTTTTTACTCTGCAGCAAATCTCTCAACTGCTGGTGTTGGGCTCCTTTATTCTGATAGGGAATAGTCAATTGACCTTCCTGCAAGAACTGTTCTAAATTTTGCTGCTCTACAGGTTTCTCCTGGCTGCTCATTAAAGTTCTACTGGCTTGTGCTCCTGTTATCGAACCAAAAGTCTCTTTATACTGAGACAACTGTTTCACAATATTAGCTGAAGTAAGGGGGCTCTGTTGAAGAACAAACTGCTGAGGGGTTGGTTGCAGTGATTGTTGTTTGGGACTACTAACACTCTGGACAATAGTTGGAGTCGATTTTGTGGGCTCATATGTGGAAGGAATGGGCCCAGCAGCTTTGCTAGTGGCTGGAGTTGGCTGAGAATGGGTATCCAATGATGCAAGAAGTTGAGACTGAGGTGAAGCAGACACCTGAAAGAAGGAATCAGAGCTGTGTGGTCTGGGAGTGGCTGGCGGTGTGTTCGTAACATCCTTTGGGATAGTTGGTGTAGTTACGTGTGCTACTTCCTCCTTGGCGATAAGGACAGGCTTGGTGGACATTGTTAGAGGTGATTTTTGCATGGGTGAAATATTCTGAGATGTTACCACTGCAGAAGGGGAAATTTGAAAAGGTTCTGCACTTTTCAAGACAGCAGGTGAAGGGACCATTGCATCAGGGATGGATAACTGCGGCTCTAGTGGTGCTTGAGCTCGAGGAGCATGGATAACAGCATTTCTTCTAGAAATCAGGGAATTCTGCATGCAATCCTTCAAAAATTGGGATTGAACTGGACTTTGCAATTCCATTTTAACTTTGCTACCCTGAAAAAAAAATTAGTTGATATTAATAGAATAGAAATAATTTCTTTACATAAGTTAACACACGTTGAATTCAAACATTCTGTCCCCCCCCCCCCCCAAAAAAAAAAGGGGGAGCGGGGCTAGTTATTG
Source organism: Amaurobius ferox (assembly GCA_951213105.1). Lineage (NCBI taxonomy): Eukaryota > Metazoa > Arthropoda > Arachnida > Araneae > Amaurobiidae > Amaurobius > Amaurobius ferox. The sequence continues at coordinate 167,230,405 of OX578138.1, forward strand.
GAGCACATTGAATTGGCTAGTCATTGTATGCTAAAGAAAATAAAATAATATGACCTCAACCAATTTTCAAAATAAAAACAACACCCACTTTTATGAATACCTGTGTGACACAGAGTAGTTAAACCAATGAATGGCAGCTACAAGTAAAGCTTAACAAGAATAAATGTAGTATTGTACAGGATGATTCAAATTAAGCATGAGATGCTTAGACCTCTCTGTAGGAAAAACAACTGGGTAAATCACAACCTAATTTCATACACATATTTTCCTGAGTATGTGGTTTCGATATCTAAAGAAAAACAAAGTTCACATTTGGGCCACCAGGGGTGAAATTTGCTGCTGAAATTTCCCCTACAACTTGGATATTGTCTAACTTATCTAATAAATATCAGCAAAAAGACTTCCTAAGATTATAAATGGTGAGCAAACCTCTAAGTAAACCTTTTAACTGTCAAAATACCTTATATGCAACCGAAGCATTGCTGTTTCTTTGATATAGAAGAGTTCAACAAGTGACAGTAAGGCAATCCAGTAAGATGAACTTTACGACCCTTCACTAGTTGTGGGTTTGTGAAAAAAGACTATGTAACTCCCAATTGTTATCAGAATTTATAACCTCTGATATTTAATTGGTTTTAACCACTTTCATAGGTCAGTGTAAAATAGCAGAGTTCGTACAGTGATTTCCTCCAATAAAGACACTGTGCTTGCAAAAGAAAATTGAGCTTTATTTTGCACAGGAAATTAAAACATCAGATGTCATTGACTATAATATTTTCTAGTCTAAAACTCTATGTATACAAAATAAGAGCTGCGAAAGCTCGAGTTGAAGTTAGAGAAAAACATCATAGGACTCAACCTAACGTAATTATTGCAGACATGGTACAATCCTCCATCAGAAAAAGCTGAACTCTGTAAGACATCCAATGTAACAAGTTTGAATTCACGCAAACACACTGTATACCATACCAATAGAAACTGAATGAACAAGGTAAATTAATCTATACATACATGGAAATTAATTCAAGAATTCACATAATGGATTTGCTGAATAAATACGATAATTTAGCATTTTATCATTTAGAGTAGCATGTGCATTTTTTCTTTACCCATGAAGAGAAGAGTCAAGTAGTAAAAGTCTAATCATTTTATTGAATTAGAAATCTATTACTAGTTTGTAATACTTTGGTAAAGCATAAACATTATATACAGATTGTGAGCTCAAAAATGTTATGTTTGAGTACTGGGTCATTTAAGCAGTTGTGTAAAACAGACATTGGGTAAAAATAACTACTTTATCTAAACACTTTCTTGAAGCCGCCTCATCCGGTAGCACACTTGGTGAAGAGGTTTGTGAAAAATTAATCATTGAGTGACATAAGCAAAAATTTTGTTGGTTCGGATCAAAAATGAACAAGTTCTTGACTTTAAAATTTGCATGTAACTTAATATTATTTCATTTTGATCCATTACTGCACTTCACCATTCGTGAATTAAGTGCCTACCGTAAGTAAGATGTAAAACATAACAATCTATAAGAAGATTGAACTGACAAGGTCATACAGACCACATCATGAGTCAAGACTAAAATGGAACATGATAAGACAAGAAGAGACTATAAGACCAGACAGCAGCTTTAAGATGAATCCAGTATTTATATCTGAAGATGGGAAATTACCGGAATGTAATCGTAATCGGAAACGCCCACGGATATGCAGATTACTTGCATACGTGTCGAGCACATGATTTGCATGCCGGAAAAACACTGTGATTTACTCCCGAGAACAAAGTGAGTCGTTCAAAAGGAAATTTAATAGTTGGACAACATTCAGAGGAATCGTAAATTGTGATTGTTTGCTTAAATTTTTTCCAACAATAATGTAAATACAACAAATTATGGACTCATTCATTCATTGTATTTAAAAATAAGATTGAAAATCATTAGAGACTTGCTCATCCAAAAGTCCTATAATAAATATTATGTAAAAATCTTCCTAATTCCTGGTACTGATTCACTAATTCATGTAAAATAACATAAAATTCAATTTGATATTTCTCTTTTATAATAATTTGTTTCTTATATTTTAAAAATGAAAAGTAAAATACAGAGATGTCCAAACAAAGGTTATATATATTACAAAGGAGGATGTTAACTTGTAGTGGGGCAATGTAGTGTTGTTGTTGAGACCCAGACCATCCACCCTACCAGAAAGGTGTAAGGAAACTGTTTGGATGGTTGGGAAGAGCCACCTAATTTACTTGGGAACCCAGTGGGGGAGGAGGCATCAACGGGGACTGTACCTTCCTCCCCCTACCACCAACCTCTCGGAAAGACTTACGGACTCACATGTTTAATGTGATCATACTCCGCGTAAACATAGTGGCAGTTTTGGCAGTGGCAGGAATCGAACCCGGGCATACCGAGTGCAATTCCTGCTTGCTAACCACTGGGCTGTCACGTCCTGGGCAATGTAGTATGATGATGCAAAAGCTACTGAAGATGGTTTGTAAGAAAAATGCTTGGCAAAGTACAATTCACATTTTTAACAGACACTTTCTTTCTCCGTGTGCTTTTTTTTCTTTTCCAGGTGTTCAGCTTCTGCTCCATATGTTGTTCTTTTACTATAGCAAATCCAGTTTCAACAAAGATTCCAAGGTACACTTTTCCACTCGCATCTACATTTTTATAATGCAGCTCACATAATATTAAAATGCATAAATATAGATTTATTTAAGCATATATATATATATTTATGCATTAATATAAATATTTATATTTAAATATAAGTTTTCCTCCTGTGAAAATTACTTTATATTGAAAACAAGCATTTAAGTTTGATGAAACAAGTTTTCACTAAAGATGATAACAAATATTGATCTTTAATAAAAAAAATTAAAATATAACAATATATTAAAAGATGTGACTATATCAATTTTAATGTATCCCTGTCAAAATAGTTGCTTTTTTATTTTCTTAAATCATTAATACCACTTAATAGAATCTTTACACTCAATGCCACTTAATCAAATCTTTAATACCACTTTTTAAAAAATATCCCTTTACAGGGTTCACATCCAGTTTTAAAATTGAAAAATATGTATTATGCGAAAATACACTGCTCACAACTGAAATCGCAACATCATGAAAAAATTAATGTATCCTTATGAAATTTACAGAATATAATTGTAACATGGAGATGTGCAAACGATCAAAAAATCATATTTGGAAAATGAAAGCATGGAACTTTATTGACATTATATCAATATGGAATAGGCCTACCGTGAGCGGCTATGCAGGATTCAATATGACAAGGCATCCTGTCAATGAGATGGTCAATGGTGTGCTGAGGGATAGCATTTCACACAGCATGCAATTGGGCTTGTAACTGAACATGGTTGAATTGGGAGTTCTCTTAATAGGTGACCCATGATGTCCCAGATATGCTCCATTGGCAACAAATCCGGAGAATATGCTGGCCAATGTAGGATATTAAAACCTTATAGACTATTCATAGTCACCCGTGCAGTATGTGGCCTGGCATTATCCTACTGAAAAAGAAGTCCAGGCCTTGTTAATATATATGGCTGTATCACAGGTCTCACAATGTGAAAGACGTATCATTGTGCCATGATACTGCCAGAAACGTAGATCAAAGGTGTTCATTCACCAAATGTTATACCACTCCAAACCATGGTACCTTTTAGGGGGCTGTGTGGCGAGTGATAGAAAAAGTTTCCTGGTGGCATTGTTGAAAGCACCGCCATATGCAAGTATGGCCATCTGGCATGACAAAACAGAATCGTGATTTATGTGTGAACCGAATGTTTCACCATTCTGTTGACCAATTGCATCTCATTTGACATCACTAGAGTAACCCGTGAAGACGTCGAAAAGGTCGTCTACTTCAGAGTCCTTGCGTCATGCAAACAGTTTCAAATTGTTTGTATCGAAACCACGTTACCTGTAGTGTGGGATAAATGTCGTAACACAGTTGCTGTGGTACACAAGGAAGTTCCACTACCTGATCTTCTTGCTGTTTCGTTGTCTCTCAAGAACCGTAACACACACCATTGAACTATTCTCACATCATGACCCAATAGTTCAGCGATCCTTCGAAGGCTCAATCCACCTTCACGTAAAACAATGATTTACTACCATCTACGTACTCTTGGCATACTGTGATGATTTTTACAACCTGAAACCAATGACGCTATAATTTAGCTGTGATATTGCTCCTCCTTGACCTGGTGCTTTTATGCTACTCGGCAAGGTGTTAAGTCACTATGAGTAACGAAAACTGTAATCATTTGCATATCTCACCTTGCTGTTTCCATTGCCTGATTTACATAAAGCTACACCTACAGCTTTATGGTGTTGCAATTTCAATTATGAGCAGTGTCATTAAAAAATGAACTTTAATGATTAACCAGAATATGAAAGTAAGCTACTTTAGTCAATCTAATATGCAATATTTAGAAGATGGAGATGGATGGGAAAAAGCTACTAAAGGACTCTCAGCGATTCACAAGAATATACACCGAATTGCATAATCACACTATTTATGTGAAAATAATGTTAAAAACAAGCATTTAGCGATTTATGTCCAATTAAACAACTTTTTAAGAAACATATTTATTACTTCCATAAAAAAAGTGATTGCGATCTTAATTTACATCACACACAGTCATAAATTTCCATTATCACATTGATTTGATTGGCATTACTGTGTATGAGGCCGTAAATGTACCCTAAAGGCAATTTTCTGTAAGAAACTATGCAAATTCTGTTATCCGTAGTATGCTTCCCGTAGAAAATACAGAGAATTCGTAGTAATTGGCATATCTATATTTTCTCTGAAATTCTCTCATAGTGGCTAGATCTCTAGAGCTGCTGAGTGAGGATGTCAAAAATCGCTATTGATAATTATTAAATTGGTCACTTTATTGGTTCCATGGAATTGTGCGATTGGTCAAAAGTGGCTTGCACTCAAACCGTCCTTTATGAAGACTGCCACTGATGACAAGACACTGATGTAAGAGATTGCAATGGTGTCAGGCCTGCGCCTCTTGAACGAATGAATGGGACAGCAACGAATCTCGATTCTGTTTGTCAAATGACGATCACCATGAGAGTCTGGAGGCTACATGGAAACAGATCCAATCCTGCTGCGACTGTTGAATGCCATATCGCTCGACAACACAGCATCATAGTTTGGGGTGCTATTGGCTTCGATTGCAGGTCACCTCTAGTTCATATCAGAGGCAAAATGACGGCACGATGATATGTGGATGAGGTGCTGCAGTCGGTTGCATTGTCCTGCAGTTGCAAAATGCTGTTTTCCAGCAAGATAACAAGCAACCGCACACCGCACATGGCAATCATCAGCAGACAAGCCATGCAAGGTATCCAGGTGCTTTCTTGACCTCTGTTGTCTCCAGATCTCTTACCCATCGAGCATGTGTGGGACATGATTGGCAGTCGTTTGACTGCTCTGCCCCCTCCCCCCCTCAAACAGAAGAAGACCTGTGGAGAGTGGTTGAAGGCATATGGTCATTCATCCATAAGAAAACTATTCGTATGCTCACTGCATCTGTTCTTAGAAAGATTGCTGCTTGTATTGCCACATGAGGCGGTCGTACTGTCTACTGTGGTGATGTCACCCTGTCAATGCATTACTGTATTACATTATCCTTCTAAAATAAACATCACTTACTTATATATGTCATCTCTGCCTGTGTGCTCTTCATCATCACTCTATTTGCTCTTTCATGGTGTTGCATTTTCTATGAAGGTAGTGTATATCAGAGGATGGGACCTTTCCAGAATGTAATTGTAACTGAGAACTCCCTCGGATACGCTAATTGCTAGAAAAATGTTTCTAATAGATCGCGAGTCAATTTTCTCCCAGACGATATTTATTAACTCAATGTTTTTCTTGTGATTTCTTACCTAGTTCTTGGGAATAATTCACGGCATTCTTTCAGCAAAAATCTTCATGCAGATTGGATAACTCGCCGCATACGCAATCTCATTTGCATATTTTCGGAATGGACGTCGGAATTCATTCCGGGAGGTACCGATCCTCACGTATATAGGAAGTCCATGCTGGAAACATAATCAGATCAAGATCGGAAGGCGATCGAGAGCCAGGTTATCTGATAGTTATTGAAAGCAGTAGTTTAGAAAGTAGTTCTGAAAAGAATGATACGGTGCTAAATAATTCTGTTGTAGATGTGCATTCTTGTTCATGTTAATAGTTTGCTTCATGTTATTTTGTAAAGAGAGATTGCCTTAGTTAAACAGGCATGTCCGGTGTAGGAACGATATATTGAAGTATTTGTTTGTATTACATGAATGGATTTCAACCAGTGATTCTATCTTTTTAATGGACTAAAGGATTTTATACTCAACATGAACCAAATCTAGTCAAAAAACTTGTTAAACCTGCATTTCCTAAAGTGTGATTTCATTGAGGTAGAATCTTGAACCACTTGTTAAAAAGTTCAACTGATTTCTGATGTGGACTTCCTTGATCGTTTTCAACTCAAAAGCCTGTACACCTGTTTTTTGTTGCATTATATAGCAGTTGCCAAGTGATATTGACTAGATTCCAACATTACTAAATAAACACGGATTTTTATTTAGCAATTGACTTCTACTTTTTTCGTTACACCACTGTGTCAATTTTGCTCAACATTCCATTCAGGGCTATGTTTCCCTAAAATCCAACCTGCATATGCATCAAGCATTTGATTTGCATGATACACATGTCGTAAAAATGCCACGATTCAGATCCGAGAACAAACTGAACTGTTCACAAAAATTTTACAAAGTGTTAAACAAAGTTCAGGAGAATCGCGAATAGCCATTGTATGTTTACATTTTTCCAACAATTGTAAGATATACTTCAAAATATGCAAATTACAGGGGCAGCAAGGCCAGATTTCACCCCTCAGCAACTAAAATTTGAACTATTTATTTCTTCAGAAAGCAAACCGCATAGTAAGGAAAGTATGTGTAAGGAATTGAGTTGTGGTTCTCCCAGTAATTTTTCATATACAGGGTGCGTACACTTTTTTGAAAATGAAATTCAAGGACTTTCAAGGACTTTTTCAAGGACATTACAAAGAAATCAAGGATCTATTTTACAGTTGCACAAAATTGAGTCAGTACAAAAATTGCATTTTTAAGTTTTTTTTTTTAAATATAAGTAAGTTTTTAATATAAAAATATATTGCTAAACAGAAAAGATGTAACCATATGTAATTATTGACATAATGCATGAATTATCTGTGATCACCGAAATTCTTGAAAAAATCTTAATGTATTAACGATCCAAAAAACCATCCTTATAATACCTCTTACAGTTTAAAAATGTTTATATATTATATTAATGGTGTAATAAATATAAAAAATTATCTTAAGTTTGTATTTATAGTACAATTTAAAAACCTTAACTTTGGAATTCTTTTATTTTAACACAAAATATTTCAAAAAATTTCAAAATACAAGCTAAATAGATTCTAATGTAATATATTTTTAACCAATAGTTAGAAAATATTGTAAAAGTTGAAATTCAAATCAAAGATAGTTATCAAATTTTATTACTGAACACAAAACATATATTGAACAGCTGAAACAAAATTTGATAACAGCATTTTCGAAAATTTATGTAAACGAAAAACATGTTTATATATTATAAATTTATGTCATATTAAATATTTATGTCACATTTATCCCATACCTCACCTCTGAATTAGATAGAAAAATGAATCAATAATAAACCATAACAAATGTTATTAAATTACTTAGTATTGTTAGATACATCTAATTTTTTATTCAATTACTTTTCTAAATCATGTAATGTGCAATTAATGTGCAACAATATGAAGATGGAGACTGATGGAAAAGGATAATTGTGTATGCTCGGAAACGCCCGAGAAAAAAAATTAATTTCACGATCATACTATTTATGCAAAAATAATTAAAAAATTAACCTTTATCATCAACCAAAGTATGAAAATAACCTTGTGTAGTCAAGTTAATGTGCAACAATAGGGAGATGATGGAAAAGGATAATTACGTACTCTTGTCAACGCCCGAGAAAAAAAACTGAATTTCACGATCGTACTATTTATGTGAAATTAATTAAAAAATTAGCCTTTATAATCAACCAAAATATGAAAATAAGTTAGTTTAGTCAAGTTAATATGAAACAATTGGGAGATGGAGATCGACGGAAAAGGATGATTGTGCAATCTCGGCAACGACCACAAAGAAAACAAAAAACTCAATTTCACGACCGTACTATTTATATGAAAATAATTAAAATGTTAACCTTTATAATCAACCAAAATATGAAAATAACCTTGCTTAGTCAAATTAATGTGCAACAATAGGGGGATGGAAAAGGATAATTACGTACTCTCGGCAACGCCCGAGAAAAAAAACTAAATTTCACGATCGTACTATTTATGTGAAATTAATTAAAAAATTAGCCTTTATAATCAACCAAAATATGAAAATAAGTTAATTTAGTCAAGTTAATATGCAACAATAGGGAGATGGAGATCGATGGGAAAAGATTATTGCGTAATAGCGGCAACGGCCACAAAGAAAACAAAAAACTCAATTTCACGATCGTACTATTTATATGAAAATAATTAAAAAGTTAACCTTCATAATCAACCAAAATATGAAAATAAGCTAATTTAGTCAAGTTAATGTGCAATAATAAGGGGACAGAGATAGATGTGAAAAGTTTGTAACAGTAAAAGGCAATTGTATACTTTCAGCAAAGTCCCTCCCCCCCCCCCCTTTAAAAAAAAAAGACTGAATTGTGCAATCTTATAATTTAAGTGAAATATAATTTGTTTAGTAAAATATTTCTTTATTTTTAATCACACTATAAAAATAAATTAGGTCTATTGTTCTGATATGAAATCATTAGAAGAAGAAAATGGATGCAAACTGATAATTTTGGACTCTCAGCAAAGCAGGGAATATGAATTGAATGGTGGGATGCATGGATATCCCGTAGTTTTGGGAGGAATGTCCGTAAAACCATAAGATGAAATAAAAATCTGTATAAACTATGGAACATCAGGATATCGGAAACACGACACCCCGGTGCCGTTCGGGGCGCGGTAGCCCATTGGTTAGCGCGCTGGAGTTGCACTCGGTAGGCCCGGGTTCGATTCCAGCCACTGCCAAAACTGCCGCCGTGTTCATGCGGAGTACGATCACGTTAAACATGTGGGTCCGTAAGTCCTTCCGAGAGGTTGGTGGTAGGGGAAGGAGGGTACGGTCCCTGTGGATGCCTCCCCCACTGGGTTCCGGTCTAAATTGGGTGGCACTTCCCGACCGTCCAAACTGTTACCTTACACCTTTCTGGTAGGTCGGACGGTCTGGGTTTCAACAACAACAACAACCCCGGTGCCGTTCAACATGCAAACCATGTGGTAATGACGAAACGAAAGGCCACCATTCGCGGAAAACAAGTAATGAAGGGAACCAATTCAACTGTTCATACTATTTCATACTATTCAACTGTGGTAATGACGAAATGAAAGGCCACCATTCGCGGAAAACAAGTAATGAAAGGAACCAATTCAATTGTTCATACTATTTCATACTATTCAACTATTCATACTATTCAACTATTCATACTAACCAATTCAGCGCTGGGGAAAAGAGAATTGGTTTGAGAATGTGACATAATGCATGATGTAGGAATTCTTGTACGACCAGAATTTTGCAGTTTTTGAATTGGAAATGAGAAATTCAGGGATTTTCCCGACCTTTTTGGAAATAATCCCAATTTTCCAGGATATTCAAGGTCTTGGAAAAAAATAATGAAATTCAAGAACCTTCAAGGTTTTCCACGCTGCGTATGCACCCTGCTACAGAGAGGCTTAAACACCTCATGTTTAATTTGAATTACTCTGCAGATCAAGACCTCAAAACCATTATTTATGGAAAGAACTCTGTTCTTTAAACTCTATTTGAAAGTCTACACTAATCAGGTGTTCAATAAATAATTTTAAACAGGATCAATGCATAATTTTAATTCTCTTCTAATTAATTATTTTTTTAACTTCTGAGCAAGGAATGTTATTGTGGTAATTTAAAGAAATGTTCTATATAACAATATAAATGTAAACTGAAAGTGTAAAGAAATATCCCATTCCTAATTTCACAGAAACATTCATTGTATCTATATTAGTAAAAGGAAGAATCTGTTTGGTCACGATGATGCGTGATATCTAGCATACATACAGGTATGAGATTCTATACAAAGTAGCAAATATATCTAAACTGATGCATCTTTAAGCCTTTTTCCCAAATTTTAGATAAGATTTTTTTAATTAAATTTTAAATTATATTTTAAACTGCCATTTTCCACCAATAATGAACAAAATTTTCTTTCCCCAGCATACATCCTTTTAAAGTATGACAGCACAACAGTATAATAACCATTGTTGTAAACTAGACAAAAATGAGTCCAATATTTACCTTCAAAACTTAAAATGAGGTATTTTGGGTGTTTGACTCTTATGTGTTCGGCCTTATTTTTGTAGATATATATATATATAATGAATACTTTAAAATTGAAGATAACCAAGATTGAAGATAGATTTAATAATAGGCTAAAAGCCTCTTATTAAAATTTCCATTTTACGAAGTACAAAAATCACACGGACATAGCGCTTTCGGGCACTATCGTGTCCTTCATCAGTGATGAAGTGAAAATAAGTTGTGAACATATGATTAAATATAGGCCATAACTACCAGGCAAAATTTAAATATCAAGCAATTTACATTTCTACATTTTTAAATATGAGGCATTCAAAATATAATTTAAATATAAATTACAAATTACAATAAAAGAAAAAGGTTCATAAATGAAATGGAAAACAACCAATACGAATGTCGTTAAAAAAAAAAACTACTAAATTTTCAGAAAATCGTATAAAGGTTTGACATGCAGTGAGTCGAAAACGAGACGCCAAGCATAATTAAGAGCATAACTAATAAAAGACTTTTAGCCTATTTTTTGGTTGTCTTTGGTTTAAAGTATTAATTAGTTGACGTGTTTCCATACTATTTTATTATAATGAAGTTGATGGATTTCGACATGCCGAAGGAAATATTAAAATACGTCTCATTCAAAGAAGAAATGCAAAATTTGGAGAGCCAATTAAATTGTTATTTTCAGAGTCTTAATTTCACAAATGCATACAGCGCAGAAGCTCTGCACGTGTACAGCTATATGAAAATTAGAGATGTCTGTCTGTGTGCATGTGCTGTCTGTAGCACGGAAGATAAGCATTATACGTCCATGAAATTTGTTATACAGGTACTTTAGGACAATGAGCCTTGGTATGATTTTATTTTTAGGTGAGCATTTTCGCACAACGTGTTGACAATTAGGATACAAATATCAGTCAAGTTAATAAGCGCTTTAAATTCAGTGCATAAGTAAATAATGCATTCACGAGAACCAATGGGAACCCATACATAGCATACATCCCCTCTATTACCAAGAACAAATCAAAGAAGGTTGTATGACATCACAGGAGGAATGAAAAAGTATGTTCCCACAGAGACTGAGAATTGGAGATTTGGTGGTTAGCCAAAATGCAGTAAACACGTAAAAAGGAGTATCACTTCAACTCCATTGTTGTTACACGAGATAGCATCGAAATAATATGGTGGCATCATGATGTGCACCCTGTCATACTTAACGAAAATGTGCCATCAATAATCAAATTTGAATCATCAATGATAGTAACAGTATTTAGCAAATATGCACTGTCAGCATATTACATGTTAAGTGATAGAAGGGTGTTCTCTGATAATTTTATAAGTGGAATATTTAATGACTGCATATTGATCATCCAACATTGCCACTTCACTCTAAGTGTCCCACTGTATCTAATACAAGTGTGTTAATTGGGCTGTGCAAAATACAATATGCGTATCAGTAATACGCATTCTTCTATACAAATTTCTCTGTGATCGTTAGATGTATGACAGAATTCTGATCTGATAATTTCAACCGCTACTATGCAAACTGAGGTAACCATTTATTTATCCCATGTTAATATTGGTCATGGAGAGCACTTACAAATTAGAGATCGCAATAATCATTAATTGAATGAGAACTCTAACCTGAATAAATAATACTTACTTTGCTAGAAGATAACCTATAAATGTGCTTATGTAATATTAATTATTTTGATATATATATATATATATATATATATATATATATATATGTGCTTATCTAAGCTAATTTTAATGACTGCATTTTATGACTTAATCAAGGAATATAAAAAAATCTGATGTAGGCAGCACATGACTTTCCTTATATATTGCTATGAATTTACCACTTTTACAGTAAAAAAAATAGGTTATTTTTATAGTAGATACGCATATTCTTTCCAAGATATTGAATTTTCATCAATTAGACGTCATTTTTATTGATTTAGAGTCATTTTTATCCATTTCGCGAAATTTTCGTTAATTTAGCAACATTTAAAAAAGTCCCCAAGTTCGCGACATTCTGCCAAATTCATCGCCAAGCATTATGGATGGAGACACTTCACACACACACAGACATCACCTCAAAAATGTTTGATTCGTGATCAGGGATGCTTGAAACATGCTCTCCCGTCGAAAACTCGAATTCCAATTTTGGACCCTATCACAATACTTTCCTTATACATTATGTATACAAGGAAAGTAAATATAAAGATTTGATCAATTTAAATGTGAGTTATTGCTGTATTTGTTGAGTGTTATTCTTCAGTACTTGAGAGCTATTGGAGTTTTTCATACTCCACCCTAAGTGAAGGCATCAAAGGTAAGTCCTTTTACATAAATAGTGGTAAGGACGATTTACCTTATGACAAGCATATTATTAAAGCATTCTTTAAATTTTGTTCACCGGAACGTACAATGAACTCTTGAAAACCAAAGAATGCTTTATCAATATGTCCATTAATAATATATAAATAAATAAATAAAATATAGTATAGGCATGCTACACCATTACCGGGGAATGCCTGATACATTTTGCAATATGAAATCAATTGTCAAAAATCGTAACTGAGCTGAAATTTTAATTAGAACTCATGAGGATAAAATAAATTAGAATAAAATACCTGAATCAAAGTCTGCGCAGCATTGATGTCGATGGCCGATGAAGACCACCTCTTTTCGAAAACTTTCCTGGGATCTTTACCCCCAGCCAGACCACTGTCATCAGAAGCAGAAAACTGAGGAATTTCTGAGAGAGATTTAGAGTGGAAAAGTTTCACGTTTTTGTCCATTTCAGACGATGAAGATACAGTCCCTGGTTTTTCAGCCTGGGTCTTCATAACGGCTAAAAGTATAAATAGAAATATAGTATTTAGTGTTACATTACAATAACAAGAAGTGAAAATAAATACTAGGCTAAGTGTGAGTGATTAAAATTCCTATGTAAGAAAGAACCCTGCAAATATACTATCATTTGGGAAAATATACAATCATTTAGATCAACGATACCAATTTTTCAAACATTTTCTTGCAAAATTTGGAAGGGGGAGGGAAAATATATATATATATATATATATATATATATATATATATATGTTTGGGAGCAGTTTGGAACAGGCATAGTGATTTGGAGCAGTTCGAAGCAATGGGAGCAGAATTAGCATCACTGTCGATTCTAAGAAAATATGAATATTTCCAATCCCTTCATGACTTCTGCACCACACTGAATTTTTCAATTTTTAAAATTCTTTTTAATCACCCATAAAGAAATTTACGTGTGAATGACCATGGCTGAAAAGGGGTACAGCATGATCTGCACAGGTCCAAACATCAAACTCTTGTAGCAGCTAAGTGAAAACAGTGTCACCGAGAGCAGGTGCAAGGACGCTGCAATATTCTCAGGTCAGACATGGATTTGTGTTAGTTGGAAAAGTTTAGTGCCTGTTTTTTAATTTGAGCTCTCATGGTTTCGATTTTGAAGTCTTTCCTAATCACCTAGTTCTTTAGATAACTAGGGGCTTTCCTAATACACCTTAGAGTTTTGTCTTCTTCCTAGGCAGTTCATAGTGAGTTTTCAGGCACATCCCCATACCGATGCTGCGTACAACATTCCGGGACAGATGATCGATTTATATATTAGAAGTTTATTTAGAAGTTTATTTTTTTTTCTTTTGGACTTGGTGTAGGCTTTCATACACCAAGGGGATTGGAAACAACAACAACAAAGTTTATTTTGATAACTGAGATTTCCGTGTATAAAGCTATTCCGTGTATAAAGCTGAGAGTGTATAAAGCTACTGTGGCCATATGAGTTTTTTTTTATGATAATCGTTATATGCAATTTCCAGGTGGATCTGCAATATTTTAAACTGACAAACAAGATCATTCCATATACAAGAACAGGGTGGTCGCATCAAATTCATGTTGAAATTCCCTGATATTTTCCTGATTTTTCCCCAATAATTCGTTGAAACATTCCCCATCAAAGGATGTTTATTGAGGTCATGTCCCCTGTGAAACCTTGATGAAAACTCTCTCTCCAATCTCTTGCTTAGAAGTATAATTAAAGGAGATGAGTGATAGGTCTGGTGATGCGAGATGAAAAATGTGACATCATGGAATGAACAAGCATTGTTCATTCAGCTAAAAGAAAACTATAAGGCTGGAAAATTTAAAAAAATCACAAAAATTCGCAATTTACCATGACTTTCAACAGAATTCTCTGATATTTCCAAAAGCTAAAAATTCCCTGATAATTCCAGATTTTCCAAGTTTTTAAGGTCTGTGATCACCCTGTGAAATATTTTAAACTGACAAACAAGATCGTTCCATATACAATAAGCCATTCATGATGTAATCCAATTTTCCATCCAAACAAGCATTCTTTTAAAACTACATGGCTAAGGAAAACTTGAGCAACATATAGATGCACAAATAACACAATAATGTAGCATACAGCTGTTCAGAGAATATGTTGGATGTATGAGAACCAACAAACCTGAAGTCCAAAAGAAAAATGGGCACATAAAGAAGAAACAGATCTGGATTATGAGCTCACTTGAGGGAGCCAATCAGAAAGAAGAATGAAGCCCAGCAAATTCAAAAATGAGAAGTAATATACCGGGTGATTCAAATGTTCGGAGCAAAGGTAAAACGCTATAAAAAAATATCTATGGGTTGGAGAGACACGCGGTTTGCAGATTAATATTCACCGTGGTGGGGGATTTTATGTGGCATGAAAAAAAATTAGTTCAAACTCTCGACACTCGGGGGGGCTGCAGCAGAAAAAGCCATGGAGATGACTTATGGAGGTGATTGCACACATGACTGGCCTGCGAGATCCCCAGATCTTTCACCCGTGATTTTAGGTATCACCACAATGAGAAATCCCAGGGTGTGAGATCTGGGGATCTCGCAGACCAGTCATGTGTGTAATCACCTGCATGCATAAGTCATTTCCATGGCTTTATCTGCTGCAGCCCCCCCCCCCTCCCGAGTGTCGAGAATTTGAACTATTTTTTTTTCATGCCACATAAAATCCCCTACAATGGTGAATATTAATCTGCAAACCGCATGTCTCTCCAACCCATAGATATTTTTTATAGCGTTTTACCTTTGCTTCGAACTTTTGAATCACCCGGTACAAGATTGGCATGTGCCTAAACACTACAGGTAAATCCTGACAAGATGAGTCAAGTCCAAAAAAGATTAAATGAGGCCCAACAATACAAAGAAAAAGGTTAGAACGACACATAAGAGCCCAAAATAAAAATAAAACGAAGGAAGTAAAAAAATTTACAGGGCACTTTGCCAGACCACGGCAAAAACGGAGTACTGGATAAGTCGTTAACTAAATTACTACAATTTTTTTTTATATGCAACGCTTTAAAAATTCAAGATCATGGATTGACGTCCATTTTACTATGATTCTTGCTGAAGAAAACTCAAAATGGTGGTCCAATTGATAGTGTGAAGGACCACAGATCCCCGATGTAGGGAGATAAGTTCAAACTCAGAACCTATAGACTGTTGATTCCACGCTATGCCGTCTGGTCCGTAATAATGTTCCGGAGCCAAGGGAATAACCGGGGATGTCTTTTGTAACAGTGAGTAACTCAATGCTGCCCCTCACACTCCACTTCATGGTGCGAATGTAGATAAGATATTTACAGGTGAGAAACTCGGTCAGATTTCAGTGAGGAAGGAGGCCAACAGTAAATCTCCCACTGTGTCACCAAACTGAAACTCAGTTGGTGAGCTGAATAGCAGGGAGACGTGCCATACTTCACCGTATGGCGTTGTGACGTCAGGAGAGGAGAGGGGAAAGTGTGTGTCATCTGTAGTGCTACCATCTTATGAGAGAGGTGAGATCGTTGGAGAGAGAGAAAAGGTTGCATGCTTGCTTCTGGAGACAGTTATATGTTGGTCATCAACTGCGGGGGGCCGCTGTTCCCCATGATAGGGTATTGGTTTGAATTCGGAACATTTAGTATGCTAATCCCGTACTATGCCATTAGACCCAAAAGAATTCTTTGAGCCCAAAAGTATAACCGAGGATGTCTTTCATAGCAGTGAGTGACACAATGCTGCCCCTACAATAGCAATGTTGAGCAATTGGAGATTTATTAAATTCCTCCTGTTTTTTGACATAGTTTTCATGTTCCTTAATAAGAAATTTTAAAGCATATTTAGTTGAATAGGTTAATTGAATTGTACAAAGGTAGATGCCTAACCTTGTGTCCTCTGCTCTTGTAACATCCTTTGCTGGGCTTGATGCTGCAGTTGCCTAATAGCTTGGAACTGTTTCCACTGTTTTTCCGCTTCACCGTCCTGGTTTCTGAAATCTTTCTGGGACCGATCGGAGTCCTGCAAAGATTATCACAAAGAAAAAGAGGTATTAGGAAGGTACTTAGGTTCACTTTTATGTAGACAGTTAAATATTCAATTGGGGTGCTAAAATTAAAAAAAAGAGCATGTTTTCTACAAAATTATTTGAATGATTCTTGAGGGTGTTGAATGGAACATACCTCCTGTAGAAAAACAAGAAAGATCAATCATGCATAAAGTGTAATTGATTATGAAACACTTTCCAACTGAAATGCAATTTTATTTAAACATCTAAAATGAGATACATTCAGTGGTGATATATTTTAAATTATCACAGAACTACAATAATTTATTTTACTTGAACACGTAAAACTTCATCGGAAAAAAAAATTAACTTTATTCGAATGAAGTCATCAAAATGTGAATTGTCCAGCTCTCTATGTAAAAGTAGTGAATATTTCATTCATACACTTTTATTCCAGACTCTAAAGTTCAATAATTTCGCATGAAAAAAATTCAGCAATTCTTATACAACTCATCTTACAATCACTTGTTTACATTCTGCATCCATTAAAATTAGGTTTCGTTGTAGAAATAATCAAAGTTGGATGATCATTTAAACTTAAAAATATTGTACACTCAACTCTTTTTTACACGAATTTGAAGTTACACGGTTCAAAAAAAGTCTTCCCTTTTTGAAAAATTTAATTGATCTAATATGATTTCAAAGTCATTGTCATGTACGTGACCATGAGTGGTCGGTCTAGTATAAATTGCAGTCTTTGGTACCAATGTATAAAAAAAAATTCACGTTTTTACTACACTTCAAAAATTAGGCAACACTGTGCAGTGCCATAATGTTATCGAATAAGGAGATTCCCCAGCAACTACTGGTGAATCCCCTTATTCAATATTATTATTCCTTCCTTATTCGAAGGGATCTCCCCTTATTCGATAGCTCTTACTTACTCATTTTGTATGACATTTACATAACATACTGCAACATTAAATTGTTTAAGTTTATTAATGGCTAGTGATGGATGGCTAACAGGATTTCTTAAAAGAAATGCATTTCATAATTTAAAAATTAAAGGAGAAATTGCATCAGCAGATGAAAAGGCTGCTAAAAGCTTTCCAGCAAAACTAGCCAAAATAATCAAAGATGGGTGCTATGTTCCCAACTAAATTTTCAATGCCGATGAAATGGGTCTATTCTGGAAAAAAAATGCCTGTCAGAACTCTGACTTTTTTATTGCGTAGCAATGCTTCTGGAGACAAAATTTTAGAGCCTCTTTTAATCAACCGATCATTAAGGTCATGTGCTTTGAGAGGAAAAAATATTTAACAGTTGTCGGTTCATTGGAGGGTGAATAAAAAGGCCTGGATGACAGCAGGTCTATTTACAGAATGGCTTGAAAAATGCTTTGTTCCTGAAGTTAAAAGATATATGAAGCAACAATGTCTTGATTTTAAAGTACTTTTGGTCGTAGATAATGCGCTCAGTCATCCAGTATTAGAGCATCAAATTTTCAAGTAATCTTTTTACCACTTAATACCACTTCCTTGATTCAACCATTAGACCAGGGTATAATCGCTACCTTTAAGCTGTATTCAACGAGCATTCCATCATATTTTAGATGCAGTAGAGAAGAACAACCTCACAATCGTTGATGTATGGAAAAAATATTCGATTATGGATTGCATTACATATGCTTCATTGGCCAAAGAGAAGTTAAGGGTATCAACATTAAATGCTTGCTGGAAAACACTGTGGCCAGAATGTATCAAGAGTGGTAACTCTATATCCCAAATAACGATGGAGTCTTCTAAAATTACAGCCTTGGCACACGAAATTGGAGGAGAAGGATTTGAGGAGGTACAAATTGAAGACATCGACGAATTAATGATAGATAACCCTCTAGATGTTGATGATCTGATTGATTTAATAACAGATGACAGTAATAGTTCTGAGAATCATAATAGCAATAATGAGAAAGAGGTCAAAATATGTCAACTAACTGCTAGTTTAATTGGCGAGGGTCTAACATTTGGAAAATGTATGGTGAATCATTTTTTAAAAATTGATCCAAAAATGGAACGTGCCCTAAAATTCGAACGAGATATGAAAAATTGTTTGGATGGGTATCAAGAGTTGTATAAAGAAATTAAAAAACCAAAAGTTCAACTGTCTATAACAGATTTTTTAATAAAAAGTCGACAGCGCAAGACCTTTCGGAAAGGGTATCAAGGACCTGGGTATCAAGAGTTGAATAAATAGAACTCAAAAAACCAAAAGTTCAACTGTCTATAACAGATTTTTTAATAAAAAAGTTGACAGTGCAAGACCTTTCGGAAAGTAGTTCGACAGTTCAAAACAGTATTACTGGCAAAAGTTTCCATCAAAGAGCTTGACGGATGCGGATATCTCTAGTGAAGATAACGATTTTGGTCCAGTTAGTTGCAAACAACTGCGCTTATTATCAAGTCGCGACGAATAATTATGCAACTAAAAATTTTTTCTTTATTTCTATTTATAATTTTGAGTATTCTATTTTTACTTTTAGATTAAGAGATTCCATTTTTTTTTTTTTTTTGCTTTTGCTACTTATTTTTACCTATGAATTATGTATTTTAAGTTTTATTGCTCAATAAAATTGCATATATATGTATATATCATTCGTATGCATATCAGAACTTTTACAGTTTTCATCATTTTTTTTATACGGTTTTTAAATTAAATATAGTTCTTTATTTCATCTTACATGCTTTTCGGATAACATAGAACATATCCCCAATTTTACTATAGGAAACTTGAGGAACGTATCTACAGTGTAAAAAAAGAGTTGGGTGTAACTACGTTGGCACAGAAAATACTAAAAAATAAAGCAGTTTTGGAACGGATGCAACACTCAATATAAATTTAAAAGAACTTTAAAAATAAAGATTTTTACATTGGGAAAAAAGATGGACACCCTATTTTATTTTGAAGTGGGTCAAATCATCTCCTCATATTAAATGGGTGTCATTATTATTTTAATTTTTATTTAAAAAACCAAGGACCACATTTTTCCAAAATTTTTTTATATATTTTATGGGATAATTTAAATATTTCCCAACATTTTAAAACAATTTGTGAATTTTAACTTAGCTTAAAAAATATTTGAAAAATGAGGTCCCATAGGGTTCAATGTATTTCATTTTTTCAACCTGGGTTCCATTCAACAGTAATTGGGTGATATTACCTATTTACATTCCCATATGTCCCACAGCCCGTCTCAACAACCTACTAAAATTTCATTTTGATAAAGTTATTTTTACAGCAGTTATCGTGCGAACAGACAGACAGAATGAACAAAGATATAAATACTTTTAACTATGTTGTAAAGTGTTAACAATGGTTATAGTGGCTGCATTGAGTTCCTTGCCTTCCCTGACACCTCATTGCTGTGCATATTCATCCAATCACCCATCTGTCAAATGGATTACCTGGATTATCTATTGGATTAACATTTGCCCAAATTCCATTCTGGTAGGTTGAATGGTGCCAGCATTTTTAAAAATATTAATTAAATTCCCCAATCCCTCGAGGTTTGCTTTGTTTTCCATGTTAGGTAGCAACTCTGTTAAAATAGCATTACAGACAAATTTAATACAAATATGATTAAGAATTGGACAACAAAAATGCTATGCACACATAACAATGTTAAAATTTCATTAGAGATCATTAAAAAAAAAAAAAAAAAAAAAAAAAAAAACTACAAAATCAAATGTAATTATGTGGTGAAGTAATTACGTGAATCAGAAATACATTTTTTGAACTCCGTGTTGAAGTACTAATGAAATGTAACAACTCAACAGAAGGTAAAATAACAAAATAATTCTACTTAATTATGTGTGAAACTCACTGAGCTATTAGACCTTTGTGTTCTAGATGCTGCTCTATTTTCTCGAGCTCTTTGCTGCAAGAAAAAAAAATGAAAAACAGATAGTTATAAATAATAATAATAATAAACAAACTGTTAAGACACCATAAAAGTAAACAAACGATGTATCAAGATAGCGTTAAGGTCAAAAGTTAAAGTATTGGATATTTCTGGTTAACTGTTTTGATTTTGGATCATTTGTTGAGTGTCCGAGTTGAATTACATATGAGTTCCTGCAGATTGTATC
This sequence comes from Amaurobius ferox, assembly GCA_951213105.1. Taxonomy (NCBI): domain Eukaryota; kingdom Metazoa; phylum Arthropoda; class Arachnida; order Araneae; family Amaurobiidae; genus Amaurobius; species Amaurobius ferox. The sequence goes on from OX578138.1 coordinate 167,251,448, forward strand.
TTAGCTGACCGGAATATGCTAATTTTCAGTATCACTGGAAATTGGCATACTCCGGAAGCGTCCTAACAGATGATGGGTATAAATGTCTGATGCCGGTAATAGCACTTTAGCCTGTAGCATATAAGCTTAAGCTTTGAGCTTGTTGAGTGTGATACGTTTGTAGAGCTTGTTGCTCAGAGGTAGTTTTGGATGAGCTTGTTGTTGAAGCTCTTGATACGCTTTAAGCTGGAAGCTGGTGTTAAGCTATGTCAAGTAAATAGCCCATATGTTATGGTTAGGCTCAGTATTGGAGCGACGTTCTTCTGATGTACTTTATGTAAGCCGCATCAAAGTTAACGATGCATGCTATTATTCTTTCTATTTGATATCATTTCGTGAGTAATAAATTTCATTTTTACATGCCGATACTAAGTATCGGCAGGGATACTAAAACTTGCTTTGAATAATTTCATGTCAAACCCACTGCTATACTCATCAGTCATTATGATGCTTCAAATTTACATAACTCAACTGAAATTTGCTAACATAAACTTCATTTTTCCACACAATGGGTACATAAACTTCATTTTTCCACACAATGGGTACAAGGGCCAACGGCCGTACCGTGCTGAAAACACCGGTTCTCGTTAGATCACCGAAGTGAAGCAGCATCGGGCGCGGTTAGTACTTGGTGGGTGACCACCTCGGAACGCCGCGTGCTGTTGGCCATCTCGGGTGCGGTATCCCCGTGGTTTGCGCGCTAGATTTGCACGCTGCCACAAATGCCGCCGTGTTCATGCGGAGTACGATCACGTTAAACATGTGGGTCCGTAAGTCCTTCCGAGAGGTTGGTGGTAGGGGAAGGAGGGTACGGTCCCTGTGGATGCCTCCCCCACTGGGTTCCGGTCTAAATTGGGTGGCTCTTCCCGGCCGTCCAAACAGTTACCTTACACCTTTCTGGTAGGTCGGACGGTCTGGGTCTCAACAACAACAACACAATGGGTACAATTTATATCTTATAAACGAAACAGTGGGGCAAGGAACTGTGGAAAAAGGTGCTTTAGTTGGACCTGATGAGCCCACAACTCCCAGAAAAACTGGTAATATGCTAGGATAAAATTAAAAGTCAGTAATCGAACAAAAATCATAACTAAATAGATGTGAGAGAACTAGTAGGAATACATGTAGCAAAATCATAAATAGATCAGCAAACCGATCCAACTTATAAAAGGAATAACTTTAAGTACTTAATCTATTCAAGTACAGCAATACCTCGTACAGTCCGGGTAATCAGTTCAATTAATATCCCGGACTAATCGAGAAACTAAAGATATACGAAAAGTGATAATTTGTTCAAAAAAAATTTTTTTATCCCTGTTTTTCAACAAATAAAATACAATTAATAAATTCAAATGTCTTTATATCAAAAATAATTTTAAAGAAATGCATGTTTTTCAAAATTAATTTTTTATTCTCTAAAAATTGCAATATCGATGTCTGCACATTTTTCTTCTTTGGCTTTTTCTCTTTATATATTTCTTTGTAGCAATGAATTGCATTGTTTATTGTTCAGCAAATTATAAGGCTACGGTCAATATTGGGATCAACTTCCATAATATGCTCTGACAAGGTTTCAACCATTCCAATAATTCTTTATAGTTGTTCGGCTGTTAATTGTCATGCAGGCACTTCAACACAGTCGTCGTGTCTAAGTTGTCCTTCCGTTCTTCATAAGCCACCAAAACATAATGATACGTTTACATGCTCGGCGTGTCTAGGCACATACATATACAACTGGGAATCCCGGAAAAAATTGAAATATGTATCATATCACATAACTTTAAAACCGCAGAAAAAGAGATTTGACTGTATAAAGGGAAAAACTGATCATTTATGTATAAAAACATAATTTTGTGTACTAATTTCTTAGAATTTATTTTTATTTTGCTCAATAAAAATTTAGTTTGTTTTGAAATTTTCAAACCGGACAATGGTGAATCAGAACCGATCAAAGCCGGACTATGCGAGGTATTGCTGTACTTAATTAACAAGTACTTCTTAAAACTATTTTTTTTTTTGTTCAATGATTTTAAGGAAGGTGCAAAAGATTTTCACAATCTTGAACCGGTTCAAGCGGTTATGGTTCCCTCAACTAGAAAAACGATGTGGGAACAGTTATGTGAGATTATGGTATTTAGGAAAGCCGGACATGAAGCTATGCAAGCTATGAAAGCAGGACAAGACAAGATGAGAGAAGCTACAAAAACTGGACAAGAAGCAATGGAAGATAAGATTAAAGTGGGACAGGATGAGATAAAAGAAGCTATGAAAGCTGGACAAGAAGCAATGACAGCCGTACAAGTCGAGATGAAAGCCGGACAAGAAATGATGAAGAAAAGATTAAAGTCAGACAAGACTAAATGAAACAAATGATGATAGTCGGACAAGAAGCTATGAAGGAAGAAATGAAACAAGAAATTATACCCATGAAAGACGATATTACAGAAGTGAGACAAGTCAAATTGAAGGAAGAAATTAAAAACAAAATTTTTTGAAAGAATTAAAACTATACAAAATAAAATGAAAGCCGGACAAGAAGACATCAAAGAAGAAGTGAAAGTGGATATGAGAGCAATATAAGAGGATGTTTATCAAAAATTTGGCAATGTAAATGAAACTGTAAAGAAGCTTGAAAGGAGATTGGAACTTACTATTTCTGTCTGAGCGAGCCTTTATGATCATGTTGCTATGTTGCAGATATTTATGATCCATGCGCATTCTCAGACTAGATTTTTTAAGAAAATACAGATTTGACCAATACTTCAAAAACAATGTATTATGGACAGCCACCGAAGCGATTCTTTTATTTGGAACAGAAACGGGAGATATCCTAGAGTGAAAAATAGTTACTGCTGAAGATGTTTTGCAGCCCGCGAGTGTCTGGTGAGAGGAATTCGGGAAAGCCCAAGCATACGTGGAATGGCAGTAACAGATTTTTCATCTCCCGACTATAAAGAAAAAGGAATCCTTGTGGCCGCAGCTCTCGTGGATGTTTCAAGAGACTATGTACCGGTCTGAATAGCTAACATCGATAGGTCCAAGACAATTCATAAAGGGGAGCAGTTAGCTTCATACCCTGCGGTGACCTGCATAATGTGTAGTTGTCCAACAGATGGAGACAGCAGTCCTAAACATGTAAGTACCATTTTAAACAATCTTGCAGATCAGATTGTACAGAACACAAAGTGTATTAAAGTCTCATTTTGGAATTCTGTGCAATCTTTCTGACTGCTGCAAAAGACATGGAATGGACCAGACTAACTAAACATAGAATTGACACCAGAAACCAGTTCCCAATTAAACAAACTCCCCAAAACTCTACTTACAAAGAAAAAAGAAATGAATAAGCTTTAAAAAAAAAAGACATGCAGGAAAATTAGTGAAGAAGAAAGTTGGTTCTACCCGATTCTGTGTTGATTATAGAAAACTCAACTCTGACAAAATAAAGACAGCTATCCTCTGGTAAGAAATAATGCCAACTCTTAAGGTACATTAGCATTGTGAAAAATTATAATTATTAATAAATTACTCAGAACCTGATTTTTCTATTGTAGGGGAGATAAATTTTTCTCCCTACCTTAGAACTTCTTCACCAACATTCTGGCCAAAAACACACTTAAGCCCGAAGGCTGACTATAAAAAAAAAAAATTCTTCACCGGTAGACTAGCCACACTTGCACAGACATTTCTTCTTCTTCAACCCAGACCATCTGCCCTACTTGAAGGTGTAAGGTATCTACTTGGACAGCTGGGAAGTGCTACCCAATTTAGACCAGAACTCCGTGGGGGAGGCATCCACAGGGGCCGTAACCTCCTTTTCCTACCACCAACCTCTCAGAAGGACTTACGGACCCACATGTTTAACATGACCGTTCTCCATGTGAACACGGTGACAGTTTTGGGCAGAGTCAGGAATCGAACTCAGGTCGTCCAAGTACAATCCTCACGCATTAACCACTGGGCTGCCATACCCAAAACATTTCTTCTGTTTCTCCCCACGAGGCCACTAGCACTGGATGGCAGTCAGCAGGTTATAAGCTGGGATGGCCAAGAGTGAATGTTAGGCTGGGGTGCTGGAGACTTGATTCGGAAGGAGAAAACAGTCCAGTAACAGAGAACGGAGGCAAACTTGATGGATCAGGAGCAGGGGTGCTCGGTAGGGATGGAGTGAGAAGCAGATTTATTGCAAAAACATAGTTTTCATGTGGTGGGCCTCGCCCTTAAAATTGAATTTTTACATCCAACATGTAATAATTATGACACTCTAGGAGATGCAAATAGATTGCAGAAGTGAAAAATATTTTTGCAGTTATACAAAATATACTGATGAATGCATTAACAATGTCATTTTTTTTGTAATACTGTTGTAAAATAACATTATTAATAAATAGCTGAATTTATTAATAATTTGTTTAAAAAAAAAATAGCTTTTTTTATACACCACACATAATAACCATGAAAATTGTAGTCGATGCAAACAGATCACTGTTGAAGTGAAAATATTTTCACAATTCAACTAATACTGTTGAGCATGTGCAAATGTCCGGTAGTTTTTATGCTTTTATGATATACTAAAACAAACATTCTATCATTCAAAATATTCTAAGTTCTCAAAGTTCTTAAAACCTAAATGTCATCTGAAATTCATCTGAAAATAAATCTGAAATACATTCTTAAATAAACAGAATGTGGACCTATTGACCAGTCTCTCCCTAAATTTACAAATATGTAACTCTTGTAAAATATCAAAAATGACACTTTACCTGAAAATAAAAACATTAAAATAAAAGAGAGAACACAGAATTTAGGTTTTCAAAATCTAACATTTATTAAAATTTTAAACTTTATTTTAAAAGAATTTTTAAAACATTTTACATCTCATTAACTAAAATCAAACATCTTAAATAATAAAAATAAATGGAATGGCCGGTCGTATAGTGGTAGAAAAAAAACGTTAGAATAATAAATTTTAAAGTTAACAATATTAAACTTATTCAATTATTTATCAAAACTAAAATTTGGGATAAAAGAACATCAGTTAGCCAAAAGGGAATTTAGAACAAAATTTAAAGAACCACAGGTTCAGGTGACCTAAAGTATATAGGTCAAAAGGGGTCTTATTCTATGCCAGCTCAATTAAATTTTAAATAAGGCAAAAGTAAACTAGTCTGAAACTTGAAGGAAAATAATTATATCACCAAGGGTCCAAGAAGAATGGCAGAGATCGGCGGGAGGCAGGCAGAATCACCAAACGTGCTGCAGACCCAGGGAAAACCAGAAGAGGAAAATCCATGGCACAGGATCTTATTTCTGTCCAGTAGAAATCTGGAAAAACGATCGCTCCACGAATTCCGACTCCAAGGAAGATTCTCCAAATCAGCTGGACGTCCAGCAATAAACATCATTTCTCCAAGTTGCAGCACCGAACTTCTGACATCAGAACGAAAACCAAAAATATATGTCCGTCTATTGGGCACGGAAATATTGATTCCATTCCTCATGTAAAGAGCTGCACAACTCGGGTAAATAAACAAATTGCAACTTCCTCGGCGGACATCACATAAATCGCGGAACATCTTGGATCAACATTTAGCAGACAGGAAATTAATTAGCAAGACTGAAGAGGCAGGAGTTCAAAACATCCAGTCCTTATAGACACAACTCTCTCTGCCATCAGACGTAACATTTTCAGCAGCTCTTGAATGTTTAGATTAAAACTCGGCGGCAGGAATAACAAATAAACAGAGCATAATTAATGAGCCGGGAATAAAATAAAAACTTTCGTTCCTCAGAACGCACGCCGGATTCGAACTACGGCTCGCGCCGAAGCGCTGAAAACAACACTCTATAGGACTACATCTTGGGTTCTAATTCAGAAGGAAGAGAGCAAAGAGATCGAAAAAGTGCGCGATTTTACTTATATACTCCGAAACATCGCTGCCACAGACTGTCAACAAAATTATCGATGAACGATAAAATAATTAATGACAGACGATTTTAATATTACGATCAACCAATTAAAAACTCGAAACTTTAAAGAAGAGAAATGGAATTTTAGAGCAGACGAAAATTAAAAAGAAATGAAGTGAAACGATTTGGAAAATACGAATTCGGCAACAATTTAAATATGAACGATTCTAAAATATTTAAAAAGCTGAAAATAGAATAAAACTGTAAAATTGCGATGAATTAACCAATTTTTAACCGAGAGCAATAAATTTGGAATCAAATTAAAGGGATTAAAAAGGGCAATAAATGGAATCACAAATTAACCAATTTAAATAAATTTAAATTGCTAAAACCTAAAAAGAACGAACTTTCGCCGTTTTTAACACAAAAACTATGGAATAGAATATATTTGAACAAAGAATATCAAAAACCTAAACAATTGGAAAATGGATAACTAAAAGAGAATGACTATGTAAATAAGACCCCTGAACACGTTTAAACAAATAGCAAAACTCCTAAAATTGTTAAATATCCAAAGGTATAACCCAACACAAATGCCGTTTTTCATGATACTGCTGCAAAATAGACAGTCATTTCATTATTATATGTTTGAAAAGTAGTTCATTTCCACATAACATGAAATAATTATAAACATTTCAGTCAATACAAATAGATTGCAAAAATAGTAGAAAGGTAATCACTGGTTATCTTTCTATGACACAATAGGAATTCGAGTGCCAATTTTGTAATTGTGGAAATATGAAATTTTAGGTGTAAGAAAAGGAAAACTTCAATCTTATCACTCGGAGCTACGAAATGCAGGAAGTGTGAATCACTGATTTTGTTATTTTTGGAGAACTTTTACTGCTTTCCGTACTTCAATACTGATAGTATAAATTCTAGCTACATTCTCGAATTTCCGGAGTAGTTGGCATCTCTGTATTTAAAATGACATAAATGACTCTTACCAAATATGGCTGTCGCTTTTCGGGTGGCAAACCACGCCATATCTTTGCTATCTGTTTCACTCTATCTGCCCAAGCTGGAAGGAAGAGAAAAAAAATCAACTCACATTATATTCAGATAGAACATTAATGACATGAATGAGTACAAGTAAGTCATAAAAAAATAGGTTTTCTTACACAAATAAAAAGGGAAAATTGACTAAAACAATTTTCAAAATGTAAAAACAACAAGAAAGATCAATCATGCATAAAGCATTGATTATGAAACACTTTCCAACTGGATTGCAATTTTATTTAAACATCTCTAAAATGTGATACATTCAGGGGTGATATTTTTTTAATTATCACAGAACTACAATAATTTATTTTACTTGAACACTTAAAATTTATCGAAAAATATGAACTTTATTCAAATGGTGCCATTGAAATATAAATTGTCTGGCTCTCTGTAAAAGCAGTGAATATTTCATTCACACACTTTTATTCCTGACTCCAGAGTTCAATCATTTTGCATGAAAAAAAATTCAGCAATTCCTATACAACTAATCTTACAATCACTTGTTTACATTTTGCATCCATTAAAATTAGGCTTTGTTGTAAAAATAATCAAAGTTGAATGATCAGTTACTCAAAAATAGTGTAATTGCACTGGCACAGAATATATATGCACAGAAAATACGCAAAAATAAAGCAGTTTTAGGATGGATGCAACACTTAAATAAATTTAAAGGAATTTAAAAATCACGATTTTTACTTTGAAAAAAAAAAAAAGATGGATGCCCTATTTTATTTTGAAATCGGTCACGTGATCTCTTCATATTATATGGATGTAATTATTATTTTTATTTTTATTTAAAAAACTACTGAATATATTTTGCTGAAATTTATTTTAAATATTTTATAGGATAATTTAAATTTTTCCTAAAATTTTTGAAGAAATTTGTGAATTTTAACATTGCTTAAAAAATATTTGAAAAATGAGGTACCATAGGGTTCAATGTGTTTCATTTTTTCAACCCGGGTTCAATTCAAAACGGGACAGGCGTACAGCAAGATTAGTTGAATTTGAAAAACAGTGGTTATAATTTCAGTATTTTAACATTTTGCTATATAGGGTGTCCAACAAAGGACTACCCGAATTTAAAATTAAATAACATAAAAACAAAGATCGACAGAAGAATGCAACAAACGGTATGTTTTTTGTGAAAGTTGTAAGAATTTTCACAGAAGTTTCGAAATAGTAGTTACAAAAGCTACTAACAGATGGTGCTGTAGTCACAATAAGTAGTGCCTATAAATAGTGCTCTAAAGCCCAGAGCGATCAGTTCTACCGTTCAAACATGAAAGGAGGTTAGCGTACTGAAGGAAGAGATTGAAATCATGTATTCCATTGGAGAAAGTGTTTCTGGTACTGGAATTCTCTGTTTTGCAATATTTGAATTCTCACCATTAATATTTGTTGATTATATATCGCTTGATGACTGGATATATGCATTTTATTCTTCCCTTGATTGATTAGTCTCTATTTTTTACAACTTTTTACGTAGTTATCTTATATTTTAAGTCATGGTAATATGAATTACAACTTATCTCTATAATCTATCATTGGAATATTGGAATTTCATGTATTTTTATTATATATATATATATATATATATATATATATATATATACAGATGAGGGACAAAATAATATGAACACCCATGAAGTAAGAGAAAATCTATATTAAAATCGGGGGTTGAACCACCCTTTTACTAAAGTACACATTGTATGTGACATTGGATAGATGCATAGACGTCATGCAAGGAAATATGAAGCCATTCCTCCTGCAGAGCAGTTTTTAAATCCGAAAGTGTGTTTCAGGGCGAAACTCGAGCACAAAGTTTGAGCTCCAAATATCCCCACAAATGTTCAATAATGTTCAAGTCAGGAGACTGAGTGGGCCAGCCGAGATGTCCTACTTCATCGTCATGCTCTTTGAACCATGTTTAAACACACCGTGCAGTATGGCGTCTTGAAAAACTGGTCACCCTCCAGGGAATAAAGTCTGGACAGAAGGATGGACATGATCCTTCAGAATACTTCAATCGTGATCAGCTTTGATCTTCCCATGCAGAGTAACAAGTGGTCTAATACCACATTAAGATATCACACCGGCTACACAAATAGCTACTGTAAGCCTTCGGGTCAGTCGTGTGGTCTGAGTTTTTCACCCCATACCAGAAGACTTGTTGCCACTGCTGTGGGCACCAGTTTCTCTAAACTCTGTACCATTGGCGTTGCTTGAAAGCATTACATGATGTCACCAACGGTTTACGAATTGCCACTCTGCCATAAATGTTCACAGCATGGAGTTCTCTTTTGACAGTTTTGGTTGAAATGGTGTCCTGCAGATGACTGTTCATTTTGGATGTTATCTTTGATAATGATTGCTTGTGCTTTCGGGCCACTAGGGCTTCAACACCCGTCTATCCTTATCAAGCTTTGTCTTTCGCCCACTGCTGTGCTTTGAATATACCACCTTAGCGTCTTTCGTATATGCGGTCATAACGGTTCATACAGTGCTTCTTGCACATCCCAAAAGGTTTGCTGTTTCCATCATCGAGGCTTCAGCTAAACACACTCCAACAGTCATGCCTCTTTGGAACTCTGTCAGGTCTGACATTGCAGAGTGTCTCAGAGAGTATGATAGAGACATGTAACACCTATAAATGCTGTTGAAAGAATGATACATTCCCTTTCACGGCCACGGCCACTAGGTGGCAGACTTTTGTTCCAGGTGGCTTGACTGTACTATAGGTATGAAATGCAGCATACTTTTTCACAGGTGTTCGTTATATATGTGTATATATATATTATACAGGAATGTAGCTAGAAAATTTGGACGGGTGGTTTTTTTGTTTTTCAAAAAACGACACGCAGAATTATTAGGTTTGTAATTGTCGCTAAAAAATTTGGACTGGTGGTTTTTTTGTTTTTCAAAAAACGACACGCAGAATTATTAGGTTTGTAATTGTCATTTTAAAGTAAATTAAAACTATGGTTTGATTTAAAATAGCATAAGTTAGACACAACACAGGCTTATTAATTTTTGGCAAAACTGCAGAATACGATGTCCAAAATGAAAACACTGAATTCTGATGAATTGATCTCGTCTCAGATGAGTCATGAAAAAAATAAATAAATACCCAATCTCATGGACTTTTGAAGTAGGCTATGCCAAACCAAATAGAACAAAGCCAGAAATGAAGTTTAGTTTTGAGTATTGTATACTGCATTCAAGCCTAATTTCATATTGCCACATTTTCTTTAAAACAAATTCTTCAGTTTTTTTTACTGCATCCAGTGTTGTACAGCCACATTAAATGGATATTTGCTGATAGCTGGCCCTCCTACGGCGATGCGAACTAAAGCATCTAAAGTTTTGTTCTTTAATCGGTCCCTTAAACATGTTTTAATAATTTTCACTTGCGAAAAATCTCTCTCACAGTCGGCTGAATGAACTGGAATTGTTCTTAAGCATTGTGCAATAAAACAAATATTTGGGAACACAACTTTTAAAGTTTCATTCTGACACAAGATTTCTGCCACTTCGGATTCATTTTTTTTTCTTTCAAAAAATGATCAAACATATGCTGTTTAAAATCACTCCTTTCCCAGATAGAAACCTTACACCCCAATCCAAACTGTTTTGATAAAATCTTTATGTTGTCTTCTCCATAACCATCAAATAATTTGCTATTTGAATCAGGGAGGTGTTTGGGGTCAAAATATTTTTTATAAATAAAATGCAAATTCATTCATAAAATTTGCTGTCTAGAAAAGAAAATCATGTAAATAATTGCTTTATCATATTAAAAAAAGAAAATGTAATAAGGTCAACACAACAGCCAAAATGATTCACAGAGGCATAAACACTAGCACGTTTTTTTGGTCAGCCGCCGAGACGTTTTATTTATCTGTTCCACCGAGAGTGAGTCAGCAGGCATGCAGATCATGAGTAGGCACGTAGATTTTAAAGGGCAACGTGTGCTCTTATTAGCTATCGCCGGAACCTACTAGGAGCCAGTTATGCTGATTCTGCTCCCTGGACATTTGCATACGGTAACTGCGTTCGTGTCTGGTGTAGGAGATACTACGTAGGCAGGTATACAATAACGTCCGAGGCGCTGACTGCATTATGCTCGACGCGGTTCGACGTGCCTCTTTTCTGCCTCTCAGAGTGCAATGCGACCCTATGTTCCATGGTAATTATTGCTCGTCTGGTGAGGTACTATCACCCCTCTGCTTTTGTAAAAACAATTCCGTGTCACACTGTATACTAATGGGATAGTTACTAATTTATATGATAAAAAATATTTTTTTTAATTTAATATTAATAAATCATTACCATTTAATTCCTGCAACTCGATTCAATTGTTTAGAAATATTATAATTAATCAACTTTTTAGAATTTGTAGATTATCAGATAAAAATTTTCATGCTTTGCACATTAATAACCTCAAAATTACCAGTAAATTTTATGAATATCCAGCATATTTAGTAAATGGTATAGTTAATAAGTTTCGATTAGCCTAAAATTCTCATAATCTCTCCTTAGTATTTTATTTTAGCCATACTTCTACATTCTCTTGAATTTACATTGCAATATATTTTCATCTTTTATTTTGCAGTTTTAACTGTAGAATATCTCATTTTATTGCCTTTACGCAGTATGGTTTTTATTACTCTCTTTGGCAACAGTAGATCATTTCTTTTCATTTCTGCGCATGGCAACTTTGGTCTAGTCATATATTGCTCGTCATGGTTGTACTTTTGAGGTGTATTTTAAGGTATTTATATTTCCTTTATTTTTTTTCCAATCTTTATGCTTGTCGTCCATATAATGCAAGTTTATAGATAAAATCTATCTTGTGTTTCAGAAACAAGCATTTTTGTGTTCATTTCGAAGAGATATATGGACTTGAAAAAGAATTTTTTTGAAATGAACTATTCTTAAGCCTAGAGCTCTTCCACATGCAAGCTTTTTTGATTTCCTATTTTTATTCATCTCCTTTGAAATTTGTTGATTGTCTTTGTCTTTATGACCTGCATTACATATTATAATTTCCTCTTTATGGTTGAATTTCTTTTATTTCATTGTATTTTGTAGGCAAATTTTAAGATAGTGTATTATGAATTACTACTTACATTCTACCATTGGATTTACAATTTCATATATATATATATATATATATATATATATAAATTTTAAATGGAACTTGAAGATACATTGAATGATAATATTTTGTAACACATGCTTAGTATTTAGCATCTAAATTGCTTTCCAGAACTATAGAATTTGGATAATCTAATTTTGTCTCAAAACTCACAAGAGTTCACAATAATATGTGTAAATTTGATAATAAATATGAAATTGACGGATGAGTTGAGTTAGCTTTTAACTGGCACTGGTGAATACAGGGGTAAGACCCTGGCATTCACCAGAGGGTATCTGTATTCATCGCATAGATTCAAAGACGACATCTTACCAGGGAATTCGATTTTGAGGTGGGGCAGGTTGATGTTGGCGTACAGAACGGGAGATATTGTGGACAGGAGCCCTAGGTGCTCGTCTGACTCCCACTTCAGGATGTTCTTCTGCATCTGCGACTGATCAGAATCGGAATCAGGCCAGGAGCTGTTGGAGTCAGGGTGGTGCAAATTTTGTCTGAAATGCAAATCAATGTGAATAATAATAATAATAATAAAAAAAAACATTTATTTAACAGGGTGAGCACACTTTCCTCAAAAAAAAATTTCAAGCACTTTTGAAGGACTTTCAAGTACCATGCAATTATTTTTCAAGGACATTATTTCTTCCCTATTATGACGTTCTATGTATTTCTGGGAAGAAAAATTATAGCAAAATAACAGTATTGTTTAATACTGAAGCCGTTGAGGAAATTTTTGGGAAAAATAATGTTGTTTAGGAAAATTTCAGCGACAGCGTAATTGCTAGGGAAATTTCTAGAGAAAGCAGAACTTCTCATAAAAAACATAATGCTGTGAATCTGCAGAACACTTTCATCCTTGCTTTTTTCAAGCACTTTCAAGAACTTAACCAAGAAAATGGGAATTTTCAAGTACTTTCAAGGCCTTGAAAATGTTAATCTAAAATTCTAGTACTTTCTCAATTTTCGAGCACCCATATGCACCCTGATTTAAGTAGTGGTCACTCATTTAAGACCTGGACAATTCTGTGTAGTCTGCAAGAAAAATACTTTGTAGATAAAAGCATAGAAAGTTGATTAAAAGTATTAACCGGTTTCAAAAGGAAAAAGCAGTCACCTGCTTCATGATAGACAAAGCAAATGAGTCAGAAAACAGTAAGAACACTCTTCTTTTAGACAGGTAATGTTCTTGTCTTTTGCTGGTGCACTTACTTAGCTCAGAATATGTTCAATTTCGATGAAAGAAATTAAATCTAGAGCATTAATTAGTGTTTTTCCTGAAGTGTGCATCAAACAATCTTTCTATCAAATAATTAATTTAAGTATAAAAGTATTGTTATGAACATATTCTCAAGAAACTTAGGTATACATGCAGGATACAAGAACGAGTTCAAGTTTTTGGAGAACTTATGTTTATGCACAAGTGCAAAGTAAACAGGAACAGTATACAATCAAACAGCACTTAAATGCTCCACTCATTTCACAGAATAAGTGATATTATGTTCAAAATACTGACAAAAATAATTTAACAAAACAGCAGCTACTATTCTTGTTCACTGTAGCTTGTATCTTGTCAACTCGACTGCAACAGAAAGATCATTCCTTTCATAGTCTTGCTATAGAAGCTTCTCGAATTCTCCATATCTCCTAGAATAATCATTATTTCGGGGTCCTTCACGAACCTTAGGGAAGTCGCCAAATTGGTGATACATCGCCAAATCTGGCAAGCTTTCTTCTGACTTTAATTAACTGGAATGTGGCTCCACTTGACTTTCTCATACCAGGATCTATTTTTAAGTAGTGTGTGAATTTTTTGATTTCTTTTTTAAATTTTACAAAAAAAAAAAAAAAATTTAAATATATATATTCTTATTCTTTATGTGATTGCAAATAAATCGTTAATTTAAGATGCGTGTATGTGTAGGGTAGGTGGAGAGTAATTTAAATTGGAGTTAATTTGATAAAATATAAAAAATTTATCTATATTACACACTAGCCTATATGCACAACTATTTCTGGATCTGATTTTCTACATTGATGAATTCGAATGGTTTAAGGAAAATCTCATTTCAGCTGATATCGACAGTGGCTACCTCCAACTGGGCTTCGATGATAAAAAGCTGCGACATAAGCTGCTGGAAAGAAATGCTGGCTGCCATCCTGATCTATGTTAAGCTGGAGGACTTTCCAGCATTATGTGGTAATTACTTCATTTGTCTATATCCCTATTTTATTTTAGAACTGGGTGCAACATTGGTGTTATGCCTGCCTTTTCATGTTGTTCTAAAATGCTAATCATTTTGTAATATTGCTGTTTGCATTAAAATGCGAAAGAATGCAAAATGAGTTCAATTCTGTTTTTGCATGAGCCTTCCTATTTTGCTTAAATATATATATATATATATATTCTAATTCATTTCTACTTGGTCTAACGATGAGTTGGATAGCTTTATAATCAATCCTATTGTGTGATGTGGAAAGCAGGATAAAATGAACTAGAGTGTGGCTCCACTCATACCATTTTCAAGTAGCTTTTGAGCTTTTTACGCTTGCCCAAATTTTTGAAAAATCCAAATCACAGGTCCAAATGATTACAATTATAGTGTGTTACCCTTCATTTCAAAAGGGCTTGAAAACATCTTTTGATTCATACCATACTTAACAATGTACTGATGGAGGAACTTGCCTCCCGAAGGGGCTAATGATGTCACGAACACAAAAAATGTATACCGGTTATTTTTCTACAACAATGACAAACTATTGAATCACATGTGTGAGTTCATAAAACGGTGTTATTGCTGTTGGAATATGTTGTGGTAACTTGTTTGCATAGCTGTGTAAAGTACCATTGTAGGAAGTGGACAATATAGTTATCACTATCAAAGATATGGAAGTTCAGTTAAATGTACTAAACTCTCTTCAAGTGTGACAAGAGAGGCTAGGGAACTCAGGGTGAGTACATTTTCCCTTAAAAAAAAAAAAAAACACTTAAAAAAAAAAAACTCCACATCCATTAACTTTAGATCTTCTAATTTCTAGCTTCTGAAACATTCATCTTTCAGAAACCTACCCACGATAGTCTTTAAAAGTTGAACTAATATTATCCTGACCTATCAGATATTATGTAGGACAACTTAGAACTTTTGCATTTAAAATCACTGGCTATTTTACTGTCAGTAAACATCTTCAGGAATATATTATATTAGTTGCAGTTTTACTAAATGAGTATGGTCTATGATGAACTGCAATTGCCAAACACAGCATTGTTTCTGCAGATCTAACAAAATCTGCATGTGTAATTCCTTGGAAATTAAAGCAAGTAGTAATTTGCAATTGTGACAGCTTTTTAAGTATGTAATTTTGTGCACAATTCTTTACACAATTATCTATATGGCTTTTGTTATTTTAATGTCACTTGATAAGCGATTCCATGCTTGCTGAAATTAAAACTGATATTGCATATGTAAAAAACTGTTTCTTCCTCTTTAGCACCAGCTTTGCACCATGCGCTAATTTTATCACCATTTTCATCAATATCATTTCGCACATCGGTATTAAAATGACTGCATCTTCCTAGAAATAAAAAATGCACTATTTTATAACTAATATGAATAAAATATATGGGAAATTATGTACATAACTAGAAAAAATAGGATAGCCAGGATTTAAAGCAGGTATTAATTCAGTTAATGTATTTTTCAAAAAGCGTATTCATACCCCTCCTTATTTTAAGCAAATGAATAAGAACTATTTTTGAACAGTTGCGCGGGAGATCGATACTTTGGTCGCTAAGGGTTAATTAATAAGCAGAGTTTGTTAATAAGCATCTGCGTAACAGGAACATGGACCGCTCAGTTGCCACATGAAATCTAGGTACACTTGCGTAGCGGGCATGATACACCCTTAATAAGCGCCTTTTACTCACCTTTGATTCGATGCACAGGCACTAAGTGGCCTTTGTTAAATGGCCATGGATCGAAGTACGCGCCCGCTTGGCTGGTGCGTAGACCACTAAGTGCCAAACCCTAAATCAAACAGCATACGTGAACCTAATACACCCTAAATACTCGTGGAAATTCTGAAGGAACAAAATAAAACAAGAAGAGCGAGTGATTAGTGTGACAGTCGGAGTTGAAAAAAAAAATTAATTTTGAAATATTTTTTTATTTAACTCAATAAATAACAACTCATTTAACAACTCAATAAAACGAATGGAGAAAAATGTGGCTCGAATTTCATTCAAGGCACGGTAGCAAGATCATAGACAAACATCTCGGTCACGAAGCTGGAAACTCCTGATCGATGGTGTTTCATATTTATTAAGACGCATGTAAATTTTCGCAGAATCACCTGTTTCATGAGCGGTTGAATCGATTGTGGTTATATTTTTTGTTTCGTGGTAAATTGCGTACAATTATTTATTTATTTATACGTAGTAGACGCCTATTTAGAACCCAGGTAATTCGTTCTAGTAATGATATATAATACAAAGCTTAAAACATCAGAATGCTATCTTTAAAATTCACGAAGTAAAAAGACCGATAAATGAAATCCATTTCGTTTGTTGAACACCTGTTTCTCCGTTTGAAAATTTGAATCTGATTTGGAAGACGAATTTTCAGCTTTAAATATTCATAACTTTTAAACTTATTCGCCCCCCCCCCCTTCTAAAAAAAAAAAAAAAATCACGCCCAGGCGTATCGTCCGAGAATTTGAAGTACCCATGTACTAAATTCGATTTTCCGCTTCAAACGATACAGAAATTTTTTATCATGTTTGATGTATGAATGAAATGTCAACAGCAAAATCTTTAGAATTGAGTAGACGGATTAAAATTGTAATTTGTATCGGTTAATATTTTCTATAAGAGGTTAATACACTTCTCTTTTTAAAATATGCTCGATAACGTTCGAAGGAAAAAACAAAACACATTATATGTATAAAATGTATCTATTAAAACAAGAAAGAGCACCAAAAGAAAAAAAAACGAAAACAGCAAAAATCCAGCTTAAAGGTTTTATAAATAAATAATATTTGGAAATAGTTTATGTTGGAGTGCAAAAAATAATTACCCTAGCTTGACCTTTTAATCTCTTTAATGCCTCAAAGGCCCACAGCATCCATGGCAGACAGAACTCTCCCTCCCATATTTGTTTTGACTAACACAATGACGTAAACACTTAAAGGCGAAAACATGGTTAATTCAAATGAGACTCAAAAGAATCCAAGTCCAAACGACTACATTTGTAAATATTGGTTTTAAAGCAAAAATTCTGAAAGAGTTCAGTTTTTCAGAACTTTTAACCACAAATCGATACCAAACAAAGAATAATCCTGAAAATTTTTAACTTGTAAAGAAACCAAAACTGTAGTAATTTATCAAGTGGGGTAATGCCCTCACTATTTTAACAAACTTTCAGTCTCTTTCCTCTATGTTATTTTCAGGTTTAGAAGTGGGTGTTTTGCTCTATCTTTTCTACTTTTGATTCGGCTAATGAATTGGGGGCAAGAAACAAGGGGGGGGGGGGGGGGGGGGGGGAACACCGCAATCTGTACTATTTTTATTGTAGGTTCGAACTACTATGCCTACTATCATTCCATAGTAATAGGCCAGGGTCGCCAACAGCAGTTGTGTACAATACAAGCATTTATCACTGGGCCCTTCCAATTTGAATTTTTTCTTTTTTGTGAATTTTTCATGCTTCAAAATGAAAATATTGGTAGTCCACCACTCCCGAATGGGCACATATACATGAGTTGCCCACATGAAATTTTTGCAAAACAAATTTTTTTCTTTAAAGATAAATCTGTATTTCTAATTTTATTCTTCCCGGCACACAGAGAAAAACGAAACTGAATAAAAAGCGATCGCGATCGTTTAAGAATACGTTCCGATCGGTTTCCGGTTTCCAGAAATTTTCGATCGTAATAACATTTATACTTCGGCAGTCTTATGAAATTAATTTTAACAAAATTCGTCTTTATATTTCTACTTATCTGAAGGTATTATTTGTAAAACATGTTAAATATACTTCAGAAATATTATAAATGTAATTCATCTTATGGATAAATTTAAAACGTATTTATAAAATAAATAAAATACTTACTTTTAGTTAGTCGCAACATTCTTCAGATTCTCTGTGTCTGACAAAGTATATTTCTTGGACATTAAATGTTGATAACTTTTTCAATCTCATTTCTCCGCAGCGTTAAAGTCAAGGTCTTCCCAGACAAGCGATGATTATTTGCTGCTTGTATATCTCTTGCCGTTAATCTCATTGTTGCCGCAATACAAATACATGATTTATACAAAAACTAATAATAAAAGGTGCACGGAAATTGGTGATAAAATGTAGGTTTAAATAGAAATTGCCACGATTGTACGGGAGTGAAAATGGCGCAATTGATACAAGTGACGGATTCGTATATATATATATATATAGTTTGGTGCAGAAAATCAAAATTTTATGCATTTGTATCACAATGTATCTGCTTTTTCTAATTGGTGCACATTGGTGCAATTGGTGCAGGAGTGTGATCCCTGAAAGAATTTTAATTGAAAAATCCCTAACTTTAGGACATTCTAAAAAAATTGACAAAAACTGGGAGATTCTTGTTAAAAATCAGGAAACCGAATGAAATCATCAAAAAACTGAGAGATTCCCAGAAAAACCAGTAGAGTTGGCAGCTATGCAATGGGTAGAGCACTTTTTGAGAAAAAGCAGCTACATTAATTTTCCACAGACTAGCCAGCCAAGAGAATTATAAAATTTTCAGAACTTTTAAACTGTGAATCAAATTGACTCCTAAAACTCAAGTCAAGTATGAGTCAATTTTTGCTACAATACTCTTAAGCATTTGTAATTTTAATTTAAGAATGATAAAAAGAAACAAGAAAGATCAATAAAGCATTGATTATGAAACACTTTTCAACTGAAATACAATTTTATTTAAATATCTCTAAAATGTGATGCATTATGCGGTGATATTTTATAAATTATCACAGTACTACAATAATTTATTTTACTTGGAAACTTAAAACCTAAAACTTAAAAAAAAAAAAAAAAAAAAAAAAAAGAACATTATTCAAATGAAGTCATCGAAATGTAAATTGTCTGACTCTATATATAAAGGAAGTGAATATTTCATTCATACACTTTTATTCCAGACTCCAGAGTTAAATAATTTTGCACAGAAAAAAATTCAGCAATTCTTATACAACTAATCTTACAATCACTTGTTTACATTTTGCACCCATTAAAATGAGACTCCGTTGTAGAAATAATCAAAGTTGGATGATCATTTAAACTCAAAAATATTGTAATTGCGTTGGCTCAGAATATAGATGCACAGAATATAAGCAAAAATAAAGTGGTTTTAGGATGGATGCAACATTAAATATAAATTTAACACTAGAACAACGGAAGCAGTCATTTTGACCGCATAACTACTTTGAGAAACGATTCCTCCAAAACGGCTCATCACAGCCCATTGAAATTTTATAACTTTTCTTATTTTCTTAAAGTTATTGAAAACACAGAAAAAAATTATTCTAGGTTTTATAATAAGAAAGCAAATCAACGATCTTCCTAGAACGACAGCAGTGGTCAAAGTAGTTATGCGGTTAAAATGACTGCTTCAGCCATTTTAGTGTTAAAAGAACTTTAAACATAATGATTTTGACACTGGGAAAAAAGATGGATGCCCTATCTTATTTTCAAGTGAGTCATGTGATCTCTTCATATTATATGGGTGTAATTATTATTTTAATTTTTATTTAAAAACTACAGAACCAATTTTACTGAAATTTATTTTGTATATTTTATGGCATAATTTGAATATTTCCTAAAATTTTCAAAGTAATTTTGGATTTTTAACTTCGCTTAGAAAATATTTCATAAATTAGGTCTCATAGGATTCAATGCATTTCATTTTTTCAACCCCGGCTCAATCCAAAACTAATTGGGTGATATTATTCATTTACATTCATAAAGTTGATGTTTCACTCATATATACTACACACATTTATACTGAAAACAAGAGTGTAATATATTTAAATGGTTTAACTTCTATTAAAGTTATTGTACTATAACTACTGCTTTTTTCAAATACAGGTACAAAATAGCCAAACGTCAAAAACTTGAGTGAAAGAAAAGAAATAAAATAAATATGTATGAATTTTGAGAGTCATATTTGATTCGCAGTTTTTAAATAGGAAGTCAGTTTTGATTAAAAAGTACTGATTGACATGACAATTACAAGTAAGTGTGAGCTCTGATATTGTTTTCATAATAAGCAATGTTTTTGAAGCAAAAATAATATTTTTCTTTAAAAAATAATAATTCATTTAAATATATTAAGAATAACAAAAATTAAACATATGAAACTCAAATTATCACAAAAACCATATATTTCTCCTGACAGAAACTTTGATACTCACAAGGCAGAAGGGTGAAATGTTTGAGTAACTCCAGGTGGAACATACGGTGTAGAGATTTTAGAAACACCTGATGAACCAGGAGGAAAAACTGTAAAAGAGGAGGATTTAAATATACACATATTATATACAATATAAAAGGGTGGTTGAGGCATGTGCTTCAATGAATAATCAAGTTCACATAAACCAAATAAAATCATAAATAGATACTCACATGCAAACCCCCTCTTAGAGGTTCACTAATCTAACCAAGACTTATTTTTATTTTTATATACACCAACAAAGACTGCACACTTTGTGCACTGTGCCTGTCCAAGTACACTGTGCACTGTGGCCATGCATGGAAAACAGGAATTGACGGACATCCATTGACCTTTCCATTCCCTCTTAACCCTTTGCGGATGGCAAACACATCCGTGCGTCGACTGTAAAACATACAGTTTACAGTCGACGTGGCTTACAGTCAACTCCTGGAAGCGAAAGTGTGAATATCACGGAGGATATTCACACATTTGCTTCCAGGAAAAATTTACCTTAAAGGACAACAGACACCAATGTGCATTTTCATATGGAACATTTTCATTTGAATTTATTTGAATACTATATGGCACTAAATGTCCATTCACACATTCGCCTTCAACATTCGCTTCCAGGAGAAATTTACCTTAAAGACAACAGACACCAATGTGCATTTTCATATGATATGGAACGTTTTCGTTTGAATTTATTTGAATACTAGATGGAGCTAAATGTCCATTCTAATATTTACAATGTGTTTTACTAATACTTGACCTTGGTATAGAGGGGGATCCCTATGAATCATCACTTCATCTAGAGCACAATAAAACATGGTTTTAACCCCCCCTCCTCTATACCAAGGTCAAGTATTAGTAAAAGATATTATTTCAATTATCTATTATATTATTTCAAGTATTAGTAAAGATATTATTTCTCACAGACTCTGCTATGCTGTGATTGAGTATGTGTTCTCGTTTCGATTTCAGTTTAATGATTGCATTGGTGAATTATTGGAATGTAAGAGAGTATTTTCTTTCAAATTTGGATTTTAGAGGAACGTGTGGTAGTGAATTTATTAGGTTATTTTGGATAAGAGAATGGCTACGTAACATTTTTATGTATAGAAGAATATACTCGCATGATAATCGAACAGAATAGTTATAAAAGTAATGCAGATAGTGAAGATTTGTGGATTTTTAGCATTTCTGATGAGTGCATGGACTGTGCGTGAATCCATGTTTTGAAATACATTATAAATAAAAAGGCGTATTAATGAGTAGCAAAGCTATTTTTTTCATAAAAATTGTACATAATCTCTATTAGCTGTATAAAGTATTGAGTACAATCATTTGGATATTTATCCTGCGTAACAAATAACAATTTTAATCAAGTTAATCATTTTTAATCATTTAAATTTTTAATACTTAAAGATAAGTGTAATATATACACTGTATAATCAAAGATAACCAAATAAGTAGTTAAAAAGTCACTTTATTAAAATCACCTTATTATGATGCTATAAGTGGCTTTATCAGTGGTAAAGTAAAATAAAGTGTGAACAAGTGCCTAAATAAAGGCCATACCCACCAGACAACCCCATGAACCTAAATTTTTAAATTGGGATGACCTCTCACTATTTACTTTCCTATTCATCTGAATCGCGAAAGCAGTCACATCTATAACTCTATGAGCTAAAAACACTTTTATTTTTAGCTTCATGAACATGCAATTGCATCTGGTTGTGATAATGCCTTCAACTTGAGATATAAGTATAAAAGTGGCAAAATAGTCCAAACTTTGAGAAGCTATTTCTCCATATCCAAGGGTTAATTTGAACAAGGTCAATCATGCATAAAGCATTGATTATGAAACACAACACTTTCCAACTGAAATACAATATTTCAAATATCTCTAAAATGTGGTACATTCAGCAGTGATATTTTTAAAATTATCACAGTACAATAATTTATTTTATTTAAAAACTTCATTAAAAAAGGCAACACTATAAAATTGTCAGGCTCTCTATGTAAAAGCAATGAATATTTCATTCATACACATTTATTCCAGACTCCAGAGTTAAATACTTTTGCATGAAAAAAATTCAGCAATTCCTATACAACTCATCTTACAATTATTTATTTACATTCTGCATTCATTAAAATGAAGCTTCGTTGTAGAAATAATCAAAGTTTGATAATCATTTAAACTCAAAAATATTGTAATTATGTTGGCTCAGAATATAGATGTACAGAAAACACACAAAAATAAAGCAGTTTTAGGACAGATGCAACACTCAATATAAATTTAAAAGAACTTTAAAAATCACGAATTTGACACTAGAAGAAAAGATGGATGCCTTACTTTAGTTTGAAGTGGGTCATGTGATTGCTTCATATTATATGGGTGTCATTATTATTTCAATTTTTATTTAAAAAACTACTAAATATATTTTGCTGAAATTTTTTTATATATTTTATAGCATAATTTGAATATTTCCTAAAATTTTTGAAGCAATTTGTAAATTTTAAAATGTCACTTAAAAAATGTTTGAAAAATGAGATCCCATAGGGTTCAATGTATTTCATTTTTTCAACCTGGGTTCAATCCAAAACTAATTGGGTGATATTATACATTGACATTCTCATATGTCTCACAGCCCGTCTCAACAACATATTAAAATTTCACTTTGATAAAGTCATTTTTACGGCAGTTATCATGTGAAAGGACAGACAGACAGACAAAATGACCCAAGTCAAAAACACTTTTCCACTACATTGAAAAGTATTAAAAACAGATTTCAGATTTGGATTGAGCCAGATCAAATGAGTATACATGAGTCTTTTCAGCCGTCGGGGTTGCATTGGGTGCTCTGACAGATTGGCACTGCGCTTTTAGAGAGGTGATACACTAACAATTTTTAAAAACTAATATATTCACATCTAATTTATCCCAGTTTTCACCTAATCAATATTGGATTGGAAGTCCAGGAAGAAGGTTGGGATCTTAAATGCCCCATTGAATTATATTTGCATCTCGTGGCATATGCAAAAATGATTATTAAAGGTCTGGCCTGCCTATTGTTGAAATGTTCACCCAGAATCCCTAGGAGTTGTCACTTAAAAATAGCATTTAAATGCATACATCAATGTGTGTGTGTGTGTGTGTGTGTGTTTGTGTTATCCATAAAAGGAACAAACCTTTATGCATGTCCCATATTGAAATGAAATGAAATGAGAGACGGGTGGCTCAATAGAACCCAGCACATCGACCAGAGGTCTATTGTACTACCCCAGACAGAACAGATCCCTACGAAAAGAGACCAGTAGCAGATGCAAAGATGAGCAGGCACTTGACAGGAATGTCATTCAGCTCCCAGGGTTCAATCACATGTTGACCAATGTGTTCAAATCTGTGAGCAAAGTAAACCTCACATTCACAAAGCATGTGAGCGGCAGTTTTTTCGCTGCATTTGCAGGCCCTGCAAAGTGAATCTTTGATGACGCCCATAATGTTAAGGTGTCTCTTGAGGGTGCAATGCCCAGTAAGGAGCCCAAAAGCCCTCCAGATGCCAGTTCTGCTGAGCTTGAAAAGTTCTTTTTGACATGTACTAGGGCAATTGCAGTTGAGAATTTTCACTTGCCTTTGACCCTTAGTATTAGGCCAGTTCTTGCATTGAAGCTTTCTGAAGATGTCATAAACAATGCTTCTAATAAGGTCATTGGGGATGCCCAAGGCCGGCTCAGGGCCAATAAAAGGAGTACTTGAGTCTTTTCTAGCTAATTCATCAGCCAACTCATTGCCTGGAATGCCCAAATGTCCAGGAACCCAGTAAAGAATGACTTTCTTATTGCTAGCACTATCACAGAGTGCATTATAGCACTCCCATACAAGGGAAGATGTCATAGTGGACTTCCCAAGAGCCATGAGAGCAGCCTGACTGTCGGAACAGATAAATATTCGGTTGCTCTTATACTTCCTGTCATAGCAAATTCTACAACACATAAGAATGGCAAAGACATCGGCCTGAAAGACAGTAGCATAACTGCCAAGCGGATAAGACAGCTCTGTGCCATCATCCAGGCAGCACACATCAGCACCAGTACTTGTGCCAATCTTGGAGCCATCCATATACCATACAATACAGTTCTGTTTATTGTAGGTAGGAGTTCTCTTCCAGTCATCCATCGAGGGGACCTGAATTTCATAAGGCTTGTCAAACGTGTATTTGACATGAATGCCATCAGGTGGCATACAGAAATAAGGATGACTAGCAACATTACTGTTAAGTTCACTCCAAGATAAATACCTTGAGTAATCTTTCCAGTGTTTCAGATATATAAGTCTGTTCATGCAGATGAGTGCCTCTGCTTCAATATGCATGTAGAGCGGGTGCAATCCAAGTAAAAGTTCAAGAGTTGCAGTGGGAGTAGTTTTCATGCATCCAGAGATTGCAATACATACCATCCTTTGAAGCTTAATTAATTCTAATTTAGCAGTTTCACATCTTATTCTAGATCACCAAACAATGGAGCCATAGGAAATGATAGGACAGATTACCATCGAGTAAATCGAATGGATAGCCTTCGGATTTAAACCCCAGATTTTTCAATAGCATTCCTATAAGACCAGAAGATTCTTCTGGCCTTAGTCGTGCAGTAATCCAAGTGTCTCTTCCAGGTGAGTCCCTTGTCAAAGTAAATTCCTAAGAATTTAACCTCCTTGGAGCAGATAAGCTTCTGACCAAAAAAGCGAATATCACCAAGATTAAGAATGCGTTTTCTAATAAACGCAACCATAACAGTCTTCTGCAGGTTAACAGAAAGACCTGCATTTTTACACCATGTCTCAACCCTTCTAAGAGCGGTAGACATCATGTTAGAGACAGTGTTGCCAAATTTGCCCCTGGCAATGATAACAACATCGTCTGCGTAACCAATGCAGGAAACACCAGAAACACTGATACTCTCCAAAAGAGAGTCCACAACTAAATTGGCGAAAGCACACCTACTTGCAGACAGCCTGCAAGTGCATGCACCATCATACTATCACCAAGTAAAGATGCACAAATATATCTATTAGATAAAAGGTTCTTGGTCTAAAGAGAGATCGTGATATCAACACCTTTCCTATCAAGAGCACCAAGGATGGTATCGATGGGTACCTTATCAAAGGCGCCTTCAATGTCGAGAAAGGTGGCAAGAGCAACTTCCTTGGCACTTAAGTTTCTCCCCAAAGTAAAGGAGAGACTATAATGGGCAGTGTCCGTGGATTTACTTGGTTGATAGGCATGCTAAGAGCTTGACAAGGGCTTAGCAGCCAGAATCACTTCTCTTATATACCTGTCGATAAGTTTCTCAATAGTCTTTAAAAGAAAAGACGTAAGGCTAATAGGTCTGAAGGATTTGGCCTCGTAATAATTATCCTTTCCAATCTTTGGAATAAAGATTACCTTAGTATGCCTCCAGGCAGATGGTACATGACCCAAGGCAATACAGGCTCTGTAAATACTGCAGAGAATGGGAGCAAGCACCTCAATTCCCTCCTGAAGAAGAATTGGAATGATGCCATCAGTCCCCGAAGTTTTATAGGGTTTATGGGAATCAATTGCCCATTTAACCCTGTCCAGAGTATCCACACTCCTAGCAATGCTCCAGCTTTTGTCATCACAAGTAGAGGTGGAGCAGGCATCAACTATGTCACTATGACCGTATGGATCAGAAACTGCAAAATGGACCCTGAACAGTTTAGCCAGGGTCTCTTTTCCAGTAACAGAAAAGTCACCATTTGACTTCTTGACAGTATTCAAATTACAATTCCTGTCCCTTGCCATCAGCTTAACAAGTTTCGCAGTAGCAGAGGCATCCTTAATGCCTTCACAGTAAGTTTTCCAAGAGTTTCTCTTGGAGTCTCTGACTACCTTATTATGGGAGGTAACAGCAGATTTATAAACCTGCCATTCTCCATTCTTTTTAGCTCTGTTAAAAAGCTTCCTGCATTTCCCACACAAGTCGCTGAGCTCATTCGACCACCAGGGAATGACCCATATTAAAAAGTGAGATAGATTTAATAGAAATCTTTAAGGATCCAACATTAATATGAATTGCAAAACAAACACTGAACGTTGTGGAAAAGTTAAATAATTTTGAAGAAACATTTGTATAAAAATGGAAATGTTTTGCTGTTTTAGCCAACTTTTAAGTCAATTTTTTTTTTCCTGTCTCAATTTAAATTTACTCAAGGGCATGTTTCTATTAACCCTTTCGGGACGGCGGCATTCCGAAACTACCGTGACCCAAAGGACGAAGCGCTTTGTTTCCGAAATGTGCCCAAAAGACGGCTATTTTTTTTGCGCTAAGCCTAACTCTCGAAAAAAATTCACTAAAAATCACCCGTTCAACACAGCATTCTACTTTTTTCAGGAAGAAAGGAAATACTTATTTTCTATTTGGTGTATATTTTTTATACAAATTTTCTTTTATCAAAATATTAAAAATTTTAGTGTATATATATATGTTTTAGGTACAGATGGATAATTCTTTGGCATGTCCTTCCGATTTTTTAAAACTGTACCACATACATGCGTATTCTTAGACAAAAAATACTTTGCAAGTACAGGAGAGGTAAAAAATTTATCCAAATACAAAGTATATCCTTTTCCTAAAAGTTCACTTAGAAATGTTTTCACAACGCGTTCTCCATACCCACCATCAGAGCTTGATAATCCTGTGTCCTTTCCAGTATACACAAGGAAATTCCATTTATAGCCTCATTCCGATTCTGACGATTTATATATTTTTATTCCATATCTGGACCTTTTCAATGGGATATATTAATGAAATCCCAGCCTTCCTTTCCATGAGAACATAAATAACGTAATCATTTCATTGTCGCACATTCCTTTACCCCCCCCCCTCCCCCACCGACTAAAAAAAAAAATACTCTCTTATATTCCTCTAATTCAACAACGAAATCAATAAAAGACAAAATCAGAACGAGACCCGGAACTCAATTATAAAATTGTTTATGCTGTGAGAAGTGAGCTGTCTGCTTACGCTACAGAACCATGTTTCATCCCTTCAAATGGAGAAATAATTCATTGGATTCTCCTTATGCCAAGGTCAAACATCTACAAAATACATTTAAGTTGCTTCCACGGGCATTTAACGCCATCTAGGAGACAAATACATTCAAATTAAAACGTTCCATGTAGAAACACCAATACGTGCCAGTCGTCCTTTAGGGTAAAATTTCCTCCGGCCCGAGGGCGTGCCGTCCGTCCTTGAATGCAAGTTCGCAGCTGGCGTGTGGGTGTGCCGATCGTCGCGAAAGGGTTAAACATAGATTTCGATTCTTTTTTTTTTATTTTTTATTTTTTTTTATATATATATATAGATGCAATCAATTATCCAAAACTTAATTCATTTTAACATTTTTTTTTTTAATTCCCTTAAATTTAACAAGAAAGCTCAATCATACATAAATCATTGATTAAGAAGCACTTTTCAACTGAAATACAATTTTATTTAAACAACTCTAAAATGTGATACATTCAGTATTGATATTTTTAAAATTATAACAGTACTACAGTCATTTATTATACTTGAAAACTTGAAACTTCATTGAAAAAGACAATGCTAATTACACAAAATGAACTTCATTCAAATGACATAATTGAAATATAAATCATCTGCCTCTCTATGTAAATTCAATGAATATTTTATTCATATCACTTATATTCCAGATTCCAGAGCTAAAAACATTCATGTGAAAAAAAAATTCCACTATTGTTATACAACTCATCTTACAATCGCCTGATTTGTTTACATTCTGCATTCGTTAAAATTAGACTTTGTTGTAGAAATAATCACAGTTTAATGATCATTTAAAATAAAAAATATTGTAATTGCATTGGCACAGAATTTAGATACACAGATAATACGGGAAAATAAAGCAGTTTTATAACAGATACAATACTAAATATAAATTTAAGCAATCTTTACACTGGGGGGGGGGGATGTTCACCATATTTTATTTTGCAATGAGTCACACGATCTCTTCATATATCATGGGTGTCATTATCATTTGAATTTTTATTTAAAAACCTACCTAACATATTTTTCAGAAATATTTTTACACATTTTACGTGATAATTTGAATAAAAAATTCTTAAAATTTTTGGAGCAACCTGTGATGTTTCACTCCACTTCAAAAATGTTTGAAAAATAAGGTCCTATAGAGTTCAATGTACTTCATTTTATCAACCTGGGTAAAATCCAAAACTAATTGGGTAATATTATTCATTTTCATTCCCATATGTCCCATAGACAGTCTCAACATCATACTAAAATTTCTTTTTGATAAAGTCATTTTTTAAGACAGTTAACATGCGAACAGACAGACAGACAAACAGACAGGCAGAATGAATGAAAAGTCATAAATACTTTTTAGCTATGTTGGAAAGTGTGAATGCAATGTTCGAAAGCGCAAATGCACATTATTTTAATAGAAGAGACTTTACATGAATAATATTTCAAACTTTAAAATGATTGTTAAAAAACAACATAACAATATTATGCAATGCCTTAAAAATACTTCCAAAATTCCTAACATAAACAGTGATTAACTACCATGCAACAGCTAAAGTTATAGAGAAAAGATTCTCATACAAACATGAAAGTTAAACTAAAATTATAAAGCACTGCTAAAAAAAAAAAAAACACAGCTCATTCAGTAAATTGTACATAAGGAAGAAGAATTATATAGTTTCTAGAATTATATAGAAGGGGCAATGTGGTTTAAAAAAATTATGTGTTAGGGATAATATCAATTAGGGCAGAAAGAAAATAGGCGATAAATAAAACTTACAAAACTGGAGAGGATTGAAAGTTTGCAAAGCTCCATGGAATACATCTTCCAATTCTTGGCCTCTGATTTCTGGCAGCCCTATAAACATTATTATCACAATCATGTAAAGGGAGCTTTACACTCAGTGGCATGAAAGGCGAATGAAATTCAGCAGAGGCAGGAATCCCTCAAAACATGGAATGGCAGATATCAAAAGCCAATGAAGGTGAGTATAGCCAAGAAAAGTTCAGCAATAGCAATCGAAATATTGACAAGATACATACAAGGTGAGTACACTTTCCCTTAAAAAAAATTTTAATCACTTTTCAAGGATTTTCAAGTACCATGTAATTTTTTTTCAAAGGTGTCAATCAATTCCTCATTATGAAGACGTATGTGTGTGTGGGTGGAAAATAAATAGCAAATGTTATTGTTTATTGTTGAAACCATCAAAGAAATTTTTTTTAGGGGGAGGGGGGAGGTGATGCTGTTCAGGAAGTTTTCGGGACTAGGGAAACTGCTAGAGAAGTTTTCAGGAAAAGCAGAACTTCTCGGGAAAAAACACAATGCCATGGATCTGTAAAACATTTTCATATCTCCTTTTTTTTTTAAGCACTTTCAAGGACTTAAATAGAAATTTTCAAGTACTTTCAAGACCTTGAAAATGGGCATTTAAATTTCAAGTACTTTCCTGTTTTTTCAGTACCCATGTACACACCGCATGTACTAATTTTCTAATCACAGTTAAAATAATAAAAGGAGAATCAGGAAATCCCAAATGTACCTCACCCACAACAAACCTTCAAATATGAAGTACTGTGCGATTTTTGAGCAAAAATATGAAAAAAAAGGGGGAGATATTTGCACAACAATAAAATGACCCACTCCTACTATAACCATGGCAGTAAAAAATTGACATGCAGAAAATAGGATGAGTATGCTCTCTCAAAAAAATTTCAAGCACATTTCAAGGGCATTCAAGTACCATGTAATTGTTTTCCAAGGACGTCAATCAATCCATCATTATGAAGTTGAATGCGCTTCTGTAGAAAAAATTAATAGCAAACTATTTATTGTTGAAGAAATTTTTGGAAAAAAAATAAAGATGTTGCTTTGGAAATTTCAGGGACAGCGGAACCATTAGGGAAATTTCCAGAGAAAGCAGAATGTCTTGGAAGAAAACACAATGCTGTGGATACACGGAACATTTTCATCCCTCCCTTTTACAAGCAGTTTAAAGGACTTAACTATGGAAATTAAAGTTTTCAAGTACTTTCAAGGCCTTGAAAATGGTCATCTAAAATTCAAGTGAGGGATACGGGCAATTGGCTGAAATCCAGGAGATTGCGCGACTTACTGGGAGATATGGAGAAGAATCAAGAGAGCTGGCAGATATGGAATGAGATTGGAACAAAATAAGCTACATAAGAGACAGATTGCGAGCAAAAGTGAATCCAGAATTATAGTAGCAGAGCCATCTATGCATGTCAAAAATCTTCACAGGAAGCACTGTCAATCATTCTTCTCAGTTGAGAAACAAAAGTTCACCCTTTACCCACTATTCAGAAGATCTAGAGAAAATTCTGCAATAAACTCAACACACCGCAAGTTAACTGTTAGTGGGCAATGAGTAAGAAGGGGATGGGTTACCTGGTGCATCTGCAGTGGAGGCAGATGATAAGTGTTCCTCTTTGATGCTCTCAATTTCTGATTTAATCATGCTTTTATCTACAAAGACACACAAAGCAAGAGGGCCAAGGTTAGAGTGACAGAAATGCATGTAACAGACAGCAAAAGGATGCAAGGTTAGACTGAGAAACTTAAAAGCAAATTAGGCACTCACACACTACATTGGCAGCAGTTCCATCCTTGCCTTTCAAGGGCCCAGATGAAGAAAGTGAGTCTTTCACATCCTGAAAAAAAAAAAAAAAAAAGCATGTTAGGTGGGATACTTGTACAGCATTTAAGCCAAATTACTTTCGGTACAGTCCATATCAATTCAGGCAGGGGGGGTGTTACCTTCACAGTCTCAGATGTTTTTGAATTTAACATATGTTAAAATTCAGGAAAAAGTAAGAAACTTGTATTTTTTTGTTTTGTTCAAAAAAATTCCTGGCCCGAGATACAGGCTGCCAAAGATGGTGTCTTGGGCGTCATTTCTCACTTGCGATATTCGGCAAAATTGTAAAATGCTCTATCTCTGGAACGGTTTAAGATATTTTGTTGCGGTTATTTTCATTTGAAAGATAATATTTTTCTGATTAAAATGATATCCTCCATTTGGAAATATGTGACCAAGTTCTCTTGCTATAGTGTTAAGCATTTTTTTTTTTTTTCAAAAATGCCAATTCCAAAAATTTTGATCTTTTGACTGTTGATCAGTACCATAGAGTACTACATTCCTTGAAAAGGAGAACTTCCACTTTTGAGTTTAACAGGTTTTATAAACAATGTTCATATTTTAGCTTCCGTGGCTAATTTCTTTATGATGTTTTTTTTTTCTCAAAAACACCTTCCTGAGAAGGAGAACACACCACTTTGGTTCAGGATTTTTTTTTTTTTTTTTTTTTTTTTTTTTTTTTTTAAGAAATCCATTTTCCGACCAATGTTCTCAATGTAATGGCATAAAAATGATAATTCAAAGAAAGTTGGAACTGGTGAAATGTTTTATTCTCCTGGATTTTCTTTACATAGAACCTTCCAAATCATTAAAGCTCTTCTGGAACAATCTGGAACTACCTAGATAATTCCAGAGTCCAAGACCGCGAAAAATTAACCTGGTCTCTTTAAATTTAGAAGAGCCAAAACTAGAAAATATTTTATCGCACTTTCCTAAATAACTATCGGAAACTTGACTCCTACTTTGTTTAAGCAACTAAGCAACTTAGCTGACAATGCTCTAACGTACCGCAACATACTCACACCAAGTATTTGCTAAGCATCAGATCATACGATCTATCTATCTATCAAACAACCTATCGATCAGACAACCAGTCTATCAATGATCAACGATCCACCCAAAAACAAGATAAGTAACTGAGAATGTATCCTATCATATATACACAGTGATGGGTACGCTCCGGAACTCAACTGTTGACGGCAGCGCCCTCACAATATGCAAATCAGGATGCACGCATGACGAGAAGGCGATTTGCATGAATGGCATGTTCTGTTCTCGTCACGAGTCGTTCACGGGAACGGTAAAACCATTCTTAAAATGAAGACACGTTCCCGCGATAACGAGAATCGCGATGAAAACAGAGCCAAGTTTCTAACAATAACCTTATGGTTACGCCAGTTATCGAGTGCCTGACGCAACAACTTGTGCTAAGTACTGCAAACACACTCCATCTGACGTCACAGCAGAGAAGCAGAGGTTCGTGTGCAAAGGAGTGGCACCCCCATGAATGAATTCAAGTCATAAGCTGTATGCATCAAGAAAGCACAGAGAAATTACTGAAGCTGCGGGGGAGTACACCAACAGAAAACAACCAAACTCTTGAACATAAAAATTCCATCTTCAAAAGAAAATGAACCTAAAGAAGCTTACTGCGAAACTTGCTGGGAATTTATATCAAACATCAATTCAGCTGATGCAGTTGAACAAATTTTTAGTTCATTGAATTGCTAATTTCAGTTCTAAGCAGAGTGCACAGAAATGGTATGCTGTGGAATCTGTAATATGTTTTGGAACTTGCACATATATTTTGGAAATTTTAATATGTTTTGAAAACTGTGTCTGTTACTTATCGTTATTAAGAATTAAAATGCCATGTCAAATAAGACTAGATTTTGATTTCATGAGACCAATATGTAACGAGCATGTGGTAATGGAATGGTAATGGAAACTGGTTTAATGTATGGCAAAATTTTCAATTGTTTATAAAATCTGCTAAACTC
This sequence comes from Amaurobius ferox, assembly GCA_951213105.1. NCBI lineage: Eukaryota > Metazoa > Arthropoda > Arachnida > Araneae > Amaurobiidae > Amaurobius > Amaurobius ferox. The sequence continues at coordinate 167,284,813 of OX578138.1, forward strand.
TGTGGAAGTTCTTCGTTTTAGAGAATATAGCACTCTATGGTACTGATCAACAATCAAAAAATCAATTTTTGGGATTGGCATTTTTTTTAAAAAAATTATTTTTCAAATTATTATATATTATATATTTCAATTATTATTATATATTTCAAAAAAATTATTATATTTTAAAAAAATTATTTAATTATTGATTTTTCAAAAAAAAAAAAAAAAAAAAAATTCAGAAGGCTACAGCAAGAAAACTTGGGCACATATTTCCAAATGGGAGCCAACAGCCCTATCGTGCTGAAAACACCGGTTCTCGTTAGATCACCGAAGTCAAGCAGCATCGGGTGCGGTTAGTACTTGGGTGGGTGACCACCTGGGAACACTGAGTGCTGTTGGCACATTTCGGGCACGGTAGCCTGGTGGTTTGCACGCTGCCACAACTGCCGCCGTATTCATGCAGAGTACAATCACTTTAAACATGTGGGTCCGTAAGTCCTTCCGAGAGGTTGGTGGTAGGGGAAGGAGGGTACGGTCCTTGTGGATGACCCCCCCACTGGGTTCCGGTCTAAATTGGGTGGCACTTCCCAGCCGTCCAAACAGTTACCTTACACCTTTCTGGTAGGTCGGACGGTTTGGGTCTCAACAACAACATATTTCCAAATGGAGGATATCATTTTAATCAGAGAAAAAAAAAAAAAAAAAAAAAAATCCCGCAACAAAATATCTTGAACTGTTCCAGAGATAGAGCATTTTAAAATTTGGCCGAAAATCGCAAGTGAAAAATGGCACCTGAGGCACCATCTGTGGTGGCTCGGGCTAGGAATATTTTTGAACAACAAAAAAATATGGGTTTCTTACTTTTTCCTGAATTTTAACATATATTAAATTCAAACACATCTGAGATTATGAAGGTAAGATTTTTTCTTTGTCTACCTGAATTGATATGGACTTAGCCAATAGCAATGCTACGATGGTTCTAAACTCCACTCCCACCGCACACACACACACAATTCCATCCCAACTGCTTGTATCATTGAATTTATTTCTAACAAATTTTCTTCAAACTTTTCTTTGATGGTTTGTCGCGAACTATTTTACTGAAATGAAAGTAATACCGTTATGTGTTTTCAGTCTTTATAGTCTTCAGTGCTAATTCATCAGCAGAATCTGTCAATGCATGGATATCTGTTTTCAAACTTTTTTTCTTCTTCAATATCTCTATTTCTGAATAATCAATCTCACACTTTTTCTTTTTTTTTTTTTTTTGGGGTAACGATATCTGCTTTTGTTCTTGTATATATTTCTGAATTCGCAATTTCATTTTGATCATTTGTATACTCCCCAAATGAAACATTTTATCATAATTTTATCATAATATGGGGCAGTGGTGATCCACAACTTGAACCCTGTGTGGATTGAATTGCAGCTTTTAAAATTCTGTGTACGTTATAGTTTCTCAAAAAAATTATGCAAGTTATCATTCTTTAAAAAAAATTTCCATTTTTAGTTAGTAGCCACTGGCTGGTAGATTCATGAAGTTTAATGGCCAGTTGTTGACAGCTACAAAATGTGCGATGGTGTTTTCAAGTTGCTTTATGTTATGCAAAACTGTGTTTGTTTAAGTATCTATATAATAAAAGGCAATGTCTGTGTGTGTGTGTGTGTGTGTGTCTTATACACTATACGTTTCGCGACCGCGCGTCGGAGAGTTACGAAATTTGGCAATCGGAGACCCTGGGGGGTGGGAAGGGGACACGTGAAAACCGATTTTCAAAATTCTAATTATTTTTTTATTTATTTAATGTTTTATGCGATTTCGACCTTTTTTTGATCTTTTTGCCCTTTTTTCTCCTCGATCCAGACATCGTAGAAAAAAACAAATCACACCATCGGAAAGAGCAGAGAATTTCGAGTAAAAATATATCAATTTCAAATCTCAGAGATAAATTCTAATATTTTTTTATGATTTTAAAGCAAAAGTCACTTTTAACTCAAAAAAACGATTTTTGGTTTTTAAATTCTCGCATAGTAAAAAGTACTCATAATTTCGACTAATAATTTACATTTTTAGAAAGCTGAAATATCTGGCATTCTTACAAGTCTAATCTGGTCCAGAAATAATGAAAATTGCCTTCAGGATCGCAATTTTAAAGACGTCATGATTTTAAATTTCTCGGCGTTCCGTTCGTTTCTCCCCCGCTGAAGCAGGGAAGGTGGTGGGTGGGGACGTCAAGGTGGAGGTGACGTCATGGTTCTGTATATGCATAGCGATGCTTTGCTCTATATAAATTATTATATTTATATTTTAAATGATGGGACGATCTGGATTTTTTAAATGTATATTTTAACTTTTGGATATTTTAAATGGATATTTTAATTTTATGGATATTTTAAATGATGGAACAATGAAACAATGGAATGAGGATGATGGAATTAAGCATATGGTCATTTTAAATTGCAAATTAGCGCGCGGGAAGTTAGCGGTAGGCCCGGGTTCGATTCCCGCCACTGCCAAAACTGCCGCCGTGTTTACGTGGAATACGATCACGTTAAATATGTGGGTCCGTAAGTCCTTCCGAGAGGTTGGTGGTAGGGGAAGGAGGATACGGCCCCTGTGGATGCCTCCCCCACTGGGTTCCCGTCTAAATTGGGTGAATATGTAGAAAGTTATGGAGATTGTCGCGGAGGGCGCGGCAGCCCAGTGGTTAGCGCGCGGGAATTGCACTCAGTAGGCCCGGGTTCGATTCCCGCCACTGCCAAAACTTACGCCACGTTCACGCAGAGTACGATCACGTTAAACATGTGGGTTCGTGAGTCCTTCCGAGAGGTTGGTGGTAGGGGAAGGAGGGTACGGTCTAAATTGGGTGAATAAAAAGAAAGTTATGGAGATTGTCGCGGAGGGCGAAGTAGCCCAGTGGTTAGCGCGCGGGAATTGCACGCGGTAGGCCCGGGTTCGATTTCCGCCACTGACATGGAGTACGATCACGTTAAACATATGGGTCCGTATGTTTTTCCGAGAGGTTGGTGGTAGGGGAAGGAGGGTACGTTCCCTGTGGATGCCTCCCCCACTGGGTTCCGGTCTAAATTGGGTGGCACATCCTGGCTGTCCAACCAGTTACCAGGCCCGGGTTCGATTCCCAAAATTGCCGCCGTGTTTACGCGGAGTACGAGCACGTTAAACATGTGGGTCCGTGAGTCCTTCCGAGAAGTTGGTGGTAGGGGAAGGAGGGTACGGTCTAAATTGGATGAATAAAAAGAAAGTTATGGAGATTGTCGCGTAGGGCAAAGTAGCCCAATGGTTAGCGTGCGGAAATTGCACTCGGTAGGCCCGGGTTCGATTCCCAAAAATGCCGCCGTGTTTACGCGGAGTACGATCACGTTAAACATGTGGGTCTGTAAGTCCTTCCGAGAGGTTAGTGGTAGGGGAAGAAGGGTACGGTCCCTGTGGATGCTTCTCCCACTTGGTTCCGGTCTAAATTGGGTGAATAAAAAATAAGTTATGAAGAATATCGCGGAGGGTGAAGTACCCCAGTGGTTAGTGCGCGGGATTTGCACTTGGTAGGCCCGGGTTCGATTCCCAAAATTGCCGAATAAAAATAAAGTTATGGAGATTGTCGCGGATGGCACGGTAGCCCAGTGGTTAGCGCGCGGGAATTTCACTCGGTAGGCCCGGGTTCGATTCCCGCCATTGCCAAAACTGCAGCCGTGTTCACGCGGAGTACGATCACGTTAAACGTGTGGGACTGCAAGTCCTTCCGAGAGGTTTGTGGTAGGGGAAGGAGGGTACGGTCTCTTTGGATGCCTCCCCCATTGGGTTCCGGTCTAAATTGTGTGGCACTTCCTGGCCTTCCAAGCAGTGGTAGGGGAAGGAGGGTACGGTCCCTGTGGATGTCTCCCCCACTGAGTTCCGGTCTAAATTGGGTGGCACTTCCTGGCCGTCCAAACAGTTACCTTACACCTTCTGGTAAGGTCGCGCCAGCGAGTGTGCCACGGTTACAATTTGCCACGGTCAGAATTTTCAAGGGTAGCGAACAGGCTGGTCGCCAAAGGCGGCTAGTGTTTATAATAATTTAAAAATCTGCTCTTATTGCTTAGTACTTATTTATACATTTATTCTAAAGTAGACATAAGTCAAACAAACAATCCTTCTCCCCATGTCTTGAGCTGATGAGTACTTTATCAAGGTATCACTATGTCTGTTGGCAGGGCCGGCTTAAGGCACCAGCAAAGAAAGCACTTGCTTGGGGCGGCACATTTTATGGGCGGCATTTCAGTCAACATAACTAAAAAATCTTAAATAAAAAATTCTTAATAAAAAAAATATTTTAAATAAAAAAAAAGTAAATAGTTCTGGGGCGCGAGCAACAGCATTTACAAGGGCAGATGTAGGCAAAACTAAAACACTGAAAAATATTAAACATTTGGTCCCAGATAATAAAAGAGTGAAAACGGATATCATTCATTCTCCCCGTGAAAAAGGGGACCAGAAAGCTAAATGGGATCGCTTCCAGAATGTCGCCCCTAATTATTTATTTTGCAACACAAGTAACAACTAATTACTTTAGCGCACGGGGCGTCCGGTGCAACCATCAACAGCAGCACGTCTAGAGCGGCATATTGACCATTATCTGTGAACTGCAAAAGCTTTTATGTGAAACTGGTTTTTGTTAACTATTCCATGAAAAAATCCGATGAGAGAGGACACTTTGCTTGAAACGATGGGGTTCCACCTAGAATTGTCGTGCCAGGATACCCATCCTTTGTTAATTATTCTCCTAAGTTCAAATCCGGAAATCATCTCCCCCAATCACCCAGACCCATAAATAAAGAACTTCTTTTACATCTATCCCGAAACAGGTGTCCGCATTGAAAGTAATTAGAAAACTAGACGAGGATAGGTCTCAAAAGACATCTTGAGACAACCGTGGATCATTGTAGCATTTATGGGACATACGCCCCCATCGGCTGTGAAACATGTGTTTATCAATAATTTTGTTTTGCGATTTCTGGGGTGAATCAGTTAAGTCGTACGTTTCGGTGAAAAACGTCAAACATCATTTTTCTTGCCGCAAAGAATAGTTTATCGTTTTCCTTTCTAAATGTTATACAGTTGAATTTGATATTATTTAAAATATTCATCTAGCATTTCATGCAAGATTAAAATTTAAGGTAAGCAAGATATAATTATTTTATGATTGTTTAAAAATGGTTTCTATTAACATATATAACATATTAGACCCCCCCCCCTTATCAAGAGGATTCAGATTATTCTAAATTCCAGGTGTAAAATCGGTATATTCTTTAAAGCTTGTGGTAGTTTTCGTTATAACTATTTTATACAGCATCTATCGAGTCACTTTTTAGCTAAAAATATTTTAAATTTTACGCACAGGTCAGTGTTTGTTTGTTCTTAGGATGTTATATTAAATTTAGCTCCTTGAAAGTTCTTAGAAATTGTTTCCTTGTTTTGCTCAATTTTCAGATTTTTTTTCTGTGTACGTTCTCCTTACCTAATACTGTATTTTTTCTTAAATTAAAAGTATATATCAATATTACTTACGCTATTTACGGGCAATTTCTATTTCTTCGAATTATTCAAATTTTTGGTTATCAGGATTTCAGCTAAAGCTTCATGTAATTTGAAAAATAACTACTATAATTTGAATAGAGTAATTTTTAAAACAAAGACAATATTCAACATATTCGCATGTCACCGCTTTAAAACCTCTGTTATTTTATAAGCTTGAATTCTTTAAACGAAATATATCGGATCATAACCATGTCATTTACATATATTATATTCTGCGTTTAAGTTATGGTGAAAAAATTCAATAAAATATAACATTCTTTAGCATTGGAGTATTTACAACGAAAGTTAATACGAAGGAATTTAGTTTTTAAAATTAATTAGAAATCAATCAAAATTTATTTTCTAAGCCAACTGTCTCACATGTAGAACACCAATTTTTCTAATTTTTATTTTAAGTCATCAGAAAAAAATGATGAACCTCAAAAAATTTTCGTTCTTTCTGGTAAATAAAAAGTAAAAGAAAAATACTGTAAATTTCTTAAACTTTCTAAATTACTTCAATTATGTTACTATTTAATAGGAAGTTTTAGTTTTTTCATTTACTTTTTTATTTTACTTTATTATTTACTTCATTATTTACTTTATTATTTTACTTTATTATTTACTTTATTATTTTGTATTACTTTTATTTAAGCATGTACTTTTCTTATATTTTTTTTATATTATACTTGCAGTGTGACACATAGAAATGTCCTCTTAGAATATTTTTTCAAACATATAACAAGCCATATTCTTTCAGAAAATTTTATTTCAGTCGATTGAGTAGTAGTATTGTAATGTTACGAAAACGACATTTGCTCAAATTACGAATGAATAGTGAAAAATTAAAAAAATAATAAATCGTGACGTTATTCACCGTACAGCCTATGTTCAAAATTTGACTTCATGTGGTTCAGTAGTTTCGAAGAACAGCAGGGTACCTCGATTTAGGGATAGACTGACCTATAGACCGATCGACAATAAAAAACTAAAGAATATTTATTTTGTGTTTTGTAATTAGTCCCCTCAAAAGCGCCTAGATCTTTAAAAATGATATGTGCAAATACTTACTTCCATTTAGCGAGGGAAGTATAATAAATATCACAACAAGAGTTACAAAAATATCCTTTTTATATCTAATTTATTTTCCTGCAACACATAAAAAGGAAAAGTATTGTAATGGGTATCAAAAACCGGAGCTCGGATTTTGATAAATTTACCAGTGTTGAGCATCCTTGAATACTAATTAACCATGTTTTAAATGTCTGTCTATCTGTGCAGTTTTTCTTTCAGAACATTTTGTGTGAGGGGAGGAGAGAAAATGAAATCTCAAAGGGGGCAAATTATCTAATATAATTTTAACTACTATATAGTAGTAATTACTATATATATACATATATGGAAGTAATGAATGTGTATAGCAAATACCTATTCAAACATTGCGAGAAAAACTTGTTCTGGATAAACAAGAAGAAAAATTTTAAAATAATGTAAATTGAATTATAACTACAAAGTTTCATTCTGAAAATAGTCAATCATGAAATAAAATTGCAAAAATAATTCAAATGCTGCCACATAAGAAGTAGAAACTAGGTTAAATTCACAAAAAGTATTTTGTGAGTTTCTGAATTTATTAGCATTTGGTCCGGTAACATAAAATGTATCGAGCGAGGGGGGGGGGATATTTCGGGAAGGGTTCCCCCCCCCCCCCCCCCAATGTATTTCTGAAAGAAACACCAAGTCTTTGGCAATGATATCTTATAACAAATCAATAAAATAGAATACAATTCGGTGATGCTTCTTCAATCAATAAATATCAGAGATTCATTAATTTTTTGGGTGAATGGGATAGAAGAAAGTCATCAATTTTTCGAACATTTAAAACAAAAAATAAGATAAGCATGAAAAGTATAATGTTTAAAAATGTTACAAAAATAAATATTTAATTCAATTTTCACTGAAAAGCGAATACTATCATTTATATAGGACGCTAATACGCACCGTTTTTGAGATATTTTGCATTTTTTATTTGAAACAGGAAAAATTAAAAAAAATTAAATACAATCAATATTATTAAGTTATTACAAATTTTGCGATTACTTTTAACAGGGAGTAAATGAATACCATTCTTTAGAAGTTCTCATTAAAAATTTTACTTTATCAAACAAATTAAGCAAATCAAAATATATTTGGTATACAATCAATAACTGACAGCATCTAAATTTTCTCGAAGGCTAGGATCTTCAAATTTTCTTATTTGGATAATTAAAAAAAATATTTTTTTAAATGATTGATTCTATTATAATTTGTTACAAAATTATTAATTTTATATGTAATATTTCATTTTTTAAATTACACCATTTACAACACAATAAAATGTGTGTTTTGAGGTATTGCAAATTTTTGACTTAAAATAGACTTTTTTTTGCATTATATATACTACTCACTATTGTTAAAGGAATAAATGATTTGTAGGTATTTCTAACCGGAAAGAAATGGACACAACATTGTTTAGTAGTTATCACTAGTCGTTCTAGAGATATTAGAAAATTATACTTTCCTACAGGTTTATCGTTTTCCTTTCTAAATGTTATACAGTTGAATTTGATATTATTTAAAATATTCATCTAGCATTTCATGCAAGATTAAAATTTAAGGTAAGCAAGATATAATTATTTTATGATTGTTTAAAAATGGTTTCTATTAACATATATAACATATTAGATCCCCCCCCCCCATCAAGAGGATTCAGATTATTCTAAATTCCAGGTCTAAAATCGGTATATTCTTTAAAGCTTGTGGTAGTTTTCGTTATAACTATTTTATACAGCATCTATCGAGTCACTTTTTAATACATATATATCTCGAAATAATGAAGCGAGTTACATAACAGAAGCATACCAAATCGGTATCAATAAAATCCTATTGATTTTTAGCCATATCTAGTTATGAGAAATATTTAATTTTTGTAATTGTTTTCTAAAAACGAATAAATATAGAAACTTTGATTTTTGGCTAAAAGATTTTATTCATAACAGCTTCAATGGATGCAAATTATAAGAAATCTTTGAAAAATGGGAACTCTAAATTAAAAAAAATCTTTTAATTCTACTGCAAAGTACAAAAAACATTGAACTCAAATTATACAGTTAAATTTGGCAGTGTTATATATATATATATATTTCAACTTCTCTCTATTCTTTCATTGGATTTTCAAATTATTTATATATATATATATATATATATATATATAGTGTTGAATATTGGACACTTTTGATGTATGACAACGTCTTTGTCGGCAAATCGGCTCTGACGAAAATTAGTGAGATTTTGAAGGATTGTAGCTTGGCGTGTAATAGTCGGAGGGGGACGGCAGTGGTACCAAGTGTTAGGCCGAGGATGTACGAGTGTTGTGAGGGGTGACACGCTCAAGAGATGAATGTGATCGAATGCGAAACAAGATAATAATGATCAAGCAATAATCAAATTGCTAAATTTTATTTCTTTAATTCTGGTACTTAATATTTCGGAACAAAATTGGCTAAAAACTGGCGATATAGCAGTGTTTCTTTACTCTATTGCATTTATAAAGGTTAACAGAAAATTGAATTTCAGGGAGGGGGCGGCCAAATTGCTTTCTGCTTGGGGCGGCAAAATACCTAGAGCCGGGCCTGTCTGTTGGCAAGAAAACTCCCCTTTGCGGATCTACTTTTATACAATCTATTATTTGGGTGTTGAGGAGGAGGAGGATTTTAAAAATTAGGGAATATTTAAGATATTGGCAAAATACAAATTTTATTTTTATTATTTGATAGTAACACAAGACAAATTCACAGAAAAATTTAATTTTTTAATGAATAATATTGTTAACATGAATTTATTATTGCTATCTTCTCATTTTTAACATTTAATAAATTTTCAAAACTTATTTTAAATATTTTTTTTCTCTAAAACTAATTATTTTCTATAAGTCAGTATCACTATTACCATCTTTTCCATTTCTTAAGAGCACTCTGGCAAAGGAAATCGACGAAAAATGTGGTTTTATACTTTCACGGAAATCAATGCTCAAAAGTACACAAAAGAATTATTTTAATATTTTTTTACCTAACTATGATCAAGATATGTTTCTTGAGAAAATAATAGGTAAAATAATTTCATTACTATGTGTACTTTTTATATTATAGGTTTTATGAAAGGAAAATAACCACGGGTAAGTTGAAAATGGAACCGATTTAACTTTGAATTTATAATAATTGTTAACAGTTAGCACTTCTGAAAACACAACTAAGCAAACATTTTAGGAATCCATACATCGTTGTTTTATACATTGTCGATGAGAGATTAATAACTTAAAGCTGGGTATAATATGTAAAAGAAAATCTGAAATTTCTCCTAGTGAAAAACTGTCATGTATCAAGATTTTAAAAATTGTTTTAAAAGCTATTTTAGCTAATGCTACACACATTCATAATTACCGTTTGGTCGTTTATGGACCGTTCATATGTAGGTTAAAGTAGAACAATAATACATAACATTGCAATATCGACAATTCAGCTCAGAAAAGTGTTCCCAGATCCCCCAAAGTTGATATCCTTTATTCGTGCTGGGTGCCCAGATTTAGTTCGCTTTTGCCGGTCCCAAGCCGCAGCATATTCCCGAAACTCATTCATATAGATTAATTATTTCAATTTTTCATTATAAAAAATATGCTATAATGAATATTTAACCAATAAACAAATTCACAAGCTGAAAATAACAGGGATGAGATTTTTATTTTAGCGAGTGATTTTAATTATGTTCGTGCATCCGTTTTCGGGAACCCTTTTAAATGTGAGTCAGATGTAAAAATGATGAAATATCTATTAGTATAGCGTGTAAAAATGGGGGGAACTTTAGCTCATTGTAGAGAGTACGACAAGGACGCTACACCCCGGTATGTCGCAAAATACATAGGTGATTACGGGGAGGCATAGCTGCCAACTTATTTGGAGTAAAAATCAGAAGATTTTTGAAATAAAATCAGAATAGCGCGTAAAATGAGTTTTACAGAACAAATCGACATAAATCTGATTTTCAAAGGACACAATGTAAATAATGCACAAATATGTGAAACACACAACTGTTTTGAGATCTCTTTGGAAACAGTTGTATGCATGTTCATTTGTACATTATTTACATTGTATCCTTCATCTCTCAAAATATTTTGACAGAAAGTTACGTTATGTAATGATGATATAATTCGTTATGTAATGATGAAAAATGATATAATTCTATTATATTTAGAAAATGCAAGTTTGACAATTGCGTTTAAGAACAGTGTTGATTAAATACATGGGCAAATTTAATTTTAACACATTCCTTTATATTAATTCTAAACTATGATTTTGTTATCTATAATAACTCATGCTTTTATTTTGTTAGTTTTGTTGAAATTAAATCATTACAATAGTCAGGATTTATGAACTTAATTTCACAAAAAAATTTTTTTTTACAATTGGGAAGACACAAAATTTTTGTTCTTAAACTGCAGTATATTTTTAAACACATTCATAAAATTATCATGTATTATTAAAATGTGCATTGTCTAGTGTCTACACATAAATAAAAATTGGTGGCAGTATATTTTAAAGAAAATGTTTATTTTGTTCAAAAATATCTTTTCATAAAAATGTGGCAGAAAGGGCTTCAGATAGAAAAAGATTGAATTTCATGATCGTACTATTTATATGAAAATAATTAAAAAATTAACTTTTATAATCAACCAAACTATGAAAATAAGCTACTTTAGTCCAGTTAATGTGCAACAATAAGGATAAGGAGATCGATGGAAAAGGATAATTGCGTAATCTCGGAAACGCCCGCGAAAAAAAACTGAATTTCACGATCGTACTATTTATGTGAAAATAATAAAAAAAATTTGCCTTTATAATCAACCAAAATATGAAAATAAGTTAATTTAATCAAGTTAATGTGCAACAATAGGGAGATGGAGATCGATGGAAAAGGATAATAGCGTTCTCTCGGCAACCGCTGCAGAGATGAAAAAAAAATTACTATTAATATGAAAATAATTAAAAAGGTCACCTTTATAATCAACTGAAATATAAAAATAAGCTAGTTTAGTAAAGTTAATGTGTAATAATCAGGGGATGGAGATGGATAGAAAAAGGCAATAATGTACTCTCAGCAAAGCCTGAAAAGAAAAGACTGAATTGCTCATCTTAAAATTTAAGCGAAATATAATTTGTTTAGTAAAATAATTCTTTATTTTTATTCGCACTATAAAAATAAATTAGGTCTATTATTCTGATATGAAATCATTAGAAGAAGAAAATGGATGCAAACTGGTAATTTTGGACTCTCAACAAAAAGGGGTAAAAGTAAAACAAATATTTTCAAATGCTGTGCGAAGTTTTTTCTTCTATTTCCCCTTTGAGTCCAATGACAACATATGTATTAATGATATATATGATAACATACATCACGGTGATTACGGAGACAAAAATCTACAACTTATTTTTGATTCCTTTCTGTGGGGGATTTTATGCCTACACTTCCGGGTTAGAAAGACGAGTATTGTCTGCCGTCCGTTTCTTGAACGCTGCGTGCTGGAAGTACCAGAATAAATAGAGCTTGTCACACGAGAACGTCTGCGTTCTTTGCCGCGTTCATTGTCTGCGTTCATTTGGATTGCTTGTCACATGAGAACGCAAACGTTCTCGTGTGACAAGCAATCCAAATGCTTGGCGACATTTGGTGTAAAAATATAAATTTGGCGATAAATCGGCAAATTGACGCGACTTTTAGGCGTAATTGTTGGAAACTTGGTTCTGTTTTCGTCGCGATTCTCGTTATCGCGAGAACGTGTTTACATTTTTAGAATGGTTCTACCGTTCTCGTGAACGACTCGTGACGGGAACAGAACATGCCATTCATGCAAATCGCCATCTCGCCGCGCGCGCATTCTGATTTGCATATAGTGAGGGCGCTGCCGTCAACGGTTGTGTTCCGGAGCGTACCCATCACAGTGTATATATGATAGGACACATTCTCAGTTATTCAGAGACTTTACAGACCTTGACTGACCATGTAGTAGACGTGGGAGACTTTTCAGAGTTTAAGATCTTGTAGTTATGCAGACTTAAGACTCGACGTATAGTCAGATCGATCAGACGGTGATCGACGGTGAAAGACCTTGTATGGAAGGCAGACCTTGATCGGTAGAGAGTAGTCTAACTTCTAAAGCCATGACGTGTGACCTGATGATGGTGGCTTCATTAACGTGCACGGCATGTGTGGTACAGTAGCTGTTTTTTCTACTTACCGATGTTATAGTAACTGAGAGTGTGTGCCTAGTCATAAAAACTGTTTAAAACCTTTTTCATGAGCTTGCTAGCTCATTGTATATAATTTTGCTTTGCAACGAATGTTACAGTGTTTTATTTTGTAACTTCATCTGATGCAATGGATCTCACAACAAATAAATTGTGTTTGTGTTTAACGAACTTGTTTTCTTGAGAAAACACATCACTACTGCATATCATCTGCTACAAAATTTTCTTTACCAGCACTTCAGATATGGATATGGCCAAAACACTGCTAAATCTGCAAATGACTTTCAAATTTTTCTAGTCAAGTCGCTCAGCTAACACAGCAATAGCCGCCGACATTTGGTTATGGGCCGTAGTATGTCAAGGCCATAACTTTTATCCGTGATAAAGCAGCAGTGAAGAGTTGTGAATTCCATCGACGGGGGCCGCGACCGGCGCCATTTGCATCAAGCAGAAAGGTAAACAACGCACTCTAGTCACAGTTAAAGACTATGGAGGTGAGCAACGGCATAGAAGCGTTAAACAGGGACAATTACGTCACCTGGCGTAATGAAATTTCATTTATCCTGAAAGGAGAAGGATGTTACGGCCACATCAACCGTACTGCATTACCAGTCGACGAATCTACGTCACGCCGCGAGCGAGAGGAGTACATGCGCAGTAGCGACCGCGCACTTTCCATCCTGTTTCGAAATATCTCGGCGGAGTACAGAGAACTGCTCGACATCGACGACAGCCCGGCGGACGCGTGGGAGAAGTTGGAGGCGCATTTTGAGGCCCCAACGCGCGCCAATCTAGTTCATCTGTTGGACGAGTTTTTCAGTCTACGCCCGGAAATCGAGGAGCCCATCGACATATTCTGTACGAGGATAAGGAAAGCTGTCACCAAGCTCAAGAACGTGAACCACCCGGTGGAGGATGTGTACGTGGCATTCCAAGCCATCCGGTATCTCCCAGACCAGTACCAGAGTATCATTCAAATCATTTATCGCTGGAGCGATACTGATTTTAAATTGGATAAAATTCAGAAAGAACTGTCCTTGGAGGAGGGCAGGATTAGACAGTTGAGGAAGGATCATGACAATAATAATGTAAGTTCCAATTCATCTGTATATTTTTCAAATGTTAACGCTAAATGTAAAAATGTCACCAAAGTTAAAAAGTCTATTAAGGTCATAGGACCATGTTTTATGTGTAATAAAAATGGTCATGTAAAGGCACAATGCCCAAAATTGAAAAAGATGACTAGCTCTAGTATTATTGAAGTATTTTCAAATATAAATGTAGAAGCTAATATTGTTGATAATCCTGACAATAGGCTCAGCTGGGTGATTGACACCGCTGCTACGCGACACTTTTGTAATGATGTTAAAATGTTTTCAAAATTTGATAAATGTAAGGATACATCTATGTCGCTAGCAGTGGGTGATATGGAAAGCCCGGTTGAGGCTATTGGAACGGTGAACATGTATGTTAAATTTAAAGATCATACAAATAATATTGTGCTACAAAATGTTATGTATTCACCAAAATTACGGCGTAACTTGTTGGCCGCATCTGTATTAGAAGAGCAGGGCTATTCTTTTAGTGCAGCCAAAGGTATTCTATGGTTTAAGACTCCTGAGGGAGAAAATTTCTTTTACGCTAAACGTAAAGAAGGATTGTATTTCTTAAAACCACAGTACTCAACTAAAAGTTTAAATAGTAGTGTTGAGGGCCGTAAAGGAGATCAGGATAGGGACAAAAATTCTAAACAGGTTAGAAAAACCCCTGCAACAAATAGTCAAAGTCAAAACAAAATTAGGCCTAACTTGAATAAAAGGAAAAACAAATCTGATTTAAAATCAAAGTCAAATAAAATTAGTGGTTCAACAGTTGAAATTCTGAACAAAACTGAATTATGGCATAGAAGATATGGCCATATTAACTCAGACTACTTGCACCAAACAAGTAAAGTTTCCGCGGCAAACGGACTCCCAAAATTAAAATATGCAAAAGTAAATTGCATTCATTGCAAACTTGCAAAATCTAAGAGAGTTTCGTACAAACCAATAGGCAGGATTAGATCTACAGAACCTTTGCAATTACTGCACATGGACGTTTGTGGTCCAATGCCTGTAGCTTCATTGGGGGGAAACAAATACTTCTTGACTATTACAGACGATTTTAGCCGCAAGGTGTTTGTTTTTATTTTAAAACAAAAATCAGATGTGTTCAAAGTTTTTCAGGATTTTCAAGCTTGTCAGGAGAGACAATTAGGCAAAAAGATTTTGTGCATCCGTACTGATAACGGCATGGAATTTTGTCACGGTCAATTTAAAGCTTTTTTGAAAAAGTTAGGGATTAAGCATGAACGATCTAACACTTATACACCCGAACAAAACGGGGTATCTGAAAGATTCAACCTGACAGCGTTAGATTGTGTCAAGGCAATGCTTAATCAAAGCAAAGTTGGTGACAAAATGTGGGCAGAGGCAATCCTATGTTTTACTTATACAAAGAACAGGATTTGCCATAAATTTAAAGTTAAAACTCCACACGAATTGTACTATGGGAAGAAGCCTGCTGTATCCCATCTCAGAGTTTTTGGATGTAAGGCTTATGCTGGTATAGCAAAACAGCTTAGGAAGAAGCTAGACCTAAGAGCTCAACTGGGAGTTATGGTAGGATATGCAGAAAATACCAGGGGCTATAGAATTCTTCTTGTGAAAGAAGGAAAAATATTAGAAATAAGCAATGTCCGTTTTGAGGAGATGGAAGCAGCGGAAGGCGTCCTGGACCCCATTCGACCTAGAAACTTCACCCAAAAGAAATCGGGTTTTACTCGAACATCAGATTCAGGATCGGGATGTTTGGATAGTGAGTCAGAGGAAGAAGCAGGTGAGAGCCATGACACTAGTCATACTAGTGAGGAAGAGGACTCTCCTGCTGATTCCGATCTGACCCCCTGTTCAAACATAGATTGGGAAAGGAAAGCTGTACCCAGGCCTGATGGAACTCGAACTGATGTTTACTACTCAGTGAGGGGTGATAAACATAGGCTGAGAAGTCATAATGATGTTAAAAAATTCTGTGCTAAGGCTAACATACATTATGACCAAAATTTGTTTAACTTCAGAGAAAAGAGGGATATCAAATCCAGGCCAGAGGCAAGCAACATAGAAATAATAGGTGATATTGATCATGTAGTTTCTTTGCTAAAGGGAGAATTTGATATCAAATCTCTAGGGAAGGTCCAAAAACTGTTAGGTGTGGAATTTGCTGAAATCAATAACAAAATTTTTATACATCATAGGCAGTACATTAATAAGATTTGCCAAATGTTTGAGGAATTTTTAGCATTAAATTTTTGTAATCAAATTTCCAAAAACAAAAATGATTAAATTTGTAACTTCTAAATTTTTTTTTCTTTCTTTTACAAAATATGGTTAGGATATCGTATAAATTACTCCTCCCTCTGTGATGCAGCAAATTGTATCTAGAGTATATATATGTGTATTGTTTACAATGAACTTTCTAAAATTTTTCACATTACACTGAATGTATATATATATCCATGTTTTCAATTCCCGCATAAGACAGTTATGCTTATGTGTATTATCTTTGTGTGTTTACTCCTTGTTATCATACACTTGGTTATGATTCATTGAAGACAAACCACTTCTTTAAATTTATATATGAATACAATACAGAAAGAAAAATCTTTTCATTATCTGTGTCACTGCTATTAGTATTAATTATGTATACTGGTCTTGGACAGAGATAATGAACAGCCATAATTGAATTTGATATTTATAGTAAAATTTTTAATCTTAAATGTTAAATTTAATAATTATACATAAAATTTTCTACATAATTGAATTTGATATTTATAGTAAAATTTTTAATCTTAAATGTTAAATTTAATAATTATACATGAAATTTTCTACACAAATTGAATTTGATATTTATAGTAAAATTTTTAATCTTAAATGTTAAATTTAATAATTATACATGAAATTTTCTACATAATTGAATTTGATATTTATAGTAAAATTTTTAATCTTAAATGTTAAATTTAATAATTATACATGAAATTTTCTACATAATTGAATTTGATATTTATATTAAAATTTTTAATCTTAAATGTTAAATTTAATAATTATACATAAAATTTTCTACACAAATTAATTTGATATTTATAGTGAAATTTTTAATCTTAAATGTTAAATTTAAATTATTATACTTAAATTTCTTGAAAACTTAAATTTTGACTTAAATTAAATTTTTGGAACTTAGTGTTTCAATGATATCTAAAAATTTCTTTCAATGATAAATTTTTTTTTGCTTAACATGAAAAGTAATATATATACTTTATGTTTTTGCTGGATACTAAAGAACTTGACATTTTTGCTGTTATGTTTTTTAGAATAATTTCATTGATTGATAGCACGTGCGCCGAGATTTGGGGTTTTGCATGAGGGGGCCGATTGTTGGAAACTTGGTTCTGTTTTCGTCGCGATTCTCGTTATCGCGAGAACGTGTTTACATTTTTAGAATGGTTCTACCGTTCTCGTGAACGACTCGTGACGGGAACAGAACATGCCATTCATGCAAATCGCCATCTCGCCGCGCGCGCATTCTGATTTGCATATAGTGAGGGCGCTGCCGTCAACGGTTGTGTTCCGGAGCGTACCCATCACAGTGTATATATGATAGGACACATTCTCAGTTATTCAGAGACTTTACAGACCTTGACTGACCATGTAGTAGACGTGGGAGACTTTTCAGAGTTTAAGATCTTGTAGTTATGCAGACTTAAGACTCGACGTATAGTCAGATCGATCAGACGGTGATCGACGGTGAAAGACCTTGTATGGAAGGCAGACCTTGATCGGTAGAGAGTAGTCTAACTTCTAAAGCCATGACGTGTGACCTGATGATGGTGGCTTCATTAACGTGCACGGCATGTGTGGTACAGTAGCTGTTTTTTCTACTTACCGATGTTATAGTAACTGAGAGTGTGTGCCTAGTCATAAAAACTGTTTAAAACCTTTTTCATGAGCTTGCTAGCTCATTGTATATAATTTTGCTTTGCAACGAATGTTACAGTGTTTTATTTTGTAACTTCATCTGATGCAATGGATCTCACAACAAATAAATTGTGTTTGTGTTTAACGAACTTGTTTTCTTGAGAAAACACATCACTACTGCATATCATCTGCTACAAAATTTTCTTTACCAGCACTTCAGATATGGATATGGCCAAAACACTGCTAAATCTGCAAATGACTTTCAAATTTTTCTAGTCAAGTCGCTCAGCTAACACAGCAATAGCCGCCGACAGTAATTAGTAAAAAATATTAAAAATCGTAAAGAAATCGATTACGCGCATAAAATCGTGAAATAAGAGAATTTTCGTAAAAATTACGAAAAATTCGTAAAAGTTGGCAGGTATGCGGGGAGGGATAGGATAGGAATGTGTATTGCACTCATTCTCGGCAGCAAATGCAATAAATTACTATCGCCTGGTAGGGGGAAAATTATGGGAGAGTGGTAGTAGTATTGTAGCGGTTGTTGACAGATTTTTTCACTCCACAGGTGGGATTGCTTAGGGAGAATAGCCATCCTACGGTGGATATCCTACGGTATCACACAGGTTTGGCCAGTAGTCAGGATTTTATTAATCGCCAGTTTTTCAAGTTTCGCCATGTGGCAACTGGCGAATGGGAATTTCAAGCTTTACTTTCAAGCACTTGAAAATGAACTTTTTTTCAAGCACTTTTCAAGAATTTCTACAAACATACAAATCATGGATAGAAAGATTAGCTTTGTTTAGAAATTGTTTTAATTAAGCCTATTACTAACATATTTTCATAATGGAACTACTTGTAAAAAAGCGAAAACCAATTCAAGCATTTTTCACAAAGTCGTATAATAAAACTCTTCATTGCAGCATACAATGCAAAATTAATAGAATCGACTGGTTTTGAAGGAAATGGCTTCTTTGTCAGGATACATAAGAAACCAATAATAATATTTTTACTTTCTCATACTATGTAATATAGTATAGAGAAAACATTGTTTTCATGAAAATTTTTGAATTTGAGATTTTGATGCCAATATGCTTTAGGACCTCCTCAATACGTTTTGACTATTTTTGGAGTGATGTCCACCTATCTGTCAATGGTCGATCTCATGTGTACACAATAGCAGTCACACATATTAAGGGATTTTCATGAAATTTTATATACGATTTTTTTATCAAAAATATAAATCTAGATAGAATTTTTTTAATTCAAGTAAAAACTTTGAAGTTTATTCAACATTTTATATTTTCTTTAACATGGCAGCATAGAATAGAATTTGACATAATCATGCATAAAACGTGCATATTCATGCATGCATATTTATGGCTCAATGATCACGAGACGAAATAGTTTCAATCTTTGTTGTTAAAAATAGGGGCGATACAATTTTGTGTTTGTGATGTTATTAGTCCCCCCCCCCTCTGTGTGTACATTGTTAAGTATGGTATCAATTGAAATATTTTTTCAAGTCCTTTAAAATGAAGAGTAACATATAATTGTGATCATTTGGACCAATGATACAATTTTTCAAATTTTTATTGCAAAATTTGCAAAATAAAACAAGATCACAAGCTCTAAAAATATATTATAAGAATAACCCATTTCTCCATCCGCCCATCCATAACACTTAGCAAAAACATTTAGTGATACATTTGGCGGGATATTGCCAACTTGGAACATTTCTCAATGTTGCCAAATTGACAAAACTATCGCCAAATCGATGAACATTACGCTAAATCAATAAAATTAATTGTGTTTTGTTAGGAGATAGTATCATAATTATGTTTCAGTAGCATCGTCTGTCAGTCCAACCGTATCAGGAAAAATCGTTGTTCCAAATGATCCCAATTACAGCATGTTACCTGGTACAGTTTCAACATTTGAAAAAAAAATGCTACTAAAATGGATTCGGGTATGAGAAAGCTGAGTTGAGCCACAATTAATTTTAAATGATAACCTTAATCATATTGAAGAACATGTACACGATGCATGTACAACTTTGTATGTATCATTCATAACAAATGGAAATATAGAAACTCATTTTATAACTGGGCATTATTTCAATTCAGAATGATTCATAAGTGCAAACACGTTAAAATGCAATATTTTTTTTTTTTCTGAACCAAATAGAAAATACAATGAAAACTTTAGGAATTTACTATTAGTATTGTAATATTGTGTAATTTTCTTTCATATTAATTTTATTTTTATAACTTTGCTCGAGCAGTACTCGGTGAATCATGTGATGTTGTTGCGTACGATACTAGATGCACACATTCGGTGTTAAGGTACATTTGTATATATTGCGACACAGATGTAATTAATAAATCTGTTAGAAAACTTGTGTAAACAAGCAACAAGTACATCAGTTATAGTACTGTCTAAATCCAAAAATTACTGTGTGCTGATTGGCTAATCACATTAGGTCAGATAGTCACTAAGTTTTAACTCCGTATTAATTTATGCATTCCTGCAGATTGAGACATCAACATCCAGATTATGCTAATTTTCTACTTCAACCTATTAGAAATTAGCATACGCAGGAAAAACATTAACTTTAACTTCTACTTTAAAGAATATTAACAACAACTTCAAAAAACATTAACTTCTACTTCAACCACACAGCACTATTTAAGCTGGTGGATGTGGCAGTAGAAGTTGTCATAATCTTAAATTTTTAACTTGAATTTGATGTTTATATTTGAATTTTAAAACTTAAATATTGAATTTAATGGTTATACTTAAATTTTCTATCTTGAATTTGATGTTTATACTTAAATTTTTAAATTTAAATGTTGAATTTAATGGTTATACTTAAATTTTTCTATCCTGAATTTGATGGTTATACTTAAATTTTTAAACTTAAATATTGAATTTAATGAATATGCTAAAATTTTCTAGAGCTCAAATCTTGACATTTATACTTAAATTTTTAAATATTAAGATTTAATGCTTCTATATAAATTTTTCAATGATGTAAAGAAATAAATTTCTATAGTAAGAGATAGTACTTAAGAAATGCAATGGTATGATGATACTCTGTTTCTTAAAGTTTTTATTACTATGTTGTCTTTAATCATGTACCTAGAAGAACGCTTATGATCTGAATTAGAATAGTGGATAAGTGTGCTTGTTAAGTATTTGCCAGTTGTGAAATTGACAAAAGCTGTTCACTTTTTAGAATGTTATAAGTGTTTTACTTTAAATTCATAATGTATTAAATTTTGTCTTCATACATTATGTTTTGTAGGATACTGAGGACCTAGATATTTTTTTATGTCCTGATCCTTAGAGTAAATTCTTTGTATGATTGCACGTGCGTCGAGATTTAGTGTTCTGCATAAGGAGGCCTAAACTAGGTTTTGTTTACATCGTGATTCTCGTTTCCCGTGATTTCATTATCTTTAATGGTTTTTCCGTTCTCGTGAAAGAATCGCGATGTGAACAAACTGGGCTTATCGATGCAAATCACCTTCTCACCGTGCACGTATCCTGATTTGCATATCCAGAGGGTGTTGCCTGTAACGGTTGTGTTCCGGAACGCACCCATCGCAGGATATATAAACTAGACACATTTATAGTTCCAGCAGATCTAGACCAGGTATACCCAACAAACTTGACCGTCAGACCATGTGAAGGTTGTTGCCTGTGGAGGTCTCGAGAGACCTGTTGAAATTATACGTTGGAGTCTGTTCGACTGTTTAGTTCGAATGCATCGTTGACGTGGAAGTTTGATCTTTTGTATTGTAGATCTTGTGCTTTAATGGTTCTCTGTTTGAGAGGATGTGTTCTGTGTCCATCGATGCGTCCATGTTTTCTGCGTAGTGAAATCTGAAAAACGCGAATATGAAAGTTTAATGAATTCGCCGTAGCGTGTGGCCAGTATATGGTGGCATTCAGAAATGAACGAAGTTTTCGTAAGTTAAAATGTTTCTTTTACTTGCCGGTGTGTTTTCAACGTTTTGCTGTACCAAAAATGTGTCTAATTAAGAACTATACTAAAACCTTTTCCCTTGAGCTTGAGAGCTCAACGTGTAAATATTGTTGACTTTGTGATATAGTTACTGAAGTTTGTGTAACTTATACAATGGCTTCATATATCAATAAAGTGATTTGTCTTTAAATTTGAATTGTTTTTTCTACGAACATTTAATCACCTCTGCATATACAGCTAGTTTGGTTTTTCCACTGTCTTTAAAGTTGTTTCTACTGTAAAGTTTCATTTGACCATTTAACATCAAATGCTACTACTGCTCTACTTATCTTTAAATTAAAATTTTTTATCAATAATCGAACAATTTATGGCTTGCATTGCAGAGGTGCACGATCGACAGCTACTGCAAGAAAGGTATTGCAAGTTTAAAAACTTTTTCAAAAAACAATAGGGCTGGTTGCCGAAGGCAATAATTAAATAATATGAGGGAAATAAGTTATCCTAGATTTCATCACAGCTACTGCAACGCGTTAATTTAGACACATCTATTTCCCTTCAATCATCCTCTGTTTTGATAGAATCAACAAAAACACATACACAAGTTCCTGCAGCCCAAAAGAACTCTAGTACAGAAAACTATATTTTTAAATATTAGTTTTTGAGCAAAAATTCTTACAGAGTTCAAATCTTTGGTACTTTTCATCCCAGATGCATACTAAATATGGAATAATTTGACAAAATTTTAAGTTTAAAAAGAAATGAAAACTGCTTAAAAGTTTTATCTGTTGGAAGCAGGAATGCGTTTATTTGACATTCTTCACATTTCTGCTCTTTCATTGTTTTTAATTTATTTTTTATGGGGGCATGGCGATCCAATTGCAGGACCTCCCTACTATGCCGTATTTTATTTTATCTATTGTTTTTCTTCATAAACTGCTATGTGGTCCGGGTCCCTACGCAATGCATCCTTTTGAAGAAATATCCCATAATATCATCAATGCCTAGAAAGGTTGCTAAGAGCAGACAAAAATCCCTTCTCTACTCTCCTGTTTTGACATGATGTTGATCAAATATTATATAATGAGGGGCATAAGAGAATCATAATCCGACTAACTATATTTGTATTATTGGATTAAGACCAAAAATTCTTTAAAATTTTTGCACTAAATTTATTCCAAACAAAGAATAGTTGAGCAAAATGTTAACTTTGCAAAGAAAGAGAAACTTCGTGATTTATCTAGTAAATATGAGGAAGCACACTATTCAACAGTCAAACCCGTTTTTTTTTTTACTTTATTTCTTTGAGAGGTTAAAGGCTTCTAGGTTTGTTAGCTTGCGCTGGAGATTCCTAAGATATCCTGTGGAGATTCCCAGTCTCACAAACCAAAGAGTCTCTCCCAAACTGAAGTCTGTAAATGATCACGTGGGTCGCCATTCATCTTCTGATCGTATTTCACTAAAACCACCCACGGACGGAGAGGATTTAACCATTGAGAATCGGTGATTTTGTCATGATTGACACTTTTGTCGTCTTTGTAAAAGATGAGTGCTATTTTGAACAGCGTTTTAATTTTTGAAGATTTTTTTAACATTGATTGCCGTATGAAGAGAATATATTCGGGCGATAGAAGAGAAAATTTGACGCCGCAGCAAAACATTACAAAATTTTAGGATGAATAATAAATTTTAGGTTAATTTTAGGAATTTAAGGGAAGTTTCAAATTAATAGGAATTTTAGAAATTTTAGGTAGAATGCGATCCCTGCATTTGTGAATTTTAACTGCGGTTAAAAATTTTTGAAAAATGAGGTCCCATAGGGTTCAATATATTTCATTTTTTCAAACTGGGTTCAATCCAAAACTAATTGGGTGATATTATTCATTTACATTCCCATATGTCCCACAGCTTGTCTCAACAACATACTAAAATTTCATTTTGATAAAGTTATTTTTATGGCAGTTATTGTGCGAAAGGACAGACAGACAGAATGAACAAGGTCATAAACACTTTCAACTGCTTTGTAAAATGTTAAAAATAAAGTAAGTCATGCCTTGGATAAGCACTCCCATCACAAATAATGATTGAAATATGTCATTACCTCCTGCAAACGAATTGAAGCTTTGGAATCTGGTGTTGGATTGGCTTCAGATGTGGTTTTGGAAGCATCTCCAGAAAGTGCTTTTATGCCTTCAAGTCCATTGTCATGCACATCGGTTGACTTTCCCAACTTCTTACAAGAGAGGAGAAGATCTTTTCCAAAAAATGCATCCTGTCAAAACAGATCGATACACTGATTCTATTAAATAATAGAACACAATAAGCAATATAAATTCAATCAGTTATTGTCCCCCCCCTCCCCAAGATTTCTAAATATGCTAATCCAATCCCAAGTCAAATAAAGCTTTAAAAGCACAAAACCGCTGCATGGATAATGCTATTAAAATGATTAATATCACTATGAGAAGCCACCAAGAGTACATAAAAGTTTTTTTTTTAAGAAAATGGACTTTCAAACATTTTAGGTGAATTGTTTTTAATAGGCAGAAAAATTAAGTCTAATAAAATTTTTAAAAACATTTTTGATTAACTCAAAACTAAATAAATAAATAATATATATATATATATATATATATATATATATATATATATAAAAGTTTCAAAAAGTACAATACGTGGAAAGAAGCCAACAGGGATATACGAATAGGCCTAGGGGGATTGTGACCCCTAGTTCCCGGTTAAAAGTCGACTTTTACTCCAATGGAAACGCTCCCGGAGCCGGTATATGCCTGTGGCCATATTTCCAGGAAGCATCAGAACAAAAAACGCATTCCGCTCGAAGTCATTCTCGAATTGTCATTTTATTACCTGCTTTATTAGTCACTCTTGTCATCGTGGTTACTGCCTTTTGGCTTATATATATATATATATATATATATATATATATACTAGAAATATGTAATAATAATAAAAATTCAAGTAATATTAACATCACCATAGAAGCAAATTGACGGCCATAATGCCGATAAGAGAAGAGAACAGCACCAGCCCAAATTTGATGATTAGTCAGAATTAAATTCCTCCTCAGGTCTGAGTATTTAACTCTAACTAACCCAAACACATACCTGTTTTAGATAGAGCAATAGTACATTACTATAAATACTCTATCTCAGACTACAGGCATCAAAAAATGAAAATAGGAACATTAAGAAAGGGTGATTCAAAAAAGATGGGCAAAACTTTACGAGCTGGTAGTACACACCAAACCAAGTATTTTTTGTCATAGTTTCCATAGTTTTCCGGATCGGAAATGAAACAAAGATGTTATAGGGTGTTGGATTGGGCAAGATGGTCTCATAGCTTGGCCGTCACGATCGCCTATCTGTCATGTCTTGACTTCTTTTTGTGGTGATATCTCAAAAGTCTCATCTATGACACTCCCCTTGAATTTGAAGAGGAACTCGTTGCCAGAATTTCAGCAGCTGCTGCCGAAGTGTGCTGATCTCTTTGAGAGAGTTTGCCAATCCCTCCATCGCCGCTGTGAAATGTGCATTCAGGTTGGCAGTTGCTCGTTTGAACCATTACCGTAATTGTTGCTTATTAAAAGTCATTTTATAACTTCTAAGTCATTCTTGTGTTTTTGCCTTGCTTCATTGGTTTCACCATAAAGAGACCACCAGCACTTTTGAGTTTTATTTTCGACCCAGTAAACTATGACGAAAAATGCTTGGTTTGGTGATAATTCTAAATTTACATGATAAGAAAATTTTAATATTAATAAATAATTGCCATTACTTCATGCTATTCAATTCAAATTTTTTGCAATATCATTATTAATCAGTTATTTAGAATTTATAGATTATCTAATAAAAAATTTCATAAATTGCATATTAATAACATTATACAAACCAGCAAAGTATATTATTACCCATTATATTTGGTGGACTGTTTAGTAAAGAAGTTTAGGGTAAATATTGTCAAAAGCATCTTTTATTTCAACATTATCTTTAGAATTAACATTCACTACATTATACTATTGGTCATTATGATCTAATGTATTCTCTTTTCACACTGCATGCCTTTTCTCACTGAGCATTTTGTCAGGAGATTTTGCATTGCAATTGTGATTAATTAGTATAAATTAAAATTTCGAAATTTATTTGCCATTTATAATAATAATAATTAGAATTATTAAACATATCACTGCTGTCATTATAATTTAGAAATGTTAAGGTTTTTAAATTTTTGGTCAGATTAATAATAATTACTTATTTGTATTTATTTGTTGTATTTCTAATATAGGATTTCTCCCCCCCCCCCCCATTTTACTTTTGATTGGCAATTATGCTTATATTTTTTTGAGTGGCAACACTGACTTTTGGCTTCATGTGTTGCAACAGTATTGAAGTTATTACTTCCTATCATGTAAGTACCTAGTAGACTTCAATTATTTTTCCTTTTTTAGAAAATACTTTCTATCCTTTTATTCATGGGTTTTTTCCCTTCTAACATGGTTATTTAATGAAAAGAACTATTCCTAGAAGGTGATTGATTTGTATGCACCTTCTTATGATTTTACAATTTCACTGCCTTTTATCCATTGTTATTCATTCTATATTCAATTAGTTTTATTTTCTTTGGATTCGTGTTCTGATTATCCCAACTAATTTATATTCTATTGATTTGCATTTCATTGAATTCTTATCCTAGTATTCAGAGTCTTTTAATTAGTTTTAGGTGATATACAATGGCTCTTCAAATTAAATTTAAACTCTTTTAGCTAAATTATTAAATCAATCTTATTTATATGCTGCAATAAGCACAATAAATAGAATTTTAATATACAGTAATATTACTAAAGATAATAATTTGTAAATTTAACATGCGATACATGCTTAATATATTACGTTCAAGTTGTTTTCACACTTTAAATATTTTTAAATTTACTTTATATACAGGGTCTGTCCGGAAAGTAATGTCAATGATTTTATTCCAAAGCGACTGTACGTTCCAGCGCGCTCGACCGCTGTGGGAATTGTGGTGGGGGATCTCGGGAACGAATGCAGCTGGTCGCCAGTAGTCTCCAAGCAGCCGGAGAGTTCGGACAGATTTTTTCGTGAGAGTCATTTTCGTTTCGGTATCCCGTACAAGTGAAAAATGCAGCATTCGCTCGAGCAAAGGACGGCGATCAAGTTTTGCGTTAAACTCAACAGGACCGCTACTAAAACTGTTCCTATGATTAAGAAGGCCTTTGGCAATGTTTGCCTTTCGGATCAATAAGTTTACCGGTGGCACAAGGCCTTTGCAGAAGGTCGTGAGGAGGTGAGCGACGAAGCCTGCGCTGGACAGCCATCGACGACTAACAGTGAAGAAAATGTGACTCGTGTGAGGGATCTTCTTAATTCTGATCGTCGTTTAAGTGTTTGTTTAATTTCAGAGACATTAGGTATTCCAAAAACTAACGTCGAAGCACTTCAGAGGCTCAAGCACAGGGTTCAAAGCGTCTGGCACAACATAGCCACGGATTGGAAGCTCCATCACGACAATGTGCCTGCGCACACATCCTTTGTTGTGACGGACTACCTGGCCAAGGCAGGCGTGCCAACCATTCCCCAGCCTCTCTACAGTCCCGACTTGGCTCCCCCAGACTTCTTTTTGTTCCCGCGACTCAAAACCCTGATGAAAGGATTGAATTTCGCGATGGTCGACAACATCAAAGCGGCTTGTACCAGGGCTTTAAAGGACATCCCGCAGAAGGATTACCGTGCTGCCTTCGATGCATGGATATCCCGCTGGATCCGCTGTATTGATGCAGGAGGAATGTATTTTGAAGAATATTGATGGGTTGTAACGATCGGATCAATAAATTCTTTGTTCTCGAGTCACTGACATTACTTTCCGGACAGACCTTGTATAATTAAACAGAAGCATTACCCATATAAATTCTTTAAACTTTTAAAACAAGATTCGTAAAAATCAATTTTAAACCAGGGTGGGTAAACTTTCCTTAAAAAAAATTTCAAGCACTTTTCAAGGACTTTCAAGTACCGTGCAATTATTTTTCAAGGACATCATTTTATTAACCATATTTTGAAGTTCTATGTGTTTCTGAGAGGAAAAACCATAGCAAATTAACATTATTGTTTAACCCTTTCGTGACGGTTGCCACGCCAACGTGGCGGCTGCAAACTTGCATTCAAGGATGGATGCCATGCTCTCGTGGCGGAGAAAACTTTACCCTAAACGGCGAGTGCCACGTACGCTTGTTTTCACATGGAACATTTTAATTTGTCTACTAGATGGCGTTAAATACCTGTGGAAACAACTTCAATGTATTTTGCAGATATTTGACCTTGGCCTAGGGAGGATCCAATGAATTATTTCTCCATTTGGAGCGGTGAAACTTGATTTTGTAATATAAACACACACAGCAATTCTCGCAGCATCAACAATTTTATAATTGAGTTTCGGGTTTATTTTGACTTCAGTTTTATGATTTCGTTGGTGAATCATAGGAATAGAGTATTTTTTTTTGTTTGGGTTTTAGAAGCAGTGAAATTATTCGTTTATTTCAAATAAAAGAATGGGAGCAACTAATGAGTATTTTGTATTCAGATTTGTATGAAAAATATACATCAAATAGAAAATAAATATTTCTTTTATTCCTGAAAAAAGTAGATTTCTGTGTTGAATAGGTGATTTTTAGTGAATTTTTTCGAGAGTTAGGCTTAGTGCAAAAAAATTGCCATCTCCAGCGAACAGTTCGGAAGCGAAGCGCTCCGTCCTTTGGGCCACGGCAGTTCCGGAATGCCGCAGTCGCGAAAGGGTTAATGTTGAAGCGGTTGAGAAAATTTTTGTTGGGGGGGGGGGGGGGGGATATTGTTTAGAGAAATTTCTAGAGAAATCAGAACTTCTACAAAAAAAACGCAATGCTGTGAATCTGCAGAACACTTTTGACCCTGCCTTCTTCAAGCACTTTCAAGGAAATGAGAATTTTTGAGTACTTTCAAGGTCTTGAAAATGTTAATCTAAAATTTAAGTACATTCACAATTTTAAGGCACCCGTATGCACCCTGTTAAACACTGGCATGTAAAAGTTTAATATCTATGTCTCTAAATGGGGTTATTAGAAACAGAGCCAAATACAAAAATTTTACAGATGCAAACATAATATTTAATCAAATTTCCCTTTAACAACGTGTTTCATATTTCAGAATGGGATGTAGTGAGTTCAACTCTGTTACAGAAATAGCTATAAAAATAGTAATGTATTTTGAACCCTTACATAATAACACTTATATACACTTGGAGATATGACTACAGAGTTTGCCACATATTCACTTTAAGCCGTCAAATTTTCTCAAATCAAATTATGATAGTCTACCAAAACATTATTCATGCAATATAGTTCAAGTTCGTGTCATATAGTTCTTGTTGAAAAAAAAAATCTTCCGTAGAAAACTGGTATAAAAAATGTTAGAAAAATAATTGTGATTCACGATTCTCCTGAAAGTAGTTCAACCCTTAATAAATTTCTTGTGAACAATTTAATTTATTCTTAAGAGTGAATCATGTCATTTTTCCGACATACATATCATGCTAATTGAATGTTCAACAAGCATACAGGCAATTTGCATGTCAGAGAGTGTTCCTGGTTGCAATTGCGTTCCAGAAATGCCCCATCCTCAGATATATATATATAGGGATCAACCTGATGCAATTTGTATGCAACCGAGATGCAAACAATGAATGCAATGGATGAAGTGTATGTGTTGCAGAGGTATTCTGTTTAGTTAAGGAGCTACCGGTATATGGTATATATGGTAAACAGTGTAGTCAGACATGTCTTGTGAGTATGTGTGTGTGCACCTGCTTCTAGATAATTATGGTTTAGTAAAAACTTTTAATGTGTTTTGACTTGATGTGACTTATAATGGTCAGTTAAGTCGTCCGCAGACATGGTGATTTATGTGTATCTAGTCAAATCTTTTATGACTATTTAGTCTGCTTTTACATGTATCTATATGTTCCAAGTATTGCATCATGTCAAAGAATGGCAGGTAAAAACCAATTACTGTGTGTGATACCAGGAAAGAGATAGTAGAAAGGAAGGGATGGTCAGGAAAGAGACAGAAGTGTATGCTGAATATTAGGTAAGAAACTTATACCTAATAATGCCAATAATTGTATCAGGTTGAGACCTATGATGTTTTTCTCTAATTTCAGCTCGAGCTTTTGCAGCTCGTATTTTGTGTACATAGAGTTTTATTTCTACTATAAAGCTCAGTTTTCGTTTGCTAGCAAAGTGTCTCTATTGAAAGAAATCACTGTATGAATTCTGCTACTCTACACTTACCTATGAAAGTGGATAAACCCAATTAAATATCAGAGATTCTAAATTCTGATAACAAGAAATATGTCCTAATTCCATAAATGCTTAAACCAGGAGCATGAGTCCATTTGCTGTAAGGAATTTTATTTCGAATAGGTTTTTATTGTGCTATAAGTAATTTTTGTAAACTATACAACAGCTTTCTCGATCATCTTGCTGTTTTTCATTCATCGGAAATGGATTTCAAAAACCATTTGTTGTAAATATTTTATATTTTAATGCATTTATTCATTTGCAGGTGTCTTCGAAAATCATGTGCTGACAATGATTTGCATTTTAATGTATTTATTACATTTTAATCTGTATATTTTGCAATGTGTTTTATCTTGAAAGCTGTTACTGGGACTTTGTCCTGTAGCTTGCATTCTTTTAAAATAAATAAATAAAAAACGGATATAAATATACTTTGAAAAACACACTTACACGCAAATAACTTGGAAAACTCTCATCCAGGTGAGTCTTCTTCTTGGGCTTACGTTTTCTCTTCGGTTTGTCTGCACTGTTTATTTCGGAGCCATCAGCCATCATGACAGACAAATCAGGGGCCACTGTTGCTTCACAACTCTGAGATGCGCTTGCTTCAGCTGCATGGGAGAAAAATGAACATGTAAATATTTGGACATCATGCAATAAACAAAATTCATCTTAAGCTTTCTCATTATTTTTTACTTTAGCATACTATCTAATGTAATACAGAGCAAGTATTGTTTACACGAAAATATTCCAATTCATGATTTGGTTGGCGATGTGTTTTAGGGCCTCCTCAACATGTTTGGATTGTTTTTTGGGGGGTGATGTCTGCCTGTCTGTATGTCTATGGTTAATTTCTTGTGTCATTTTGTGTAACTAGCATTGTTTTTATCGATGAAGTTTTAAATTTTCAAGAAGTAGTACTGTGATAATTTTTAAAATATCAACGCTGAATGTATTACATTTTAAAGATGTTTAAATAAAATTGCATTTCAGTTGAAAAGTATTTCATTCAATGCTTTAAGCATGATTGATCTTTCCTGTTATCTAAAATGTGTATGACCCTATAATTTATTTCTGCAGTGACTTTACTTTATAAAATATTATTATTGTTTTTACTCTGATAAAGATAAATATCTAACCCTTTCCAGGTTACCAACTCAAATCAATAAAATAAAATTCCCTGTTCTTTCCAGACTGATTTTTAAAATGCACCA
The DNA here is from genome assembly GCA_951213105.1 of Amaurobius ferox. Classification (NCBI taxonomy): domain Eukaryota; kingdom Metazoa; phylum Arthropoda; class Arachnida; order Araneae; family Amaurobiidae; genus Amaurobius; species Amaurobius ferox. Next base: position 167,316,280 of record OX578138.1, read on the forward strand.
GATTAAAAAAATATATATATTGAATGGATCAGTTAAATGTCTCCATAATTATCCAGAGATAAGCAACACACATGTGATATTACACAGTGTAATGTATCAGACTTGAGATTTATGGACTGTTAAATATCTTTCATTGCTTGTACAGAAACAAGCAAAATACACAATACATTCAAGTAGTATCCCTTATAAAATAATTTTTCCTGCAAAAATTAAGAAATTCCATGATTTGGTTGGACTTGTAAAAGATTTTCAGGATAATTCTCTAATTTTACTTTTACTAACATTTTTCTAAAAATGCCATGCAAAGTGGCAATCCTAATTTAAACGCATTATAATAGTTATAAAATGAAAATATTGTAAAGTGAATAAGAACAGTACCTGGCTCTGGTAATGTTCTTATAATGTAACTAAGTGATCGACGCAATAACAGACATGGTACAACCCTCCACCAGAAAAAGCTGAACTTCGTAAGACATCAAACGCAACAAGTCTGAACTAGTGCAAACATGCTGTATATTACCAGTAAAAACTTAACACGGTAAATTAAAGTATGTAATATTCTGTAAAAATCTTCCCAGATTTTAATACTGATTCACTAATTATTTAATACATGAAAAATAATATAAAATTCAATTTGTAATTTCTCTTACAGAAACTTCTTATGTTTCAAGAATGAAAGGTGAATCATTGAGGTGTCCAAACAAAGTTTATATATAATACAAAGGGGAATATTAACTTGTGGTAGGACAACATTTAGTAGTGATGCAGAAGCTGCTGAAAATGATTTATGATAAAAATTGCTTGGCAAAGTACAGTTTGTATTTTTAACAAAGACTTTCTCAGTGTGTTCTTTTTTTTTTTTAGGTGATCAGCTACTACTACATATCCTCTTTTACCAGAGTAAATTACGTCTCAATGAAGATTGCACACAACTTTCCACTGACATCTACTTTTTTTTTTTAATGCAGTCACCAACCAACACATCAATTTGTTTATCAACAAGTTTCAATTTTACAGACTTTTTTCATCCATCATACCTAAATTTATTTTTTTAGTTTTTTTTTTTAAGTGTGTTCTGCGACACAATAGTTTTGTGTAAATTAAAAATGGTTTCTTGACCAAAAAGTTTGAAGAACACTAATGATCAATAAATGATCTAGAATTCATTTTTTTTTTTCTAAATCAGTGTTTCTTAAAGTGTGTTCTGCGGAATCACAGGGTTCCGCGACCAAAAAATTGGAAAACACTATTCTAGATGATCAATGAATGATCTAGAATTCATTTTTCTAGATCAGCATTTTTAAAGGGTGTTCAATGGAACCATAGGGTTCCACAACAAGATAGTTTTGTGTAAATTAAAAATGGCTCTGCAACCAAAAAAGTTTGAAAAACACTGATGATGACATTCATTCATTGATGATCTACATCATTGAATGATCTAGAATTCATTTTTCTTTTCTAAATCAGCATTTTTTAAAGTGTGTTCTGCAATGCGATAGTTTTGTGTAAATTAAAAACGGTTCTGTGACAAAAAAAAAAGTTTGAAAAACACTGTTCTAGGTGATCAATAAATGATCTAAAATCCATTTTTTTTTTCCAGATCAATATTTTTTTAAGTGTGTTTGTTCTGAGGAATCATGGGGTTCCACGATATGATAGTTTTCTATAAATTAAAAACAATTCTATGACCAAAAATATTTGAAAAACACTGTTCTAGGTGATCAATGTATGATCTAGAATTCATTTTTCTTTTCTAGATCAGTGTTTGTTAAAGTGTGTTCCATGACACAATAGTTTTGTGTAAGTTAAAAATGGTTCCGCGACCTAAATAGTTTGTAAAACACTGTTGTAGATGATTAATGAATGATCTAAAATTCATTTTTTATTCCCTAGATTAGCATTTTTTAAAGTGTGTTCTGCAGAATTATGGGGGTTCTGCGATGTGACAGTTTTCTGTAAATTAAAAACGATTCCACGACCAAAAAAGTTTGAAAAACACTGTTCTAAATGAACAATGAATATGATCTGGAAATCATTTTTCTATTCTAGATCAGCATTTTTTAAGGTGCGTTCCACGGAATCACAGGGTTCCGCGATATGATAGTTTTGTGTAAACTAAAAACGGTTCCACGACCAAAAAAGTTTGAAAAACACTGTTATAGATGATCAATGAATGATCTAGAATTCATTTTTATTTTAGATCAGCATTTTTTAGTGGGTTCCGAGACGTGATTGTTGCAATAAGAATAATACCTATTATGTGTAATGTTCTTATAATGTAACTAAGAGATTGTTGCAATAAGAGCAGTACCTGTCTCTGGCATGGATTCCTTCCCTGACACAGATCGGCCCCGGGGCTTGACACAGAATCCACCAATCCCTAAAAAACAAAAACAAGCTCAAGTTATCCTAGAATAACACAAAGACATGCTATTCAAGGGATATAAAAATGACTCTATTTCACTGCCTGAAGGAAAGCTTAAAATATTTATAAAATTGTGTATTCCTCTTTTAATTACCTTATCAACTACATATTTTTACCTTTGTATTGTTCTTACCAGAGCTGGACAAATATCTGCTCAATCTAGGAGCCAGATCAAAAAGTTAGGTACCAGCATTAAATTTACATTATTTTGCAGTTTGAGGACATTTGCTAGAACAGATACAATCGTATAATGCAATAACGCACAGAAATTAAAGCCAACGCTTTAAAAAATAATAAATTTTCAATTTTTTAAATTAATACTACATAATATCTTAACGAATTAATTATTTTAGATTTAAATATATAAGCATTCAGTAGTTGCTTTATTTCGATTTTTGATGACATTCTTATTAGTTACCATTTAATTTATGAATCTTTTCCTTTTATTGTAATTTGTATTTTATAATTAAATTATATTTTAAATGCCTCATATTTAAAAATGCAACAATGTAAATTCATTGGTATTGCTGTGCTTAGTTTCAGAAATTCTTTATTTTCTAAATTATTAAGGTTCAAAATTCATAATTTTCCCCCTTTCCTTCAAAATTTTAAATTAATTCTTTATTATTGCGTATTTCAGTGATTTATATCTTATAATGCTAATTTACTATTACTTTCTAATATCCCAATATTCGAAATTATCGCAAATGTATCGGCAAAAAGTTAAATATATGCTCCCAAGCCCTTATTAATTCATCAGTGCCCCCTGTACGTTTTCTTTGTAGCATCACTCTTTACCTTTCAGTTGGAAACTTTATTCAGCAGATTGACGAAAAAGTGTACCCTTTTAAGAATAAAGGTATTTTTCACCATTCTTAAGCATTATACCGGATGTTTTTATGCGCATTGCGACATTCTTTAGGTGAATCATGTGTAGGTTCCGGGCAGCTAGATTTTGAAGCGATTTTGTGTCTCGTGTTTTCGGCGAGGCATTCTATTTTTATTCACAGGGCATGCATAGGCACTTTATGTGATGCACAAGTTTTTAACTTGCCAAGATTGGTGGCTTTTGGGAAACGAAAATCTCGTTGGAGGGACATTCGATTCCGAGCATCTGCTTGATACAGTCGTAAAATTTTTGGTGTCGTGGTCCTGGGCTCTAGTCTCCCTGGGGCTAGGTCACCCGTAACCACCAATGAGAGAAGTATAATTGCATTTACATTCTAGTTTGAACATGATGTGAAGGCTCTATTCGTCATCCATCTGTATCATTCCCCACAAGAAATTATGCAGCGATATTTCACCATATCTGTCTTCTAGAATCAAGTGTTCAGTGCATGTCTGTATCATTTCGCTCTTTGGAATTTGCCCATCAGAAAATTGGCTGCCCTCATCCCTGTAACATGAACAACTACTATCCTTTATATTAGTGTTTATAAATGACCGTAGAGTCAGTTAATGCATATCAACTCTATCGCGGTTTTGGCATCTTTCAGTTTTAATATTTTAAGAAAAGTTTCAGTATTCAGAAAGAAAATGCGTGGAAAGCCTTAAGCAAACAAAGTGAATGTTGATGAAGTCCTGAATATTTGTTACTCATTAATTGGAGGTTTGTTATGGGCTGAAAATTTACTCTTGTTTTCATGTTTTGTTCTGAGGTGGTGCTGCCATCTAGGAAGTAGCACCGTAAAAAATATCTAAACACAAATGTTTTTGCAAATGATATGCTTCATTTATTGTCTTTTAAGTTCTAATATTTTTGGTGCATCAGTAATTTATGAGTTAGTCATTTTTATTTCCAAAATTAACGTTTTGGTGGACAGTTTTCCAGGCAGGTCAAGCTCTGGTCTTCAGACCAGAGTGGAATCTGAACCTGGGTTTAATTGACTTTTTTTTTCAATGTACTACATAATTGTTTTACTTTAAAATTTATTTGAGTTCTAATGATTTGGGAGATGTTTTAAGGCTCTGAAGTTTAAATGTTTGTTTAATAATAAAAGTATATCCTGTGTTTATTTTCAGTTTGCTTTGCTACTAATTAACTTAGGTACTTAAAGGTAAGTGGATTTTGGAATTTAATAAGTTGTTTGTTTTGAGTGGGTAGTAGGCCTGGGCGATGTATCGATACATCTTGAAATACCGGTATGAAGTCAACATCGCCATACCGGTTTCGTAAATTACAAGTCGACGATATACCGCGATATTGCCCTCTATATCGTGATATCACGATTTCCCGATATTCATAACCAGCGCTAACCGCCGATTTTGGAATCGACGATACCGGTTTTGGGATTTTCTCAGCGCATGCGCAAATTCGCGGCGTTGTCATTGTTGGAAAATTTAAAATTTGAAGATAGCAAAGCACGCACTGTCAGAGTCAATAAGTGTTGGCTGGGTCATGAAAGTACACAAGTCCAGTTTTAAAGGAAAACTTCGTTCACTTTATTTGGTGAAAAACACAACTCGGCATATTACACATACCTGGTAATTTTCCATGCCGTAAAACATCAAAAATATACTATGTACAAAAGATTTTTAGTTGTAAATGACTAGACAGAGATTCCTTGAAGCATTTGGTAGTAAGTTACTATACTACCTCTATCAGTTGCGTATATTTCAGCCACCATCGAAGATATCACACTTGGCAAAGGGAAACCAAAGGATATAACATCAGGAAAATATTTAAAGCGGCTTCCGAACGTTTGTAAGTAAATTTAACGTTCAATACATGCTGGTCCAAACTGACCACATCTGCATCCGTTTCGACTATTAACCGTCATCAAAAGATATTCCGCAGTGCTTCTGTCAAAAACATTTCTGTCTGCCTGCATCAGACCATCAGTGTCTATCTCGTCTGACTTCTTCAGACATCTGATCCGATTTGTCTGATCTCGATCGACTCTCTGACCTAATTGCTTCAAGAAACCTCTGCCCTATATATCCGAGAATGGACAGTTCCGGAAACGCCCCCGGATATGCAAATCAGATGCGTACGCATTGAGAACTGATTTGCATGAAACCTCATGTTGAAAAACGTCACGGTTCACGCCGGTGAACGGGAAGAGTCGTTCATATTAAATTTGCATAGACGCCCGTTCACGGGAACGTAAATCGCGATGTATTGATTATTTCCAACAATCGGCCCCCTCATGCAAATCCTTAAGTCTCAATGCATATGCAAAAGAAAACTTACTCTGAGAAACCAAGGTATATCAATAAACACCAAGGCCCCCAGTATCCTATCAAACATATAATGAAGGAAAAAAAATTTAAAGTATTATATCATTATTAAATTTAAAATAAAATGCATAAGTACTTATAGCATCTGAAAAATAGTTAAGTATTGTCGACAATATTGTAACAACAACATTTCACATCAAGTAGAAATTTATATACAACACAACTTCAATGCTTAAGTATCAGCATTCAAAAATTGAAATTTTAGTTTAAATTTAATTATAAGTATCCAAAATTTAAGTATAAGCACATTATTATATTAAACAAGTCAACTTTAAAAGATTAAGATTTTGTATAAGCATAGAATTCAAGTTTACTTTAAATTTGAGTATAAACACTATAATTCAAAAAGCTTAAAAAATTTAGTCTATTAACACAATATAAGTATACATAATTAATACTATTAGACTGCATTGATATACCAAATATTTAAAAATACATGATGAAAGTAATTAGATAATAAAATTCCTTTATCAAAACTTTCAACACATACTTTTTACCAAGTTGAAAAATACAAAATTTTATACACATAAGCTATTATTTAGCATCGTGCGGGTCATGGAAAATGGATGTATATACAAAGGTGTAAAGTGAAAAAGATTCAATATCACAAAAATTTATACTCAAGATATACTATCTTATATCAATGAGGTTTAAGATAAACAATAATGTATATATATGACATCTTCTAAAAAAAAAAATTCCCAAGTTGTAAATTCAATTTAGTATTTAAAATTTTTCTTTAGACTAAACATTTAATCTCAAAAAGTTTTGATTTAGTTTTTAAAAATTTTATTACAAAATTTAAGTATTATTTCCTTAGTCATTGGTTTAGTAAAGTGATCTGCTAAGTTATCTTTACTATTTACAAATTTAACATTAAAAGATTCATTGACTATTAAATTTCTTAGGAAATGATATCTAACATCAATATGCTTAGTTCTATTGTTTTCAATTGGAGAGTTAGAAAAATTAATGGCTGCTTGGTTGTCGCTAAAAATAACACTGTTACTTTTATTAAAATTTAACCCAAGTAAATGACATTCTTCAATTATGTTTTGTACCCATACCATTTCCTTAGCGGCTTCAGTTAGTGATACGTATTCAGCTTCCATGGTTGATAAGCTGACACACTTATGTTTAAAGGTACGCCAAGAAATAGGTACATTGTCAATAAAGAGTATCATGCCTCCAAGTGAAACACGGTCATCTCTGTTTGCAGCAAAGTCAGAATCTGAATAACCATTCAATTTTAACTTCTGAATGTTAGATAAATTCAACATATAGTTTTTAGTCTTTTCAACATATCCTAAAAGTCTTAACAATGCATCCCAATGCTTAATTCCAGGGTTTTCTTGAAATTGAGATAATATATTGATGGCATAACAAATATCAGGTCTAGTCCTACTAGATATAAAAGCCAAACACCCAATTAAGCTCCTGTAAGGAAAACTTTGCATTTGCTTTATTTCTTCACTTGTCTTTGGACAATCTATTTTACTTAGAATATTCCCTTTAGAAATGGGAAGTGAAGTAACTGGATATTTATACTGTTGAAACATTTGACATACTTTATCTATATACTGACTTTGATGTATAAAAAATTTATTGTCACACTCTTTAAATTCCACGCCTAAAAGTTTTCTAATTTTTCCTAATACCTTGATATCAAATTCTATGCTAAGTAATGAAACAATGTGGTCTATGTCCCTTTGATATTTTGAGAAGAGAATTATGTCATCCACATAGACTAGCATAAGAACTTTGCTATTGTAAATATATGCACAATTACACCATTGAAGTTTTAAAAAATTTAATTCTTTTAATTTGGTGTCAAGTTCATTAAACCATTCTCTTCCACTTTGATGAAGACCGTAAATGGCTTTCTTCAACAAACAAACATAATCAGGCTGTTCCTGATTGACATAACCTTGAGGCTGTTTCATATATACCTTTTGACTCAATTTAGCATAGAGATAGGCAGATTTGATATCTAATTGGAAATGCATCCAGCCAAGCATGCATACGAAAATTGAGAAGAATACTCTAATTAAGTTGAAGTTAACAACAGGGCTAAAAACTTCATCGTATGATTCTCCCTTTTTCTGACCATACCCCTGGGCTACCGAACGAGCTTTAAACCTCTTGATTTTCCCATTCTCGTCTTTCTTAATGGTGTAGACCCATCTACTGCCTATATGCTTTTGTGAGGTGGATGCAGGAACTAGTTCCCAGACACCCCTCTCTTGCATTACGGCCATTTCTTCATCCATAGCATTACACCATTTTTCGGACTGGGAAGATTTAATAGCAGCGTTGTACCCTTTTGGTATATTTATTTCAATATTGCTTGCTTCTGGTCTGCCTCTGACCCTTTTAAGACCTTTATTTTCCCGAAAATTAAACAGTTGCTGATCAAATTGTATATTCCTTTTATCACAATATTTCTTAACATCATTGTGCGACCTCAGCCTTTTATTATCTCCTTGAGCGTAATAATACACATCGGTTCTACTCCCATCGGGTCTTGGAACCGTCTTTCGCTGCCAAGCAATATCCGAGCAAGGAGTCATACTGGAGTCAGCAGGAGAGTCCGTTTCCTCACTGGATTCAGACGGATCGTCACCAGTGTCTTCACTCTCTCCTGCCCCCCCATCAGACTGCTCTCTCGGATATTCCCCGTCGGAGTATTCTGAAAGGTTATCTCTTGATATCCCTGAGGAGATATTTCTGGGACAAATTGGGTCCAGGATGCCTTCCACTACATCACCCTCATCAAACCTCACATTGCAGGTCTCAATTGTTCGTTTCTCTCCTGACAAAAATATCCTATAGCCCTTAGTTTTAGTAGCATAGCCTACCATCACCCCTTCTGTAGCTTTCATGTCTAACTTCTTTCTGAGCTGACTGGGTTTGCCTACATATGCTCTACAACCAAAGGTTCTAAGATGTTTGACTGAAGGTTTTCTACCACTGTAGAGTTCATGTGGTGTTTTTGTCTTAAATTTGTGACATATTCGATTTTTAGTGTATGCAAAACACAATATTGCTTCCGCCCAGAATCTGTCATGTAATTTGCTGTCGTTCAACATGGCTCTAACACAGTCAAATGCGGTTAAGTTGAATCGCTCTGATACTCCATTTTGCTGTGGGGTATATGTGTTAGTCCTCTCAGCCTTAATACCGATATCCTTCAGGTAATTTTTGAACTTATCATGGCAGAATTCCGTACCATTATCCGTCCGGATACATAGAATTTTAGTACCTAACTGCCTTTCTTCTCTGGCCTGAAACTCTTTAAAATGTGAAAATACTTCTGACTTCTGTTTCATGAGGTAAACAAAAACTTTTCTACTATAATCATCTGTTATAGTTAAGACATACTTGTTCCCACCATATGAGGCTGTGGGTAAGGGACCACACACATCCATGTGTAACAATTGCAATGGTTTAGTGGACCTTATCCTACCGGTGGGTTTATACGATACTCTCCTAGACTTAGCCAATTTACACGATTTACAATTTAACTTTTTGTATTTAAGCCTAGGAAGTCCGTTTACGGCAGAAACTTTGCTGGTTTGGAGAAGATATTCAGCGTTTATGTGGCAATATCGTTTATGCCAAAGACAGTTTGTACTATTAAGTTCAGTTACTGAACTGCTAGGCTTAGATATTGAACTATTCACATTTTTATTCTGCTTAGTTTTTGTTTTGTCAGATTTAAATTTAGTTTCTTTAAGATTAGGTGCTATTTTTACTTTGTCTATTTTTCTGGAAGCACTAGGATCCCTATACTTGGATTTCTTATCCTTTTTGTGTTTCTTGTCTCCATCTCGATCCCTATCTTTAGATTGACGGTTTTCTACGTTATGTTGTTCCTGGGTACTATACTTAGGTTTTAAAAAATATAACCCATCCTTTCTTTTTGCATAAAAGAATTTCTCCCCTTTAGGTGTAAAAAACCATAGAACCCCATTAGCTCCATTAAAACTAAAATTTTGTTCCTCAAGAACAGATGCAGCTAAAAAATTTCTCCTAAGTTTAGGAGAATACATAACATTTTCCAATTTGATAATACTTTGCTTATCCTTAAATTGGACATACATTTCCACCGTCCCGATAGCCTCAACTGGACTTTCGACATCCCCTACTGCTAGCGACATTGAAGTGCCTTTGCACTCATTAAATTTTGAAAATAACTTAATGTTATTACAGAAATGTCGCGTAGCAGCAGTGTCTACTACCCAGCTGAGTCTATCGCTAGGATCGATTACAGTATTAGCCTCAATCTGTGGAGACCCAAGAAATTCCACAATACTAGATCCATTATTTCTACTGCAATTAGATTTAGTATGACCTAGTTTGTTACACTTAAAACACTTAATTTTACTTTTAGAAATATTTACATTATGACTAGAAGTATTTACATTAGACACATTATGAGATACATTTGGAAATTTAAGTTTAGACACTTTTACTCTATTTACAAATTTCTTAGAAGTAAAATATGCAGAATTTGAACTCACAGTTTTGGAAAAGTCACTTGCTTGCTGCCTCAGCCGGCTCTCCTCCGCTGCTAGCTCTGCTTGTATTTTGCTGAGCTTGAAGTCCGAGTCATTCCATCGATATATAAGTTGAACGATACCTCGGAATTCTTCCGGAAGGTACCGAATCGACTGGAATGCTACATACAGGTCTTCAATGGGGTGTTTCGCGTCTTTAAGCCTCGTCACGGCCTTCCGCAGTCTTGAGCAAAAAATGTCAACAGGCTCGTCTGGCTCCGGCCGAACGTCGAAGAACTCATCTAGTAATCTAACCAGGTTGGCTCTGGAAGGCGCTTGAAAATGTTCTTTCAAGGTATTCCATACTTGACTAGGTTCGTCGGTGACGTTTATCAACTCCTTGTATTCCGAGGATAAACTTTGATAAATGATGGCGAGCGCTCGGTCTTTCCTCCGATAAAAATCATCGTAGTCGCGACGACTCGCGGTTGCGTCTTCTTTGATAGGCTTAGCACTTCCATCTACGTGTCCGAAACATCCTTCTCCCTTGAGGACGAATGAGATGTCGGTACGCCAGGTGACGTAGTTGTCCCGCGTCAGCAACTCCGTTCTACTTGCCTCCATGGCCACTCGTAGTTTTGAAGAAGCAGAAGCAAAAGTTCTTGTACACTGTTTACGTTTACACTGTTGCATTTCGTTGTTCACACGAACTTCAAAATGGTGCCATGTGCGGCCCCCATCTGAACACTGGAACGATTTCTTTAAAGATACTTGCACTTATGACTCTATTGGGCGTTGAACTGGCCCATAACCGTTTCTCTTCGAAAATTTAAAATTTGCAGATAGCAAAGCACGCACTGTCAGAGTCAATAAGTGTTGGCTGGGTCATGAAAGTACACAAGTCCAGTTTTAAAGGAAAACTTCGTTCACTTTATTTGGTGAAAAACACAACTCGGCATATTACACATACCTGGTAATTTTCCATGCCGTAAAACATCAAAAATATACTATGTACAAAAGATTTTTAGTTGTAAATGACTAGACAGAGATTCCTTGAAGCATTTGGTAGTAAGTTACTATACTACCTCTATCAGTTGCGTATATTTCAGCCACCATCGAAGATATCACACTTGGCAAAGGGAAACCAAAGGATATAACATCAGGAAAATATTTAAAGCGGCTTCCGAACGTTTGTAAGTAAATTTAACGTTCAATACATGCTGGTCCAAACTGACCACATCTGCATCCGTTTCGACTATTAACCGTCGTCAAAAGATATTCCGCAGTGCTTCTGTCAAAAACATTTCTGTCTGCCTGCATCAGACCATCAGTGTCTATCTCGTCTGACTTCTTCAGACGTCTGATCCGATCTGTCTGATCTCGATCGACTCTCTGACCTAATTGCTTCAAGAAACCTCTGCCCTATATATCCGAGAATGGACAGTTCCGGAAACGCCCCCGGATATGCAAATCAGATGCGTACGCATTGAGAACTGATTTGCATGAAACCTCATGTTGAAAAAAGTCACGGTTCACGCCGGTGAACGGGAAGAGTTGTTCATATTAAATTTGCATAAACGCCCATTCACGGGAACGTAAATCGCGATGTATTGATTATTTCCAACAGTCATCGCTTGTAAATCGTGATATTCCGATATCCCAGACATCGCTATCGCCAATCTTAGGACCGACGATTCCGGTTTTGGGATTTTGATAGCGCATGCGCGATTTCTCGATAACAAACCAACAAACATCGCCATCGCCGATCTTGAGAACAATAATTCCGGTTTTGGGATTTTCATAGAGCATGCGCGATATCCTGGTGAAAACCGCCATCGCCGAGTTTTACGATTCTGATGTTTTTGCGCAGTTTTTCACAGCACACACGCACAAATTCCCGGCGTTGTTACCACCAGTATATCGTGATTTCCCGGTATTACAGCACTGACTTTGTTTTTCAATGCCGTGGCACCAAAGAATCTTATACTAATTAATAATCATTGAATCTTTTAAGATACGTCGCCTGTTGATTTTCACATTGATATTTTCTCGGGATATGGATAATACATATAATCTGTGGATTATCTCTTGAAATTTTGTAATTAAGGAAGTGCGAATCATCTAACGATTTTTATCGCATTCGCTATGTTTTAATGTAAAAATAACTTAATGTTCTATTTTTACAATTTATTCACAAACTGCAACAATCAAGTTCGTCTTGATTACCCAAGAAACTCTCTTTAGCGGCTTTCAACTTTAATAGTCTGCATTCCAAGCTCTTTCATGTTTTACTTTTATTTTGATTGCGAAAGGATGTAAATTATCGACTAGAATGTTTTTAATAGATGCCGCAGATCTCTCTGCGCGGTAATGACATTAGTTAACTTTAATGATTGTTTATAGGAAAAGGAGTGAGGGGGGTGGACCAGGGAATGGAACATAGTTTCGGAATGCGTAATGACGTAAACATAAGATTACGGTGGCTACGTGGGAAATATCTTGTCGTATCTAGATTTTTTATTCGGTAAGCTTTATACTGATCCCCCCCCCCCCTTCGTAAGTTTTATATTGATTTTTTTAGTTATTAATAAACAGGGTTCGTGCGCACTCTGGAAATCGGGAATTTGAAAGTGGACTATAATGTCAGGGAAAATCGATTTTTCGTTCAAAATTCTGGAAAAATCAGGGAATTTTCAACTTGGCGACCTGCTCACAGAGGTGCCGATTACTACGGATTCTTAGTAGTTTCTACGGGAAACAACCTGCGATTACGGAATTTGCATAGTTTCCTATGGGAAATTGTCTTCTGTGAAGGCCAATGTAAGTTTACGGCCGCGTGCACCGTAATGCCAACCAAATCAACGTAACAACGGGGATTTACGGAGGCATGGGCGTTAATGTCAATCAAATTAACATGACAACGAGGGATACTGCAGCGTGCGCGGTAATGCTAATCAAATTAGCGTGATAACGGATATTTACGGCCGCGTGCACAGTAATGCCAATCAAATCACCATGACTATGATGATTTACCGCTGCGTGGAATGTAAAAGATAGTTTTTTTTTTTTCATGTAAGTAATAAATGTACTTCTTAAAAGTTAATTTTCGCATAAATCGCTGAACGTTAATTTTATAATTATTTATTATTTTTAACTGGATAAAAACTTATAAATATATATATTAATGCATATTTATATATGTATATGCTTAAATATTTTTTGTATATGCATTTTTGTATTATGTGAACAATGAACCTATATATTTAATTTCTTAACCTGACTTCTAAAAAAGTCTTAAAACTGCTGATGTTTTCTTTTTCTCACTATTGACATCTTCATCAGTTGAGTAGCATCACTATAATGAAGCTGTTATGTTTCGTGATTATTAAGTCATAAATGATCCATTTTATGCATTATTATGCAAACTTTTGTTTCATGCTGCCATAGGAAATATGAAATTTCACTCGAATTCCAAAAAATTCTATCTAGATCTTGATTTTTTGATAATAAAGCCGGATATATAAAGTTTCGTGAAAATCCATTAGTATTTATGGCATCTATCGTGTACACTAGCAATTTATAACATATTGACATTACTCTAAAATAGTCAAAATGTGTTCAGCAGGTCCTAAAACATGTATTGCCCCCAAAAGTTCAAAATAGAAAATATTCGGAAAAACAATACTTCCTCTATTCTATAGTATGAGAAACTAAAATTATGGAGACATTTCACCAGTGAATTGAGGTGTGTGTGGGGAGGGGGGGGGGGGTCCACAGAGAAAATACCCATTTATAATCATGTACAAACAGTCGATCAAGTAATTAATGGTCTTGAACAAAGGAGCTTCATAACCAAATAAGAAATAATGCCCATCTACCTGTAGGATAAAAGATAAAAGAAAATTTGCTTTTTCCACAAACTAAAATTAATGAAACAACAAACATTAGTTCAAATGTTTAAACAAAATGATAACATGTAAACTTTTTCTTTTTATTTCTTGTATATGTGTATATTTTTTTTTTAATTTCCTCTGTTCCATTATTTTTTTTTTTTTGTATTAAATTATATTTTTAATGAGTTAACTTCACCTTTTGTCATTATTTTTCTAAAAACAATATTTTATAGTGTATTTAGTTTGAAGAGTGTATTATAGTGTATTTAGTTTGAAGAGTGTATTATAGTGTATTTAGTTTTATAGTGCTTAAGTTTGAATTTTATCCAAACTCTATAATCCAAAAAATTCTAAAATCCATAATTAGCAAAGTCCAAATTTTTGAGGTTGTACTACTGTATATGCAGATAAATTGTATAGAGTTTGCATCTATTTTCATTTTCTAAATAAATATCCCATATCAGAGCAATATATCTTTATTTTTTTAGTGCAACTAAAAATAAGCAAATATTTTACTAAACCAAATTATTTCTCGCATATATTTGTGCGTATTTATGTACGTTTGTTCACCTGCGTCGCAGCGCGTTTAGTTTTTAGTCACGTGAGTTGATCACATGATTAACATCACGATATATCGCAATATCGCGATGTTAGACTGCCGATATATCACGATGTTGAAATTCCAACATCGCCCAAGCCTAGTGGGTAGGTATTTTTAAAAGTAAACATTGGAAGCAATGAGCTTTGATGCTTATTTAAAGGACCCCGCTCCCCGGTTAAGCCAGCTTTATATCGCGACAAAACTCCCGGCAGCCGGCACTCTGCCACAGAATAGAATACATATGTATCAAAATATACACTGAAACAAAGTCACATGATTAGCCCATATTGACATCAGTCAATGATTCCTCCAATATGGGCTAATCATGTGACTTTGTTTCAGTGTATATTTTGATACATATGTATTTTATTCTATAGCAGGGTGCCGGCTAGCGGGAGTGTAATTGTGACATAAAGCTGGCTTAACCGGGGAGAGGGAGGCCACACACCCCGGTCAATTTTTGGTATCTTGCTTTCAAGTTCTTTTATTCCTTTATGGTTCGATATTATAATCCTCTTTGATGAGCTGCTAAGTGCCTTAAAAGTGTGATTTCTGGTTATTTATCATGTTTTTTCCTGCCTTTAAATGATATATATATATATATATATATATATATATATATATATAAAATTGAAAATCTGTCTGTCTGTCTGTTTGTACCATCATCACGGGAGAACAGCTGAACCGAATTTGATGAAATTTTGTGGGTAGCCTGGAAATAGTCCCTTTTAAAATTTAGTCTATGTATGGAGTTTCTACGACCAGTGGTTCTTGAGATATCAGCTAAAAACGAAATTTTCGTTTGTGTCATCATCACGGGAGAACGGTTGAACCGAATTTGATGAAATTTTGTGGATGGCCTTGAAATAGCACCCCCATATATTTAGCTCAAGTTTCGAGTATCTAAGACCAGGGGTTGTCAAGATATTAATGAAAAACGTAACTTTTTCCTAGGAGTTCTACTCTCTAACTCCGTGGTTTATCCAAACAAAAAAGCTTAAAAATCGTTTGAAAGTGAATTATAATTTAATCTCTGAGTTTGATGGGAGATTTTTTGAGCTAATTAGTCATTTTTTGAAAACAAAAATTGTTGAAACATGATTTAAATGGGAAATCTATCTCCATGGTTTATTTTAAACAAGCTTTTACTGAACAATGAAAAGTATAAAGAAATCAAAATGGTTATTTAATTTCGCAGTTTATGAGGAAGATTCTATCTTATATCATGTTACTCAGAAACGGAATTAAATTACATCTGTCTGCTAATTTTAATAATTATTTTTTCGATTTGAATAATAAATAAATGGATATAAAAATATATTTTAGAAAAAAACGGTTTGATTTTTCTTTTAATTATATAAATTGCAAACTGCGTACATAACTTCCATTTATTTTCGCAAAGAAGTTTCAAGCTTATATATTGTGCTTAGCTAATAAACTCATATATTCTGTCTACCCAATAAATTCATTTATCCGATTGTTGAAACAGAAAAAGAGTAGAACGGGTATATCTTCTAATAATATTTTAGTGTTTTCATTTAGTATATACAAACTGGATCACGATATTTTATTCAGATCTGCAAATTTACAGCTACGAATTTGGCTGGATATTGCTAACTTGGCAAATTTCTTAAATTTTGCGAAATTGATTGAAATGTCTCCAAATTGATAAAAATGATGAAAATCAATGAAATTTATTTTGTTTTGCTAGAAGAAGGTACTGAATTGGTGTTTCGTTAGCATTTGTCTGTCAGTCCAACTGTCTTAGTAACACACTTAGTGAATTTTCTAAATATCACCAAATTGATAAAAATAATTGTAAATCCATAAAAATATCTTGAAATTGATAAAATTGCGCTAAATAAATGAAATTGTGTTTTTTTAGGGGATAATATTTTGATGATGGTTTGTCAATTTATCGCCAAGTAGGACTGTCAGTTCAAAAATTCCCTACTAGCGATAAATTTGGCAATTTTTTAAAATACTGCCAAACCTTCATTAAAGATCGCATTATTCAGACGATATTTGACCACCAATTTATTTGAAGCAAATCATAACATGTCGCTTAGCAATGGATTTAAACCCAGTGTGTTTATGAGGAAGAAGATTTTTAATTAAATATTTTCCGATTTTAATAATGAAGATATGCATATAAAATAAATTCCATTGCTATCGTATTTTTGACTGGATAATATCAATTATGATCTTCAGATTTAAACATTATTATTATTGATATTTTTGGGGATTATTGATTCAGAGATTATTGATATTTTCAATTTCTTATGTCTTTGTTTTATTGCGGCAAAAATTGTTGAAACTCATATATTGTACGTTGTACGAGTAATCTTCAACAAATGCACGGCTATATCTTCTAATCTATGAGAATATAAATAGTACTGGTATATTAGCATATATTTTGACATATATTGGCATATATTGGAATCAAGTACGGCCTTCTGGTATGAAGATTATGGGGATTATTGATATTTTTAATTTATTAATTAATCTGTTTTATTTTGGCAAAGATTTTTAAGACTCATATTATAATACGGGTAATCTTTTACTAATAGAACATATCTTCTGATCTACGACATTATAAGTAGTACAGGTATATCTTCCATATAATTTTAGCACTTTCATTTCAGCACATATTGGAATCAATTACTGCCTTTTGGTTTAAAGATTACGGATTTATTGATATTTTCAATTTATACATGTAATCTACTAATATAGGTTATATCTTCTAATATTCATGTATATAAGTAGTACGGGTCCCATACAATTTTAACACTCTTATTTTGCATATATTGATTCAATTCCATATTTTTTGTAAATTTGCTTACAAAAGAGGCCAGGATGTTTCACTCTTCAGATCTGCCCGTGAAGATAATTTTGAATAGCAAGAACAGACATTCCTTAACTTCTTTTTAGGAGCATTATGTTAAATATTTTAGCAGAATATTTTGATTAAAAATGTCATTTAGTATACTATAAGAATTTGCACATGATTGTGAATTTTAAGTTTCTTTATATTATATACTCCATACGAAGAACGGGTATGCTGCTAGTATATATATATATATATACACGGGGTGTCCAGTGCTATAGGGGCCCAATGGCTATTTCCTAAACCGTTAGTCACACAGATATACTTCCAATTGCAAAAATTTTAAAATGTATTATCTTAGAAACAGTTTAAATCAATAAATGTATTTCTAAAAGAAATACGAAATACAAATTTTTATACCCCCCCCCCCCAGTCCTACCAGTCATATTTAGGAAAATTATACTCATACTATTTCATGCAAAATAAAAAAAAATCATCCTTTTATGACCAAAATTCACTGAGTCATATCTGCTTGAAGTTGGAATACTTTTTGTGCTAAGAAATGGGGGTTATACACAAAATAATTAGTGAAACAAATATTTCGCAGCAATTTCATTATCTTTTGCAGCAATATACATTACACTAAAAAATATTAAAGTTATAATTATTTTTAACACATATAAAAAATATCAAAAATACAGCTTGTACTGACACTAGATGTAAAAAAAAATACAACTTGTGTTAAATGCCATAAAGAAAAAAGAACTGCCTCGTTGAATTAGAAAATAAAACATATTTTAAAATGCCAATATACGCATTTCAGAAACTGAAAATCATATTACAAACCACGTTATCAGAATATTTGCTCGAAGTGGCTTCCTTCAGCTGCAATGCAAAAATGCACCCGTGAAGAAAATTCTTCCTGTACTTTGAGCAGCATAGTCGGTGTTACACATGTGCATGCTACGAAAATACGATTTAGCAAATCTGCCAGACTTGTTGATTCTTTTTCATAGACATTATTTTTCAAGAAACCCCAGAGAAAGTAATCTAAGGGTTTCAAGTCTGATGATCGTGGAGACCACTTAACAGGACCTCCGTACCCAATAATATTATTTCAAAATGTTGCGGCTAGAACAGTACGTGGTTTAAGTGATTTGTGTACTGGCGCACCATCATGCTGAAACCACATCTGTGATAAATCTCGTAAGGAAATACGTTAGTCCAAGAAGTCAGTTACCGGGCCCTGTAAAATCTGTGCATACTTTTCCGATGTTAAAGCGCCATCAAAAATAAATGGCCACATTAAAGTCTTCTTCCATATGCCACACCAAACATTTACCGACCAACACACTTGATATCTGTTCGGTTTAATGATGTGCAGGTTTTGCAGAGACCAATAGTGACTATTTTGAGTATTTACAATACCCTGTCTTGTAAACTGACACTCGCTGTTTCACAGAATGTCACTAACAAATGACGGAATATCGTCTTGTCTGTTTAAAATGTAATTGCAGCTCTTTGTCTCCTGACATTAATTCTTATCCCAGTATCGGGCAATACGGATATGCACCATATGTGTATAAAATGTTCCACACTTGAGATTTAGAATAACCACATGCTTCGCTAACACTTCTTATTACACTGTGGATGACCGAGGGCATATCCAAAAACATCCTCCATAGGTATGAACATTGTTGAGTCTGTAATTCTTGTTGATCTAGGATGATTTCGAACGCTACCCGTTTCTCTTAAGTGCTTTACAACTTTTAAAATAGTACTAGCAGATGGATGATTTTCATTCAGGAATTTCACAGCATACTGCCTTACAGCCTCTCGCTTATTCTGATGAAATTCCCCGTAAAGTAATACCATTTCAGTGTACTGCCTGTTATTGAACATTTTTCGTTTATCACTTCGCATTTGCTATGCATCAGAACTTTAGAACAGGAACAAAATAAACAAAACAGCAGTTTTTCAACTCTGGCAAAGTATAAAATTTAATGTTTATTTTCTGTTGCCGTTTTAGAAGGAACATTAAATGTTAAATATTTATCGTCTGCTGAGTATTTTATCACAGACATGATACTTCGTTTCAGCTTATTCAGATACTCTCTACAAATATGTTATTTTATAGGTGTTATATGTTTTTATTATTTTAGGTTTAATGTGGGTAATTTTTTATTTTTGTCTGCAGGTACGCTGCAACTAGTCTCATTACTGATCTATTACTATATAAAAATTTAAATTTCATAATTTTTACAGAAATGCTTTTATTGACTTAATGTGTTACCTCATTTACAATAAAGATCTTAAAAAGACTCCAGAAGATCTTAGTCAAGCTCTGACTGTACTACCCTTCTAAATGAAATACTATTTGATAAAAAGCTTTGCTTCATTCTCAACTTTATGTCAGCAAATTCAATCAAAACATAATACTTTGAATACGGAATTTCAATATTTATACGGTCCCTTAAAAGTTGCCTGAAACGGGACATTTTGGTGCGCGGAAAAGCAACTTAAATCATAAAGTTTAATACTTCATAACTCAGTGTATTTTGGTCGTAAAAGGATGATTTTCTTTTTATTTTGCATGAAATTATATGAGGACGATTTTCCTAAATATAACTGATAGGACCGGGGTGCCGTATAAAAATTTATATTTTGTATTTCTTTTAGAAATACATTTATTGATTTAAACTGTTTCTAAGATAATAGGTTTTAAAATTTAAAACATTTTTGCAATTGGAAGTATATCTCTGTGACTAACGGTTGAGGAAATAGCCATTGGGCATCGATAGCACTGGACACCCTGTATCAAAGGTCCCATTTCAGCGCGAACCCGCGTGATTCTCGCGATAGCCATAAAAAATCTCGCGTAAAAATTTATACTGCACGAGAATTTCTCTCTCTCCAGTTCCGGCCTAAAATTATTTTTTCCTTCAAATTAGATACCGAGAAATTCGACGCCCGATGACTAGAAATGCAGATTCGAGGCAGCCAGGTCGCCATTGGCGACTAAAATTATTACAGTAAATCACCATTTCTGGCGACCGAAATCTCTCCAAAATTCTTTCAGTCCCAAGGCACCTGCGGCTGGTAGATCGGGCCGATTGCTTCGCGACCGCAAATCGTGATCAGTCGCCTCGTTGTTGTGAATCGCAGGCCGATTGCTACGTGGTCGCAAACCGCGATTCCGTAGCTACGTGTAAATCGCAGTCAATCGCGATTTGGGAATACTGAATTTTTTTATAATTATTTCGTTTAATATACAAAGAATAAAAACCAAACCATTTTTCTACCGTATTATTAATACAATGAAGGGTTATTTTGCAGCAGCATCATGAAAATTTGCATTTGTACGTGATCCTCGGCATACCTCGTTTAATTTGAAAAATATTTCCCACTTTTCCAATCTGTTTGCATCGACTACAGTGTTTGTAATTGTTTCACGTTTTATACAGAAAAATTATTTTACAAACGTATTATTTATGAAATAAAGGGCTATTTTGAAAACAAAAAGAAAAAAATCCACACTTTTCAAACAAAATGGCTAAAATCACATGGCTGGCTTGAGATTCAACAAAAGGACGATGCAACCCTTATGTTCTGCCAAGTTTTGTATTTAACAACAACAACAACAACAACAAACACAAAAAAAAAAAAAAAAAAAAAAAACCTCCATTTTCAAACATCAAGTCAAAATCATTACCTGATTCTATTTGCCTAGTGAAATAGTTTTCGTCGATATTTGCCTTCAGCAATCAAAAATCGTTAAAGTTTTAATTGCTATTGCTGCATGAAAATAGATCATAACGTGATTTTAAAAATCAAAATATATAAGTAAATACAGTCGGCCCTCACGCGTTCCCCTTTCGCAGCTTACAGACAAAAAAATCGTAAATTCGCAAATCATGCGAATTTACGATTTTTTGAGTCATTTTACATAAAATAACACATGTAGACGTTTTTATGACAGCAAATGAAATCATAATGTAAGCATGAGGAAAGTCAGGAATTTGAGTATTTTTATTAACAAGTGTGTGTGCGGGAGGGGGGGGGGGGGCAGGTATAAAATTACCCAAAATGTGCTTACTTAATACTTAAACGACTCCTAATTAATTTTTAAAAAGAATGTTAGTAAGAATGTTAGTTTTAAGAATGAAAAAATTTAAATGTTGAAGAATATGAGTTATGGTTAATGCTTTCTTTTTATTACTTTCTAAATTAGCATGGTAAAAAAAAATGAAATTTTAAGTTTTTCTCCTTATGACAGAAAATCTCTCCCAAAATTTTCTGGGGGGAGAGAAATTCTACCCCTCTTTTCCTGACTTAGTGGGAACTCTGCCCTGTATGTATGTATGTATGTGTATATATATATATATATATATATATTGTAAGAAATTTACTTACTTGTTTTTAATACCAGTGACTTATCCCTTATTGAAAGTGGTCTGAAGAGCACATGTAAAAATAATAATAATAAAATAAAAATTGACCCAACATGAGGCTAGAGAAAAAAAATCCTTTATAAATAAAGCAGGAACTAAATAGGTATTAAATACCTCTCATTCCCTGTTCCATATATAAGGTAAGCAATTTAAAACTGGATTTCATGTTGTGAAAGCCTGGTAATATAATAATATAAAAAGCTTGTAACTACACCCAAAAATGAAATTAAAATTTAAATGCTTTAAAAATCATATATGTAATACAGGTACTAAAGATACTAAACCCCTTGTTCACAGCACTGACATATATGAAGCATGAATAATGTAATAAATGAAAATAATCAAACTCATAAAACAAGAAATGGAGATAGGCCTTTTCTGGCTCCCAAAATTTTTTTAAAGTATCATACATGAAAAGATAAATAAGCAAAAAGTATTTCTGAAACCATGTATGTTCTCAAGGGCCATACCTGGTTCGGTAATACTGAAATTCTACGTTTCTGTAGGCATAACTGCAAATTGTATTACAGAAATTAACTATATATATATATATATAGTAGTTAAAATTTGTATATAATATATAACTATATATTTATATAACCCCTCCCCCCAATGTTCTTTCCCTTCCCATATTTGGAAGCACAGATTTTTCTTTTTCCCTCTCGTAGCGGATGTTGTTCTCATGACTCAGCAGCGCATTAACAATGAAAAATTCCCTGATAATTCCAGGTTTCGAGGTAAAATTAAGTTTCCCTTGACATTTTAATGAACTTTCATTTTCCCTGACAATTAGTAGTTTTCCCGGTGATCCAGATGCATATGAACCCTGTTTAGGGATAAATTTTTTGGAGAAAAAAAATGCAAATTTTACCACAAGTTTATACTTTTCATAACACAAAGGATGATGCAATTATTTTAAACTTCACATTTAGAAAATACATAATAACAAACAAATTTCATCTTATGACTTTTTGTCTATGAATATTAAGTCTTCAGATACTAAAATAACTACACATATTCAGAGAAGCAATGCCTACTTACCAAGCTTTTGCAATTTCCGCGGTCTTTTCTTTTTATCATCTGCATCCTTTGAAGAATCGATCACCAGTCTCCCTTCCTCAAAATCATAAGCTTTTAAAGCCAGTTCTTCAGCAGTGGCAGAATCACTTTTGGTCTCCTCTAAAAATTTATAACATAAAAATATTATGATTTTGTTTAAGTTCTATTTCATTTATTAATAGTAATTATAATGAATGGGCTACACCAAAATGATTACCCTTTCCCTTAAAAATATTTCAAACACTTTTCAAGGACATCAAACAACCCCTCATTATGAAGTTGCATTAGTCTCTGGGAGGAAAAATAAATAGCAAACCCAATACTATTGTTTATTGTTGATGCTGTTGATGGAAATTTAGGGAAAAAACAAAGTTGTTTAGGAAATTTTAAGAAACAGCGAAGCACTAAAGAAACTTTCAGAGAAAGAAGAACTTCTTGGAAAAAACACAATGCCACAAATCTGCAGAACAATTTCATCCTTGCCTTTTTCAAGCATGTTCACTTTCAAGGACTTAAGGAAATGGTAATTTTCAAGTGCTTTCAAGGCCTTGAATATGGCCATCTAAAATTCAAGCAGTTTCCCAATTTTCAAGCACCTGTATGCACCCTATTATTCATAAATAAGCATTTAAAGTTGAGAATATGTTTTATTTTAATATTTTCGGCAAGGTTATGTCGATCATATTTTTTACAATTCACAATAAGAAATTGGTTTTGTAGATATAGTAAAACCTGGATAAGTCATCACTGAAGTGACCAAAAAATTCCGATGACTTACAAGGAGAAGAGTAAGCATTGAAAATACTCAATCATGTAAATTTTAAATTTTTATACAAATAATATAAATTAATAGTTAGCTGTGTTAAAAAATGACATAAATGGTGATGCTGTGCCTTTTTCGACATCAGCATAAAAATAAAAATAACAAATAATATTAAATAAAAAATAAAATAAAAAAAATAAGAAGAATTTAAACTTACTTTTACTTCAAAACCAATGACCAAAATTTTCAGGAACTTACTCTAAAAGTACAATTGTGTTGTGTGAAAATTGGATTAATTAAATAATAAATTACTCAGAGTCAGTGACTTAAATTAAATGAGAACCAGGTCAAAAGTTAAAAAAAGGATTTATTAGAACATTTTAAAACTTAACAAACAAAATTTCACCCAGGGTTTCAAAGAACAAAAAAAAAAAGAGGGAATTTGACAACTCTGAATACATCTTCAAAATATGTATATATATAAAAGGAAAAAAAAATAACATCAAGTGGTATAAACACATGTGAGAGTGAAAAAAAAAATGTAGATAAGGCAATGCTGCCTTCACTAAAGGCTTCTTAAAAAAAACTTTAGATTTTATAAGCTTCTTGAGCTAAAGAAAATTGATGTAAATATGGCTATGACACCATTCTTAAAAGCTTCTTCATAAATATATTAAATATATATTGCAAAAATGGATGTACATATGGCTATACCGCCATCCTTAAGAGCTTCTTCTTAAATATATTAAATATATATTGCACAATCACACATATTCTTCTGCCTCTCCCTGTGAGGCCACAAGCGCCGGTGAGCGGGAGCAAAGGCGTCAGACTTTGCGGTCAAGCATGTGGGCGAGGGTTTGGATATTGAGCGGTCTAACTAGGGCTAGTCTGACATCAGCTTGTGGGTTTGGGTGAATCAGAGACTGGTACAACGGTGGGGCATCCCGAGAGATGTGGCAGCAGGGGTGCTCTCAGGAGTCGGAAGCCTAGACTAATATACATAGATGTTTCACTCGCTACCGTAGCACCCTGCTGATCATGTTTATAGTTTAAAAAATTATAAAAGTACAGTACTATAATTTTTTTTTTTATCGTATTAACATAAAATCGCCAATCAAGCAATAATCACCAAATCTAGCAGCCAAGCTTTTTTTACGTCATAGCTGCGATGGTTGGCTCCCCGAACGCTAGTGTCTATGCGAAATCCCATGTTAAGGATGTTGCCATGGGTTCCTATGGGAGTGAGCCTTCTGAATTCTATGCGGTGTTAAAAAGGGTGCTAAAGAGGCCGGTGTTAAAAAGGACGTCCGGTCATGTCACCACCTGTTGGTAGTGGTGTAAAGGATGGCATGGCGATGTCACCAATTAAAGGATCAGAAGGACATTAGAATAAAATAGGGCATCCTGCCCCTTTAAAAGATGTTTAAAGTGTCGATGAACATCGTTGAGTGATTCGATGAAGAGGGTGCTTTGCCCTTTCAGAAAAATTTAAAAAATCCTAAAGATTCGCGCAGCCGCCTTGCATGGCTGGTGTTTACGTCCCAACTGAAGAGAATCTCTTCTCTTGGTATGAGGTCCCAGAAAAGCAACCTTTTTTGGCATGATAAGATTTTAATTTCGATCGCCACAGTTACAGCTCTTAACCCGGCAACGAATTTCTTGGCGAGCTAAAGGATGCCAATCTTTCAGCCCTGCGCTCCACAGGTGATTTTTGTTGGAAACTTGGTTCTGTTTTCATCGCGATTCTCGTTATCGCGAGAACGTGTTTACATTTTTAGAATGGTTCTACCGTTCTCGTGAACGACTCGTGACGGGAACAGAACATGCCATTCATGCAAATCGCCTTCTCGCCGCGCGCGCATCTGATTTGCATATAGTGAGGGCGCTGCCGTCAACGGTTGTGTTTCCGGAGCGTACCCATCACGGTGTATATATGATAGGACACATTCTCAGTTATTCAGAGAGAGGAGAGAGGAGAGGAGATCGGATCTGATCTTATAGCAGACCTTAGTGATCTCGGAGTTAGTCAGTGAGACTCTCAGACCATGTAGTAGACATGAAAGACCTTTATGGAAGGCAGACCTTGATTGGTAGAGAGTAGTCTAACTTCTAAAGCCATGACGTGTGACCTGATGATGGTGGCTTCATTAACGTGCACGGCATGTGTGGTACAGTAGCTGTTTTTTTCTACTTACCGATGTTATAGTAACTGAGAGTGTGTGCCTAGTCATAGACTGTTTAAAACCTTTTTCATGAGCTTGCTAGTGTGCCGAATTAAATTAATTCAGCAAATGAAGCTGTAATTAAATCCCCCCGAATTGGAATTGGGGCTTAGAAATTCCAGACCGAGCACACCTGTGACCCTTTGAATGTTAAAGACAGCAGAGGTCACCAGAAAAATGGACGTCGCGAATCCCGCGCCACCATGTCTGGAAAATTGACAGTTAAGAAGAAAGGCTAAGCTGGCATGAACCGCCTTGAGTGATCGCGTGGACGTTAGCTCCAGACGTGAGGGGAGTGTCCCCTAGACTTACTGGCACGAGTCTCCGGACAAATGAGACTCAAGAAAAATGACATCACGGATATTAAGATCCAATAGAAAAATAGAGAGTAAATTGTCCCCTGGTGGCTCTTTTTCTGAGGGCGACCGGAGCAGAGTTTGAGAGAGGAGTTAAGATCTGATCTTCGACAAGAGAGCTCGTCTTTTTGGAAAGAGAGTGCTTCTCGGGCATAGGCCCTGTATTTGGTTTTTGAGCAGAAACCTTCTGCGATAGTTCCTGACCTAAGGACGGAACGGAAGAGAGATCGAGGGCCCAGTAGGACTCGATCCATATAGACTACCGCTAGTCTAAATTTCAGACCACCCGGGTCTAACATATTGTCGTGACAGGACGTCACCGCATCGTGGACTTACGTCAGTTTCATCTTGAATCCTGGTTAGAGAATCACCTCGCATAGACTTTCCACGGGAAATTGATGTGGACATTTTCTTGAACACGTCAGAGTGACCTCAGCGGACTATTCGCCTCACTTCAGATTTGGATACCTTTGTAATCTAATTTGTATATTACCTAATTGCTGTAAATAAATAAAGAATTGAAGTCACTCGAGAGTTATTTGGCTGTGACTATAAAACCACGCTACCACTACGCCACAGCCATTTTGGTGGCAGCTGAGTTGGATAAATCGATCGTCAAATTAAAGACGACAGGCCCACACTTCATCAAGAAGTTGAAGCAAGTAAATAGACCGGACCACTGCGGACTGGAGCTAGAGGACATCCCGTCCAAGAGTTTAAGAGGACATCCCGTCCAAGAGTTAAGAGGACATCCCGTCCAAGAGTTAAGAGAACATCCCGTCCAAGAGTTTAAGAGGACATCCCGTCCAAGACTTTAAGAGGACATCCCGTCCAGGAGCGAGTGCCAGATCCCTTCTGAAACCTTGCGAGTCATCCTGTGGTGAAAGGTTACGTCAGAGGAGACGGCATCGTCATTGAGCTGAGTGACATTGACGCAGAGCGAGGGTCTTCAGACAAGGTAAGCCTGACTCATTTTTTTGGAGGCAAACAAAATTTTGGTAGAATTAGATTAATTTGTAAATTGTGAAAAATAACTAATTTAATTAAGAACCAGATTAAATTGTTGTATGTGCGTAACTGTCAAACGGTATGCAAGTCTGTTCTAGGAAATTTTTAAAATATTCCAGTTTAGTAAACTATTTTTTTTTTGGCAAAATGTTATTATATATGTCTTACATTAATTTAAATTAATGCCATACAATCATATCGTATAGTGTTGGAAGTTGCATTTAAACTTAACTAAATTGTGGCATAAGAATCCGAATTATAATTGAATTTACAAGATAAAATCTTGTAAAGTGTTATTGCAACTAATAGTTTTATTTAATGTAAATTGTATAACCATTGCTAGTCAGGAGATAGATGTGTTATTGTGTGTTATAATCCTTAGAGGCTTAGAGCTGTGGGGATAGTTAAGCCGTGCTAGACACGCCCCAGGCAGTTTCAATTGAAAGGAATTCTCCCCTTCTTCAGATGAGAGTCTTATTGTTAAGCTGGGAAGTAGGGAAGAGGGATTAGTGTATTGTGGGATAAATTATAGGTACTGTGTGTATTGACCTTTGGAAAGGGCGTTTTAAAAATTGGATTATTGTTATAATTAAAGTGTTAGTGATTCCCCGTGAATTCACGAATTAGGTGAAATGGCGTTTTTAAAAAGGCATAGGAAAACTGATCTTCAAAGCCTCGTTGTAGAATTAGGTCTAGAGTTGGGAGATGACGAAAAAATAATCGACCTTGTTAAAAAAATTCAAGAGAGTCCAGATTTTGACGAACCAGGTGTTAAGGCCATGTTAGAAACGATCATAGAGGAACGGCAATTAAATGAAGCCAGTAGGGAATCGGAATCAGAAAAATTAAGAGAGGAACGGGCATACGAACTTGAAAAGTTGCGTTTGGCTCAAAGTGGGGAAACAATTAGCTTGGCCTCGTCGAGTCATGAGAGCGCGAGACCCCCTAGAAATCTAAAATATGTGATGCAGAAATATGAACCCGAAAAATCGGATATGGCTCTATTTCTGACTTTATTTGAGCGTCAAGCTCGTAAGAACGGGATCGATAAGGAGGAATGGGTAACTCAATTACTTAGTTTGATACCGATTGAGATCGCCGAAATTATAATTAGAGAGCCCGAAGAGAAAGTCGATGACTATGAACATATTAAGTCGGTACTGATGGAAAGATTTAAACTTAACTCAGAGACCCTTAGGACCAAATTCCAAACACATAAAAAACAAGAAGGAGAGCTCTGGAAAGACCTCGTTTTTGAGTTACGGGCATATCTCGAAGGATGGCTAAGAGAAATAGAGGTTCAGGATTTTGAATCTTTAAAAGAATTGATGGTGGCGGACCAAATAAAAAGACGCGTGTCGGCCGAAGTGAAGGAACACTTCATCGATAATTGGGGAAAGGTTAACAGACCAAGCGAACTAGCAAAGAAATTAGATGATTATGAGGCATCTAGACGTTTTATAAAGAAACCCCAAATTTTTAAACCTCCCGAAAGGAAATTTGTAGACCGCCCAAAAACAACCGAACAAGCTGGGAAAAGGGTGGATGTAAATAGGAACGTGCCTAAAAATGGGTCGAGTGCTAATCAAACAAATAACGATTGGAGAACGAGGGAATTCGAGCGGAAGAAAAGTGTGACGTGCTATCTCTGCCGGAAAATCGGACACATCAGTACGAACTGTACCGAATCAAAAAGGGGCGCGGAGATTGTAAATAATCTAGAGACGACCGACCATTTTAATGCTTCATTTAAACCCTATTTAAGCCGGGCAAAAGTGAATTCCATAGATACGCTTATACTTCGTGACAGCGGAAGTAGCATAGATCTTGCGTCCATCAATCTAGTAAAACCCGAAGATTTTACAGGGGAGACCGTGTGGGTAAAGCAACCCTTAGGAAATGATTTTATGTGTTTACCGCTAGCCCGTGTAATTTTGGAAAGCACTGAATTCGGAACAATTCGAACCAAGGCAGCCATCGTAGGCAAATCAGTGGAAATGAATCACTATCTGTTGGGGAACTCAAGTCAGGAATTAATCGACTTAAATAAGGATAACCCCCAAAGAATTAATGCTATGATTACGAGGAGTCAAAGCAAATCTAAAAAGGCGACCGAAGAACCAAAAGGGAGCGCGGAAACGGGAAATAAAGGAAATTTCGATGAAAAATTAAAATTGATTGAGTCAGAACCCGCAAATGTGGCGGAAAGTGAAGAATTAATAGATGGGCTAGAAGAACCGATTGATTTACCTCCTGTTGAACCATACCCTACGCAAGAATTGATAAACGTAGACGCTACTGAATTCTTAGAGGAACAGAAAAAATGCCCAAATTTAAAGTCTCTCTGGGAAAAGGTAGAGCAAAATAAAACGTCGGAATTTGTAATTGAACGCGAATTACTGTTCAGAAAATCAACAGATCACCGAGGGTTAGTTAGGAAACAGTTGTTGATTCCCACTAAGTATAGATCAAAAATATTAAGTCTTTGTCATGAAGGTTTTGGTTCGCACATGGGAACTACTAAGACCAAGGATAAGCTTTTGAGACACTATTTTTGGCCTCAATGCTTTAAAAACGTCGAAGAAATGGTAAAAACTTGTGATGCATGTCAGCGGGTGGGGAAATCATTAGAAAAGAAAAAAGCCCCACTTAAACTTGTGCCTGTGATTTCAGAAATATTTTCAAAAATAAACATAGATACCGTAGGGCCGCTGCCGGTATCTTCGAAAAATAATAGGTACCTCCTAACTTGTATTGACATAGCCTCTAAATATCCTGAAGCTATACCTTTATCTACGGTAAGCTCGCAGAACGTGACGGATGCTTTGTTGTTGTTATTTAGCCGCATTGGGTACCCGAGGGAAGTCCAATTGGACAATGGAAGCTATTTCACTAGCAACTTGACAACGACGTTCTTCGAAAAGTTTGGAGTGAAAACCACCCATAGTTCTATTTATCACCCCCAGTCAAATCCAGTCGAGAGATTTCACCGAACAATTAAAAGACTTTTGCGTGCAATGTGTGCCGAAACCGGTACTGAATGGGAGCGACATTTGCCCTCAGTCTTGCTGGCATTACGCAATGTCACCCACGAATCTACTGGATTTAGTCCCTCCGAGTTAGTTCACGGCAGGAACCTTCGGACACCGGAGACTCTATTGTTCGAGCAGTGGGCGCGTGAGCCGATAACAGATGATGTGGTCACGGATTATGTATTTGACCTTTTAAACCGATTAAGGCATTGTCAGCAGCTGGCTTCGGAAACGGAGACAGATAACAAAATAAAACAAAAGGAGTATTATGATAAGGGATCTGTTAAAAGAGAATTTAAGGCAGGTAATCAGGTTTTGGTTTTGGCGACGCACCGGCCGAATAAATTAGCCGTTAAGTGGATAGGTCCCGGGACTATTGAGAGACAATTATCCGAGACAAATTACACTGTAAGGATGCCAGGGAAAGCTGAAAAGGTACAAGTGTACCACGTAAATTTATTAAAACCATATCACCAGCGCGTGGAGTGCGTGAATGTTTTAATAAGCGAAAATGTTGCAGAGGAAACGAAGGATTCGGAGTGTGCAATCGGAAAAGTGCACTTCAGAACAGATTGAAGAGTTGAAGAAGTTACTGAAATCGCATGAAAATCTATTTTCAAATGATCCAGGCAGAACGCATTTAATAGAGCACGATATCGAACTTATAAGTAATAAACCCGTGCGGTCTAAACCGTATAGGACGTCCCCGAGACAGAACGATATTGTGAAACGGGAGATTAAGAGAATGCTGGAATTAAAAATCATTGAGATTGGAGAGTCGGATTATACTTCACCCATAATCCTAGTGGAAAGTCCAGGGAAGGACCCGAGATTATGTGTCGATTACAGGCGGTTAAATTCAATTATTCGCACAGAATATTATCCGCTACCTAACATGGATGATAGAATAGAGAAGGTGTCGTCAGCGAAGTTCATTACTGTAATTGATCTGTCAAGGGGTACTGGCAGATCCCCTTAAGCCCTAAAGCTCAAAGGTTAGCCGCGTTCGTCACGACCTTCGGAACGTACCGACCGTTAGTGCTTCCGTTCGGTTTAGTCAACGCCCCCTATTGTTTCTCCAAGTTCATGGCACAATTGTTACAGGGTTGTGAGGAGTTTTGTGTTCCGTACCTGGACGACGTTGCCATTTTCTCAGAGACCTGGGATGAACATTTAAAACACCTGGATGTTGTTTTGAGGAAAATCGCTTCTGCCAAACTAACGATAAAACCTGCCAAATGCAAATTTGGACAGAGTTGTGTTAAATACTTAGGACACATGGTAGGGAACGGTCAAAGGACGCCGACTGAGGCGAAAATTAAAGCGGTGTTAGATTTTCGGACGCCCCGAAATAAAACCCAAATCAGGCAGTTTTTAGGCCTTAGTGGTTATTACGCACGCTATATACGTAATTACGCAATTATTGCCGAACCTCTGACTCGGGCACTGAAAGGAAAGAATAGGAAGGAGGAGATAGTATGGACGGAAGAGTGCGAGAGCGCTTTTAACGAGCTTAAAACAAAACTGACAGAAAAGCCTGTGTTATACGCACCCGATTTCACTAAGGAGTTTATCCTTCAAACTGACGCGTCATTAAAAGGGCTGGGCGTAATAATGGCTCAGAAGGGGGCGGATAATACTGACCACCCAATATTATATTTGAGTAAGAAATTTACGACAACGGAACAAAGGTTTGGAACCACGGAGAAGGAATGCGCAGGCATAATTTTTGCAATAAAAAAGCTGCGACATTACCTTGATGGTCAAAAGTTCACAATCGAAACCGATCATAACCCATTAGTGTTCCTTAAGACAAATTCTGGTCAGAACCCTAGATTGATGAGATGGGCCCTAGCTCTACAGCCTTTTAACTATCAGATCATTCACCGGGCTGGAAAGGAGATCGGACATGCAGACTGTCTGAGCAGAATGCTGCCAGATTAAGAAAAAAACTGTACTACATTGTGCTGTATATATTTTTATAATTTTTGTAGGAATTGTGTTATGTATATATTAATTTTTTTTTTGTTTTATTTTAATCCTTGTTGCCTCCAATGATGTTGTCAGGTGAACCATGTCTAACCCTTTGCCTTACAGATTTTGCCTGCTAGACAAAATCTCCCTAAGGGGGGAGGGATTGTGCCGAATTAAATTAATTCAGCAAATGAAGCTGTAATTAAATCCCCCCGAATTGGAATTGGGGCTTAGAAATTCCAGACCGAGCACACCTGTGACCCTTTGAATGTTAAAGACAGCAGAGGTCACCAGAACAATGGACGTCGCGAATCCCGCGCCACCATGTCTGGAAAATTGACAGTTAAGAAGAAAGGCTAAGCTGGCATGAACCGCCTTGAGTGATCGCGTGGACGTTAGCTCCAGACGTGAGGGGAGTGTCCCCTAGACTTACTGGCACGAGTCTCCGGACAAATGAGACTCAAGAAAAATGACATCACGGATATTAAGATCCAATAGAAAAATAGAGAGTAAATTGTCCCCTGGTGGCTCTTTTTCTGAGGGCGACCGGAGCAGAGTTTGAGAGAGGAGTTAAGATCTGATCTTCGACAAGAGAGCTCGTCTTTTTGGAAAGAGAGTGCTTCTCGGGCATAGGCCCTGTATTTGGTTTTTGAGCAGAAACCTTCTGCGATAGTTCCTGACCTAAGGACGGAACGGAAGAGAGATCGAGGGCCCAGTAGGACTCGATCCATATAGACTACCGCTAGTCTAAATTTCAGACCACCCGGGTCTAGCATATTGTCGTGACAGGACGTCACCGCATCGTGGACTTACGTCAGTTTCATCTTGAATCCTGGTTAGAGAATCACCTCGCATAGACTTTCCACGGGAAATTGATGTGGACATTTTCTTGAACACGTCAGAGTGACCTCAGCGGACTATTCGCCTCACTTCAGATTTGGATACCTTTGTAATCTAATTTGTATATTACCTAATTGCTGTAAATAAATAAAGAATTGAAGTCACTCGAGAGTTATTTGGCTGTGACTATAAAACCACGCTACCACTACGCCACACTAGCTCATTGTATATAGTTTTGCTTTGCAACGAATGTTACAGTGTTTTATTTTGTAACTTTATCTGATGCAATGGATCTCACAACAAATAAATTGTGTTTGTGTTTAACGAGCTTGCTTTCTTGAGAAAACACATCACTACTGCATATCATCTGCTACAAAATTTTCTTTACCAGCACTTCAGATATGGATATGGCCAAAACACTGCTAAATCTGCAAATGACTTTCAAATTTTTCTAGTCAAGTCGCTCAGCTAACACAGCAATAGCCGCCGACAATTTTCTCCTACAGACATTCGATACGTCTGTCTCTGTTGCCGGCGACGCTCAGCTAGCATTGTTTTGGTAGCCATCTTGAAAATTTCTTATATTTTGTGTAAAAATGTACCATATATATTCGCGTATCCGTTGAAAAATTTTTCATAAAGAAAAAACTTCAAAGTGGGTGGGGGTGGGGTCAACTTATACGCAGAGCCTAAAAAAACAAAGTAAGCCTAAACGTTATGTTTTTCCACGAGGCAATCTCCCTTAAAACGATGCGGTAGTAATTACATAATTGCACACTCTGAATTTTTCTGTACTTTAAAATTCTTCTGTGAGTAACTATCCTCCCGATGTTCCTGACTATCGGTGTATCATGTCATCAAAAAATTAGCATATATTTTCGTTTGATATTTATCTATCGGATTATGGTTGATCATTTTCGACAAAAAAAGCCACTTTTCAGAAATAATTCTGTAACATGGCTTACTTAAAACTATAATGCAGAATTTTAAGTTGAAAGTGTTTCTTGCTTTCTTTTTTTTTTTTTAATGTTTCATTTATTGAAGATAGTATCTAATAACAACTGTGCTGGGTGGTTAACAAAAAAAATTTGCTCAAATAACAGGCGGAAGCCAGAAATTGTTTTGATTGTGCGGTGAATCAAGGACGCTTGAGATGTTAGAAAACTTAATGTAAACAAGCAATGGGTACATTGGTTGACGTACAGTCAAAATCCCAAAAGTTACTTTGTTCTGATTGGCTAAATCACATTAGGATAGCTTGTCATTTTAATCCCATGTTCCGTATTCCTGCAAATTGAGATGTAAGCATCCCGAATATGCTAATTTCTACTTCATCCAATTAGAGATTGGCATACTCCAGAAACATTAACTTCTATGACACAGCACTATTTAAACTGGTGGACGTGTCAGTAGAGTGTGTTGTGATTATACTGTGTATTACTGGTATAATAGTGCTGCTTTTGCTTTTTCTGCTTCTGCTTCTGGGAAGTTATCACAATTGCACTTGAGTTATGCATATTATAATTTAAGCTTTTTAAGCATGATTTCCGGTATTCAGAGCATTCGGATGCCAAGCTTTGGTAGGCAAGCCTAAACAGCTTAGGGGAAAGTTTGACATGAGGGCACGAGAGGTTATTAAGGATATGCCTTGAAAACTCGAGAATATAGGATCTGGCTCTTGAATGAGGGGAAGATAGTCGAAACCAACAATGTAAAATGTAATGAAGAGTGCAACGCAGAGGAAGGCGGTCTGGGACCCAATATTGATGAGAAACCAAAACCAGTAAAAAAATTCACTTTTTCATCTCACAAGCATACATATCTAGACTCGTCTGACGAAGAGTATGTGGAAAGAGAAAAAGACAATTCATAAGAGGAAGATGAAGATATTGCGGAAAGCAGTGATGAAACGGGGTCCTCTGGTGATAATCGTCCAATTCTCGATCCAGATATTACTTGGGTCAGAAAAGTCATTCCAAGGATGACAGGATCTAGAAAGGATGTATATTACTTTTACAAAGGAAAGGGCCAAGGTTAAGGCATAGCTGCCAACCCTCACTGAAGAATATTCAGTAATTTCTTAAAGTGCGCGTTTCAATGTCATAACAAACGTTGCAGTATAAAAATAACATACATTCAGGGGAAAATAGGGATTTTTCTCGTCTCCACTCCCCCCTCCCTAAATTTGAATTATATACATATTTATAAATACACCAGACATGCCAACTTTTCAAACAGAAAGAGCAGGAGACTATTTTGTCACAAATATATTATTTACTTATGACACTTAATATTTGCTTAAAACATTAAAATACTGTATACCATTTAAGTACATTATGCTTCAAACTTATCTAAAAAAAAAAAAAAAAAATTCATGAACTATCTTTTGAATTAAAACAGTGTTAGTAACGAATTATAAAAAAAAAATAACTTGATAATATTAATTCTTGATTATTTATTAAATCTTAATGCCCTCTCCCCCCCCCCCCAAAAAAAATACTGCATTAAATATCAGGCATAGTACTGGTAGAATATGAAAATTTAGGACACCAATTTTATAAAATTTCAGGACAATAAATTATAAAACAAAAAATATATAAAGGTTTTATCCCATGAAAATTACTTTATAATGAAAACAAATATTTATGTTTGGTAAAATACAGGTTCTAACTACAGAAAAAAACAAATATTAATCTTGAAAATAATGAAAAAATATAAATAATGAAAACATATATAGCAATGAATTATATTCCTGCTAAAATGGTTTCTTTTTTATTTGCCTAAATCATTGCTTTAATACCACTTTTTGGAAAATATACCTTCACAGAATTCATACCCATTTTTTAAAACAGAAAAATTTGGGTATTTTTTTTTTTGGTAATTTTTTTAAAACAGAAAAAAGGTTTTATCTGGTGAAAATTACTTTATAATGAAAACAAATATTTATGTTTGGTAAAACACAGGTTTTCACTAAAGAAAGTAATATATATATATATATATATATATATATATATATATATATATATATATATATATATATATATATATATATATATATATATATATATATAAATATAAGAAAAATTCAAAATTCGGTACATAAAATACATAAATATGACACTGCATAATACTAAGGCGCAATGCTGCACTTTCATCTTAAGCAGATATATTATAGTAGATACAAAAACAAAAATGGGAAAGACATTAATCATTTGAATCGAAATGGACGTCTTAATACAGAAAAAGAGGAAAGGCAACACTGCATTAATAAATTACTCCTGGAAGCAGCAAAATGCTACTATCCGTTTCGATATCTAAGGCACTATGTACGCTTAGTCTCTGTTAAAGACATCAACCGTATTGCATAGCTGCAAATTAGAATAGAGAAATTCTAAATAAAAGAGAATTCTAAATAGAGAATCTAAAATAGAGAATTCTAAAAAAAGATAAAATAGAGAAATTCTTTTATGCAAAAAGAAAGGATGGGTTATATTTTTTAAAACCTAAGTATAGTACCCAGGAACAACATAACGTAGAAAACCGTCAATCTAAAGATAGGGATCGAGATGGAGACAAGAAACACAAAAAGGATAAGAAATCCAAGGATAGGGATCCTAGTGCTTCCAGAAAAATAGAAAAAGTAAAAATAGCACCTAATCTTAAAGAAACTGAATTTAAATCTGACAAAACAAAAACTAAGCAGAATAGAAATGTGGATAGTTCAATATCTAAGCCTAGCAGTTCAGTAACTGAACTTAATAGTACAAACTGTCTTTGGCATAAACGATATTGCCACATAAACGCTGAATATCTTCTCCAAACCAGCAAAGTTTCTGCCGTAAACGGACTTCCTAGGCTTAAATACAAAAAGTTAAATTGTAAATCGTGTAAATTGGCTAAGTCTAGGAGAGTATCGTATAAACCCACCGGTAGGATAAGGTCCACTAAACCATTGCAATTGTTACACATGGATGTGTGTGGTCCCTTACCCACAGCCTCATATGGTGGGAACAAGTATGTCTTAACTATAACAGATGATTATAGTAGAAAAGTTTTTGTTTACCTCATGAAACAGAAGTCCGAAGTATTTTCACATTTTAAAGAGTTTCAGGCCAGAGAAGAAAGGCAGTTAGGTACTAAAATTCTATGTATCCGGACGGATAATGGGATGGAATTCTGCCATGATAAGTTCAAAAATTACCTGAGGGATATCGGTATTAAGGCTGAGAGGACTAACACATATACCCCACAGCAAAATGGAGTATCAGAGCGATTCAACTTAACCGCATTTGACTGTTTTAGAGCCATGTTGAACGACAGCAAATTGCATGACAGATTCTGGGCGGAAGCAATATTGTGTTTTGCATACACTAAAAATCGAATATGTCACAAATTTAAGACTAAAACTCCACATGAACTCTACAGTAGTAGAAAACCTTCAGTCAAACATCTTAGAACCTTTGGTTGTAGAGCATATGTAGGCAAACCCAGTCAGCTCAGAAAGAAGTTAGACATGAAAGCTACAGAAGGGGTGATGGTAGGCTATGCTACTAAAACTAAGGGCTATAGGATATTTTTGTCAGGAGAGAAACGAACAATTGAGACCTGCAATGTGAGGTTTGATGAGGGTGATGTAGTGGAAGGCATCCTGGACCCAATTTGTCCCAGAAATATCTCCTCAGGGATATCAAGAGATAACCTTTCAGAATACTCCGACGGGGAATATCCGAGAGAGCAGTCTGATGGGGGGGCAGGAGAGAGTGAAGACACTGGTGACGATCCGTCTGAATCCAGTGAGGAAACGGACTCTCCTGCTGACTCCAGTATGACTCCTTGCTCGGATATTGCTTGGCAGCGAAAGACGGTTCCAAGACCCGATGGGAGTAGAACCGATGTGTATTATTACGCTCAAGGAGATAATAAAAGGCTGAGGTCGCACAATGATGTTAAGAAATATTGTGATAAAAGGAATATACAATTTGATCAGCAACTGTTTAATTTTCGGGAAAATAAAGGTCTTAAAAGGGTCAGAGGCAGACCAGAAGCAAGCAATATTGAAATAAATATACCAAAAGGGTACAACGCTGCTATAAAATCTTCCCAGTCCGAAAAATGGTGTAAAGCTATGGATGAGGAAATGGCCGTAATGCAAGAGAGGGGTGTCTGGGAACTAGTTCCTGCATCCACCTCACAAAAGCATATAGGCAGTAGATGGGTCTACACCATTAAGAAAGACGAGAATGGGAAAATCAAGAGGTTTAAAGCTCGTTTGGTAGCCCAGGGGTATGGTCAGAAAAAGGGAGAATCATACGATGAAGTTTTTAGCCCTGTTGTTAACTTCAACTTAATTAGAGCATTCTTCTCAATTTTCGTATGCATGCTTGGCTGGATGCATTTCCAATTAGATATCAAATCTGCCTATCTCTATGCTAAATTGAGTCAAAAGGTATATATGAAACAGCCTCAAGGTTATGTCAATCAGGAACAGCCTGATTATGTTTGTTTGTTGAAGAAAGCCATTTACGGTCTTCATCAATGTGGAAGAGAATGGTTTAATGAACTTGACACCAAATTAAAAGAATTAAATTTTTTAAAACTTCAATGGTGTAATTGTGCATATATTTACAATAGCAAAGTTCTTATGCTAGTCTATGTAGATGACATAATTCTCTTCTCAAAGTATCAAAGGGACATAGACCACATTGTTTCATTACTTAGCATAGAATTTGATATCAAGGTATTAGGAAAAATTAGAAAACTTTTAGGCGTGGAATTTAAAGAGTGTGACAATAAATTTTTTATACATCAAAGTCAGTATATAGATAAAGTATGTCAAATGTTTCAACAGTATAAATATCCAGTTACTTCACTTCCCATTTCTAAAGGGAATATTCTAAGTAAAATAGATTGTCCAAAGACAAGTGAAGAAATAAAGCAAATGCAAAGTTTTCCTTACAGGAGCTTAATTGGGTGTTTGGCTTTTATATCTAGTAGGACTAGCCCTGATATTTGTTACGCCATCAATATATTATCTCAATTTCAAGAAAACCCTGGAATTAAGCATTGGGATGCATTGTTAAGACTTTTAGGATATGTTGAAAAGACTAAAAACTATGTGTTGAATTTATCTAACATTCAGGAGTTAAAATTAAATTGTTACTCAGATTCTGACTTTGCTGCAAACAGAGATGACCGTGTTTCACTTGGAGGCATGATACTCTTTATTGACAATGTACCTATTTCTTGGCGTACCTTTAAACATAAGTGTGTCAGCTTATCAACCATGGAAGCTGAATATGTATCACTAACTGAAGCCGCTAAGGAAATGGTATGGGTACAAAACATAATAGAAGAATGTCATTTACTTGGGTTAAACTTTAATAAAAGTAACAGTGTTATTTTTAGCGACAACCAAGCAGCCATTAATTTTTCTAACTCTCCAATTGAAAACAACAGAACTAAGCATATTGATGTTAGATATCATTTCCTAAGAAATTTAATAGTCAATGAATCTTTTAATGTTAAATTTGTAAATAGTAAAGATAACTTAGCAGATTACTTTACTAAACCAATGACTAAGGAAATAATACTTAAATTTTGTAATAAAATTTTTAAAAACTAAATCAAAACTTTTTGAGATTAAATGTTTAGTCTAAAGAAAATTTTAAATACTAAATTGAATTTACAACTTGGGAATTTTTTTTAAGATGTCATATATATACATTATTGTTTATCTTAAACCTCATTGATATAAGATAGTATATCTTGAGTATAAATTTTTGTGATATTGAATCTTTTTCACTTTACACCTTTGTATATACATCCATTTTCCATGACCCGCATGATGCTAAATAATAGCTTATGTGTATAAAATTTTGTATTTTTTCAACTTGGTAAAAAGTATGTGTTGAAAGTTTTGATAAAGGAATTTTATTATCTAATTACTTGCATCATGTATTTTTAAATATTTGGTATATCAATGCAGTCTAATAGTATTAATTATGTATACTTATATTGTGTTAATAGACTAAATTTTTTTAAGCTTTTTGAATTATAGTGTTTATACTCAAATTTAAAGTAAACTTAAATTCTATGCTTATACAAAATCTTAATCTTTTAAAGTTGACTTGTTTAAAATGATAATGTGCTTATACTTAAATTTTGGATACTTATAATTAAATTTAAACTAAAATTTCAATTTTTGAATGATGATACTTAAGCATTGAAGTTGTGTTGTATATAAATTTCTACTTGATGTGAAATGTTGTTGTTACAATATTGTCGACAATACTTAACTATTTTTCAGATGCTATAAGTACTTATGCATTTTATTTTAAATTTAATAATGATATAATACTTTAAATTTTTTCCTTCATTATGTTTGAGAGGATACTGGGGGCCTTGGTGTTTATTGATATACCTTGGTTTCTCAGAGTAAGTTTTCTTTTGCATATGCATTGAGACTTAAGGATTTGCATGAGGGGGCCGATTGTTGGAAATAATCCATACATCGCGATTCACGTTCCCGTGAGCGGGCGTTTATGCAAATTTAATATGAACGACTCTTCCCGTTCACCGGCGTGAACCGTGACGTTTTTCAACATGAGGTTTCATGCAAATCAGTTCTCAATGCGTACGCATCTGATTTGCATATCCGGGGGCGTTTCCGGAACTGTCCATTCTCGGATATATAGGGCAGAGGTTTCTTGAAGCAATCAGACATTAAGGAGACGTCTGCAGGAGACATTGGAGATAGGTCGACAGTAGAAAGGTCGATCGAGATCAGACAGAAATGGTTTTGACAGAAGCACTGCGGAATATCTTTTTGACGACGGTTAATAGTCGAAACGGATGCAGATGTATTGAACGTTAAATTTACTTACAAACGTTCGGAAGCCGCTTTAAATATTTTCCTGATGTTATATCCTTTTGTTTCCCTTTACCAAGTGATGGTGGCTGAAATATACGCAACTGATAGAGGTAGTATAGTAATTTACTACCAAATGCTTCAAGGAATCTCTGTCTAGTCATTTACAACTAAAAATCTTTTGTACATAGTTTATTTTGATGTTTTACGGCATGGAAAATTACCAGGTATGTGTAATATGCTGAGTTGTGTTTTTCACCAAATAAAGTGAACGAAGTTTTCCTTTAAAACTGGACTTGTGTACTTTCATGACCCAGCCAACACTTATTGACTCTGACAGTGCGTGCTTTGCTATCTGCAAATTTTAAATTTTCCAACAGTCCGTACCCTCCTTCCTCTACCACCAACCTCTCGGAAGGACTTACGGACCCACATGTTTAACGTGATCGTACTCCGCGTGAACACGGCAGCAGTTTTGTCAGTGGAGGGAATCGAACCCGGGCCTACCGAGTGAAATTCCCGCACGCTAACCACTGGGCTAACGCGCCCTCCGCGACAATCTCCATAACTTTCTTTTTATTCACCCAATTTGGACCAGGACCCAGTGGGGGAGGCATCCACAGAGACCGTACCCTCCTTTCCCTGCCACCAACCTCTCGGAAGGAATTATCGACCCATATGTTTAAGGTGATCGTACTCCGCATCAGTGGCGGGAATCGAACCCAGGCCTACCGAGTGCAACTCCAGCGCGCTAACCAATGGGCTACCGCGCCCAGTGAACTGTAGTTGTTTGCGTTCGTCAAAAACGGAAATGGTGTTTGAAAAAACAATGTGGAATATAAAATTCTGCCAGCATTTGGGAAAATCGCCAACAGAAACATTGCACATGTTGCAGCAGGTGTACGTTGAGAGAGCAATGTGTCGTGCAAAGGTGTTTTCATGGCACTCCCAATTCACGGACGGCCGTGATTCCATAAAAGACAATCTGTGGACTGGGCAGCTATCAACATCAATTACGAAGGACAACATTCGAAAGTTGGTGGAAATTATGTGTGCTGACCAACGTCAAACCATCAACATCTTTGCTGAAAAAGTAGGAATTTCGTATGGGAGCTGCCAAGCTATCCTGATGGACAAACTGAACATGCCACCAATCCATAAATATAATAATTTCAAATACATCACCACAATTCAAACCACCATAATTCAATCATTTAAATTATTTAAAATATCCATTTAAAATATCATATAAATATAATAATTTCGCCCGATGTATACAACACTTATGCTCGTAATTCATTTAAAACTGAAAGCGCGGTCTCCATGGAGACGGGGAAGAAACTACTGCGGATGGGGGGAAAATGCCGTTGAAGAACTGAGTCGGTAGCCGACAAATTTAAAATCATGGCGTCTTTAAAATTGCGATCCTGAAGGCAATTTTCATTATTTCTGGACCAAATTAGACTTGTAAGAATGCCAGATATTTCAGTTTTCTAAAAATGTAAATTATTAGTCGAAATTATGAGTACTTTTCGCTATGTGAGAATTTAAAAACCAAAAATCGTTTTTTTGAGCCAAAAGTGACTTTTGTTTCAAAATCTTTAAAAAATATTAGAAATCGAAATTGAGAGTTGAAATTGATATATTTTTACTCGAAATTCTCTGCTCTTTCCGATGGTGTGATTTGTTTTTTTCTACAACGTCTGGATCGTGGAGAAAAAAGGGCAAAAATGTCAAAAAACGGTCGAAATCGCATAAAACATTAAATAACAAAAAAAATAATTCAAATTTTAAAAATCGGTTTTCACGTGTCCCCTTCCCTCCCCCCCAGGTCTCCGATTGCCAAATTTCGTAGCTCTTCGACGCGCGGTCGCGAAACGTATAGTGTATAAGACAGACAGACAGACACACAGACATTGCCTTTTATTATTTAAGATATCCATAAATTAAAATATCCATTTAAAATATCATATAAATATAATCATTTCACCTGTTGTATACAACACATATCTTAATTCATTTAAACCCGGAAGGGCGGTCGGTCTCCATGGAGACGGGGAGAAAATTCAACGGGTGAAAACGCGTTCGCCGAGAAATTGGAAATCCTTATGTCATTAAAATCGCGATCCTGTGAATATTTATAATTATTTCTTGACCAGATTGGACTTGTAAGAATGCCAGATGTTTGACCTTTCTAAAAATGTAAATTATTAGTCGAAATTCTGAGTACTTTTTACTATGCGAGAATTTAAAAACCAAAAATCGTTTTTTTGAGTCAAAAGTGACTTTTGCTTTAAAATCATAAAAAAATATTAGAATTTGTCCCTGAGATTTGAAATTGATATATTTTTACTCGAAATTCTCTGCTCTTTCCGATGGTGTGATTTGTTTTTTTCTACAATGTCTGGATCGTGGAGAAAAAAGAGCAAAAAGGTCAAAAAACGGTCGAAATCTCATAAAACATTAAATAACAAAAAAAATAATTAAAATTTTAAAAATCGGTTTTCACGTGTCCCCTTCCCACCCCCCAGGGTCTCCGATTGCCAAATTTCATAGCTCTCCGACGCGCGGTCGCGAAACGTATAGTGTATAAGACAGACAGACAGACGCACAGACACACAGACATTGCCTTTTATTATTTAAGATTCAAATTCTACAGCCAATTATTTAGTGCTGTCACCTTCCCTTCATTCACTACAGATAAATGCTTTAGTCCTCACTCAAGACCAATAGAATCTGATGTGGGCAGCTTACCACTTTCAGAGTGAGTGAGTACACTTTCCTTAAAAAACAATTTTAGACACTTTTCAAAGACTTTCAAGTACTATGCAATTATTTTTCAAGGGCACCATTTCTTCCATATTATGAAGAAATAGAATGAAAATTCATAGCAAACTAACATTACTATTTAATGTTGAAGTTGTTGAGGAAATTTTTGGGAAAAAACAATGTTGCTTAGGAAAATTTCAGCAACAGTGTAACTGCTACAGAAATTTCCAAAAAAAGAAGAACTTCTCAGAAAAAACATGATGCCGTGAAT
The DNA here is from genome assembly GCA_951213105.1 of Amaurobius ferox. Taxonomy (NCBI): domain Eukaryota; kingdom Metazoa; phylum Arthropoda; class Arachnida; order Araneae; family Amaurobiidae; genus Amaurobius; species Amaurobius ferox. The sequence continues at coordinate 167,360,380 of OX578138.1, forward strand.
CTGCAGAACACTTTCAACCCTGCTCCGGCCGTAGGGCGCACTACTGTTGCGGTTCCCGCAAGTCGAGGGAATCACAGCTGACGATGATTGAAATCCGTATGGTCGCTGGGTGGTAGTGAAACATGGTCGATCTTCTTTTTGCGTTGTGTAGTAGGTATTAGAACCAAAAGCTGAGAGGAGAAATCGGTCGCTTCGGGATGGATGATCATTCTGGAAGTATAAGTAGACGGTAAGGAAGCTCACTTGAAGGATACCTTGGATGGCATGGATGTGAGAGCTCACGAGGATGGCAACCGGGAAAAACGGAAGTTGCGGTGTACTGTCTTGGCGAATTTGGAGAATGAGAAGACACCAACCTCGGTTTTCGGCTTAAATATATTTATTTGTCTCCAGCATAATTTGTTTCGAAGTCATGATTACATTCGTTGACTACTTGATTACAGGAAGTCAGAATATAGATCAAACGATCTGACTATCAAATCGAAACTCATTGACAGAATCTTCAATAATCAAATTGCAATAAAACATTTCGAATTCATCATCTCACCACTGAAGTGAATCTGCTCGTTAAAAATCTTTAATTACATATTTTAGAATATCTCCGAATCTGACTAATAGAATTTTCATTCGTTGCCCCGACAGGCAAAGCGCGACCTACCCCGTCCGCGTCGCATCGCCAATTAAATTATTCACCGAAAAAAGACTTAAGCTTCATTTGTATAATTGCGCACATTCATGACGAGATGAAAAATAACACCGGTATATTTCTATATAAAAATATTTCGCGGGACGAGCGAAAGTACGTCATATGTATAAATGCGCGAGGGGTTGTCATTACAGACTGAACGGCTCCAGAACGGAGGAGTGAAATATTTGGCTTTTTATCAAAATGTATTAATTTATTCTTAAGAACAAAGTTCGAAATCGAAAGTAGAATTTAGAATTATCGAAACGATGGAACAAACTAGATTTTTGAAACAGCGTTTCCGAAACATAAATTTTGAAGAATTTAATTTAATAAAAGAGGGGGGGAGTATTTCACTACAAACATTTGTAATGCTCCGGCCGTAGGGCGCACTACTGTTGCGGTTCCCGCAAGTCGAGGGAATCACAGCTGACGATGATTGAAATCCGTATGGTCGCTGGGTGGTAGTGAAACATGGTCGATCTTCTTTTTGCGTTGTGTAGTAGGTATTAGAACCAAAAGCTGAGAGGAGAAATCGGTCGCTTCGGGGTGGATGATCATTCTGGAAGTATAAGTAGACGGTAAGGAAGCTCACTTGAAGGATACCTTGGATGGAATGGATGTGAGAGCTCACGAGGATGGCAACCGGGAAAAACGGAAGTTGCGGTGTACTGTCTTGGCGAATTTGGAGAATGAGAAGACACCAACCTCGGTTTTCGGCTTAAATATATTTATTTGTCTCCAGCATAATTTGTTTCGAAGTCATGATTACATTCGTTGACTACTTGATTACAGGAAGTCAGAATATAGATCAAACGATCTGACTATCAAATCGAAACTCATTGACAGAATCTTCAATAATCAAATTGCAATAAAACATTTCGAATTCATCATCTCACCACTGAAGTGAATCTGCTCGTTAAAAATCTTTAATTACATATTTTAGAATATCTCCGAATCTGACTAATAGAATTTTCATTCGTTGCCCCGACAGGCAAAGCGCGACCTACCCCGTCCGCGTCGCATCGCCAATTAAATTATTCACCGAAAAAAGACTTAAGCTTCATTTGTTGTTGTTGTTGAAACCCAGACCGTCCGACCTACCAGAAAGGTGTAAGGTAACAGTTTGGACGGTCGGGAAGTGCCACCCAATTTAGACCGGAACCCAGTGGGGGAGGCATCCACAGGGACCGTACCCTCCTTCCCCTACCACCAACCTCTCGGAAGGACTTTCGGACCCACATGTTTAACGTGATCGTACTCCGCATGAACACGGCGGCAGTTTTGGCAGTGGCTGGAATCGAACCCGGGCCTACCGAGTGCAACTCCAGCGCGCTAACCAATGGGCTACCGCGCCCTCAAGCTTCATTTGTATAATTGCGCACATTCATGACGAGATGAAAAATAACACCGGTATATTTCTATATAAAAATATTTCGCGGGAAGAGCGAAAGTACGTCATATGTATAAATGCGCGAGGGGTTGTCGTTACAGACTGAACGGCTCCAGAACGGAGGAGAGAAATATTTGGCTTTTTATCAAAATGTATTAATTTATTCTTAAGAACAAAGTTCGAAATCGAAAGTAGAATTTAGAATTATCGAAACGATGGAACAAACTAGATTTTTGAAACAGCGTTTCCGAAACATAAATTTTGAAGAATTTAATTTAATAAAAGAGGGGGGGAGTATTTCACTACAAATCCCCGCCGGAAACGAGGGTTTGTTCTGGCACAGAACAAAGACTAACAAAAAGATAAAAAGTATTTTGCCAAACGTGCCTAAAAGGAGTGACATAAAAAAAACCAACAATTTTTTTGGATAAAAAAAATGTCACAAAAAAAAATTTAATTTTTAAAATAATTTTGGATCTGATATGCAGCTACGTTCATTAAATGCATTTATGTAATTCAAATTTTCTAAACATGTGTAATTCTCAACCCAGAAAATATGAAAAAAATTAAGGACAGGCGTGAAAAGTTAATTCATACTTCATTGCATTTGCTTCCCATTCATACACACTTTTTCACAAAAGAAAGCCTTACATACAAGTTGAAAGATAAGGGGGTTGAGTTTCTTAATTTTCCTCAATGTTTAAGTTTAAGATTAGAAATGTATTGACACTGCTGCATATTAGAATGCATGAATGTGGCTTTTAAAAAAAAATAACCTAACCTAACCTAACAGGGTGAGATGATTTCGCAAAACAAATATATACATTGCACATATGAATAGAATTTACAATCTTTTACACTCACATGTACTACTTACATCCAAAGAGCTTGTATTCTTCTTCAAACATAAGATATATTTACTCCTGAATATTAATTTTTATTTACATTTGCTATATAGGATGTATAATAACATTTATACAATATGTTTACAAACAAAAATTTCTAAATATCCCCAAAAAAAATGACTCTTAAGTTGTGTATGCATACAAAAAAAAATATAAAGAGAAAAAAAAATCTGGCTTTGGCCAAAGTTCATGAAGAAAAAAAATTTTTTTGTGAATTCACGAAAGATTTTCGAGCATGGAGTTTTCTTCAACTTACTCCAACAAAGGTTTTTGACAGTGATTCGAATCTACTCAATATGAAATGAAGTGGTACCAATTAATCGTCAAACATGTTTACTTCAATATTATTATTGGTATAAAATAAGCAAAAAGGTGTAGATAAAAAAAATTTTGTTCAGCAGGCGAGACATGTATACAAGGCGGGAATTAGTCGGGTTGCCAATTCAAAGGGACAAAAAAAATGAAAAACAAATAACCCGCGCGCAAAGGGCCATAACACGCCCACAAGCCAACCCCTCCCCAGAAAATTGCACTCAGGCGGGTTCTCAGAACCAAACTCTCCCCACCGCGAGGCGCTACTGGCAAGGTGCTCGTACAATAACCGGAGAGAAGCGACTCACAGACGAGCCGGAACCGGGGACCGTTAAAATTGCCATGTATACAAAATCTGCTTGCATCACAAGTGTTGTGAAATTTTACATATAAGTTGACATAAACATTTTGTATAACACCACATTTTAACAAATAATGCATACACTTCCAGTTATGCAAGGTATAATGTGAATTTGAGCTTAAGCATGTGAAAAATGCCTAACTCAAGGACCATTATGTATTTAAATGGGGGGATATGCAGATGAGCAACATGCATCTGCTATATCAGCCCAAAACCAATGTAAATAAAAAAAATGTGTTATGTGTGATGATGGATCAATGCTGGACGCTTTTCGGTTGTTACTCCATCAGGTGGTCTGGAACAATATCCACGATGAAATGGATATTAGGATGTTGATTATCATTCAGTTCGGTTTGGATTGGATTGGTGCACCAAATTTTCTGGATGATGACAAATGCTGTGACGTCATATAGATATAGGTGTAGATGTCGGTATAGAGCTCTTTTTTTTTTTTTTTGAAGATGAAGAGGAAAAGATGATGTTGGAGACTCTGCTGTCCGCAAGAAAATGAAGCAATCTCCTCTTCTCATTATGTTGACTTTATGTGTAATCAAATTATTTTGCGTATCTTCTAAAAGTGTGGATGTATGGAAAGGGATGCCGGATGGCATTTGAGTAACCCTTTGCATCTTCTTCAAGTAGAATGATATGAAGGAAAATTTTATTATGCATATGTGATTGTAAGGAAAGGGATGCGTGATTGCATTTGAGTTACCCTTTGTATCTTCTTCAAGTAGAATTATATGAAGGAAAAGGAAGAAAAGGAAGATGAATTTTCTTAATCACTATGTAGTGATATTCGATGCGAGTAACTTTGGTATAAGGATCAACTTATAAAATGATGCATCTATATTACAATTGAAAAGGAACTGCATGACATCTCAATTAGTGACATGTATGGTTGAATGCAAAGATTATAATCTTCTTCCGGTGCAAGATGATGAAGAAACAGGGAAAGAAATTCTTGCATTTATTTATATGCAGCTGATGAGAATCGGTGATCACCCGGGAAGGAAAACGATGAGGATCACACTTGGGTGCAAATTATTGGATTTAAAAGACGACTGCATATAAAGAAGATTTGATATACTTATTTTAATTTTTGCAGATGTGTGCGGTGATATGCATGTCGAATGTGTGCATAGATGAATGTGATGCATACACATTTCAAAAAAAAAAATTCGTCTTCTTCCACTTGTGTTGGTATCTGAAGAAAAAAAATGAAGAGTGGATTGATGAGATTTGTTGATTCTTCAGAGGATGAAATGTCATGAAAATGACATGAGCATAAGTGAGAAGAAGTATGATGGCTGCAGCTTATCGTGTGCAGACCATCATGAAGAGGTTGTGACGCCTATAGCTTATAGTGTATAGAACGTCACGGCAGATAATTATGTGATGCCTGTAGCTTATAGTGTACAGAAACATCACATAAGGAAAAAGAAGAAATTCACTTAAATATGACTTATATCTGCCCTCTTATGCATATCCGCACATCAAAGATGACAATTAGAAATTACCAGCATAATCTAGCTGTGTCTTCTTTTTCTTTTTTGAATTATAATAAAATACTGCATGTCAAAAGATGATTATTTAATGATGATGTCAGCAGAGAAGAAATCGCACATGTGCCTTCATATATTTTGAAGAAAATTTTAATTATTACAATTGACTCTTGTACGAGGTCTCAAAGAATATGGTTGCACTGTTGGTGTACTTTGAATACTTTGTGTACTCCTGATGTTGCTTGATGGTAGTGGAAAATTCGAATTTTGGAATTGGGGTATACCCTTCAAAAATCTGAAATTCTGACTTTTGAGAATTTCTTGTGCTCTTTTGATTTTAATTAAATCCACATACTCATCTGGACACCAATGTGGGGTGTTGGTTGGTTCATGTTGTGCAATTATAATTTCTGATGAATTTAGTCCTTCGAAAGGATCCACGGGTGGTAGTGTGTCGTCAACCTCAGGTTGGTTCCTTTCTGGTATTCCAGGGACGTGAATTAGTCTATCCACATGTACTAGTTGAATGTCCTTGGGATTGTCAAGAGATGCAATCCTATAATTGACTGGTGAAGTCTTCTCAATTACACGATATGGTCCTTTATTTGTGTATGCCAGTTTCTTAGATAAGCCTGGCTTTATGACTGATGATGGGTAATGTAAATAAACAATCTGACCAATTTGTATGTTTTTATCTTTAGCAGTCCTTGATCTCAGGTTTTCTTGTTTTTCTGCAGCTTGGGTCAGATGCTGAGAAATGGATTTATATGTGTGTTGCATTTGAGATTCTCTGTATTGAATGAATTGGTTATAGGACTGAAATGAAGGACCAGTTTGATCTGTCATCAAGTTATGTGGTAGTAGAATGTCAAATCCATACAAAGCAAACGCAGGTGTATCTCCTGTGCTTGTATGAGGTTGAGATCTGTATGCCATGAGTGCATATGGGAGACATTCATCCCAATTTGTATGGTTTTTGTTGACCAAATGAGAAAGTGATTGAAGGAGTGTTCTGTTATATCTCTCCACAATGGCATCTGTTTGAGGATGATATGGAGTAGTGAAGTATTTCTTGATACCAAATGATTTGTATATCTCTTGGATTGCCTTAGAAGTGAAATTTGAACCTAAGTCTGTAATGAGTGTTTTCATTACACCAAATCTGGATATATATTGTTCTAATATGGAAATTATGGTTGATGTTTGGATGTTAGGAACTGGGAAAGCTTCACACCAACGTGTGAAGTAGTCAGTTAAAATCACAATGTAAGAGTTTCCATTTATTGTATTTGGTAACTTTCCCAAACAATCCATGCCAACTGTTTGAAATGGTCTCTCAGGTATTGGAATTCTTTGCAGTTGTGCTAATGGAGATTTCATGTGACCTCTCTTGGCTATACATTGATGACAAGTGGAAATCATTTTATTGATGCCCGCTTTCAAATTTGGGACAAAAAAATCTTTTACAATTTTTGCCATAGTCTTGGATAGTCCGCAATGGGCCGAATAAGCAGAAGTATGAAAAAATTGGAATAATTTTTGTATAAATATGCTCGGTACGACCAATCTGTTTTGGAGAGATGTTCTAGAATTTTGGATACTTATTTTATTTTGAGCATATAAGATATTTTTATGTATGTAGAAAAACACTTTTCTGTAGGTTGTAGGTTGAGCATTATTTTCGATTAATTTCTTAATTTCCATACAATGTGGATCAATTTTCTGTTGTTCAATTATTTCTTGTATCCAGTCTGCTGGTACCACATAAATTTTTGAATTGTTGTTATTAGGAGTATTCATTTCGTTGATACTAATGTCAATTGAGTTTATGGGATGATCCATTACTTCTTGCTTTGATATTTTTGTTTCTTGTTTTGACATTTCAATGACTTGTTCTTCCATAATATTTTGTAAATCATCGGCCATAGCGTTTAATTTGATGACATGGTTTCTTCTGAAATTTTTCATATCTTGATTTCCTTGCAAATCGAGAGCATCCAAATTACAAAGTAGTTGAGTTATTTCCTCTAATATATATGCTGTCAAAGCAAAATTTCGTGTTTCGTACATACTCTCAATTTTTTGATATAATGTGTCAATTTCCAGTTCAGCATCTTTGATGCGGTTCAAATTTTTTAATTGATTTTCCAGTGATAATTGTGTTTCACAAGCATCTTCATATAAATCTTCTGATTCAATGGATTCATCTGGTTCGTTATTTTTTTCTTTCTCATTTTTATCATTACTTGTACATGTTTGTGGGATTTGTTGTTCCTTGCTAATTTCTGAATTACAATTCCTTTGTATTTCTTGAGTAGGCAATTTGAAATTCGTATTAGCTTTTAATATGTTAGATTTACAAGTGTTTATGTTCGACTCGGGTGGTTTCTGGTTGTTTCTAGCATTAAGCAGTTCTTCGAATTTTGCTCTTTCTTTTTGGTATTGCATTTCACCCGGTACCTTGAAATTCGAGTATTGATGATTATCATTTAACTCGTTTGTAGGGTAGTTATACATTTCTTGTTGGTAGTGAGGGTAGGGCTGTTCTGCCTCATATTGTGGATATTGGCTATTGTAAAAGGACTTATCTTGATTATATTGTTTCTTATTTCTCTTGTTTTGATTGGATTTTTGTTTGTTTTTTCTTTTACTGTTCCTAAATGGCTGCTCATACTCCTGGTGAAAATTGGCAACCATTTTTTGTTTACAATTTTGCTAATAATTTAAAATGTATATAATTTGTGTATTTATTTTTTTTTGAACACAGTTATTTTAAATGTTTATTTCGTATTGATATTATTAAATGTGATATTGTAATTTTGTAAATTTTATTGGGTAAATTTTCAAATCGAATGTATGATAATGATTGAAGATTGGTGAAAGTTCAGAAAAATGTTAGTATGAATGAAATATTGTGATTTTTATATATTGTATTTTTTTTTATTTTAAGACATCTCACTCGCGTAGGTTATTCTAAATTAATTTTTTTTACACCATGTTCATGACCATCTGATATGCAGTAGTGACTAGATTTTTAATTTTTGAATTGAAACACATTGAGGAAAATTTAAAAACTCAACCCCCTTATCTTTTATCTAGCATGTAAGGACTTCTTTAGTGAAAAAGTGTGTATGAATGGGAAGCAAATGTAGTGTTGTATGAATCAAATTTCTCACGTCTATCCTTGTTTTCGTTGAATTTCTGGGTTGAGAAATACACTTATTTTGGAAATGAGAATTGATTGCATTTGACAATCCTATCTGCATAACAGATCCTAAATTTTTTCGTTGAAATTTTTTGTGGCATATTTTTTCTCCAAGAAATTGTTGGTTTTTTTATGTCACCGCTTTATTTTTAGGCATTTTTGGAATATATTTTTTTTTGTTAGTCTTTGTTCTGTACCAGAACAAATCCTCGTTTGCGGCGGGGATATGTTGTGAAATGCTTGACCTCGTTTAATATTTATTTTATGTCAAAATTTAACTTCCCGCAGTTTCTAATTCACTTTCGATTCTAAAACTTGTTCTCAGAAATTTATTCCAAATTTGATAAAGCGCCATTTCTGTATTCGGCCCTTTTGGATATTTCCCGCCAGTTTCGGTAAACCTTGGCGTAGTAATTTGTCACGCACTTTAGTACATGTACTTCGTATTTGCATTTCATATTCCTTAACATTGGAACTCTTTTTCTTTGCGTCATGAACGCGTAATAACATTAAAGATGCTCAAGTCTGTTTTCGGTGAATAGTTTTAGTTGGCGATGTAATTCCAAAGCAGTCGGACGTGTTCTTGCCCGCGGGGCAAAGAACAGAATGTATTTTAATAGAATGTATCTAAAAATAAATTAATAATGAAGTAAATTGTTTAAGTCACGTTTTAATGTAATTTCAAAGAGTCACGAGATTTGTTCATCCTAGATTGATTATTTTGAGATGTCTAACCGGCACAAACCACTATCGGATCCGCCGTTGTATTCGACGAATATTGTTCTGTAATGTCGGAAATCCAAGTGTAATTTCAAGTATCAACGTCAACAAATTCGATGTCTAATACTTCTTGATGTATATGATTTGGAACATGGTAATTTCTCATCAAGTAAAGAAAAAGGTAAATTCAAAAGGTTTGAGTCATCATTGCTTGTCTTCTACTATCATCACGCCACCATCAGCTCCAATCGCTGTGTACAACCCTTGTCACATCAGCGCGGATCTCCCATCTTCTCCGATGCCCGAGAGAAACCGCCCGCAGCGATCGCGCTCCAATTACTTGTGCAATCTTATTCTTCTCATAAGAATCTTCCCGGCGCCATTTCCTTTTCACTACAAATGGTGGCCGTTTTTCGTTTCATTACACTGGTCACGGAACCAATTGTAATGAAACGAAAAACGGCCACCATTTGTAGTGAAAAGGAAATGGCGCCGGGAAGATTCTTATGAGAAGAATAAGATTGCACAAGTAATTGGAGTGCGATCGCTGCGGGCGGTTTCTCTCGGGCATCGGAGAAGATGGGAGATTCGGGCTGATGTGACAAGGGTTGTACACAGCGATTGGAGCTGATGGTGGCGTGATGATAGTAGAAGACAAGCAATGATGACTCAAACCTTTTGAATTTACCTTTTTCTTTACTTGATGAGAAATTACCATGTTCCAAATCATATACATCAAGAAGTATTAGACATCGAATTTGTTGACGTTGATACTTGAAATTACACTTGGATTTCCGACATTACAGAACAATATTCGTCGAATACAACGGCGGATCCGATAGTGGTTTGTGCCGGTTAGACATCTCAAAATAATCAATCTAGGATGAACAAATCTCGTGACTCTTTGAAATTACATTAAAACGTGACTTAAACAATTTACTTCATTATTAATTTATTTTTAGATACATTCTATTAAAATACATTCTGTTCTTTGCCCCGCGGGCAAGAACACGTCCGACTGCTTTGGAATTACATCGCCAACTAAAACTATTCACCGAAAACAGACTTGAGCATCTTTAATGTTATTACGCGTTCATGACGCAAAGAAAAAGAGTTCCAATGTTAAGGAATATGAAATGCAAATACGAAGTACATGTACTAAAGCGCGTGACAAATTACTACGCCAAGGTTTACCGAAACTGGCGGGAAATATCCAAAAGGGCCGAATACAGAAATGGCGCTTTATCAAATTTGGAATAAATTTCTGAGAACAAGTTTTAGAATCGAAAGTGAATTAGAAACTGCGGGAAGTTAAATTTTGACATAAAATAAATATTAAACGAGGTCAAGCATTTCACAACAGTGTAACTGCTACAGAAATTTCCAAAAAAAGAAGAACTTCTCAGAAAAAACATGATGCCGTGAATCTGCAGAACACTTTCAACCCTGTCTTTCTCAAGCACTTTTAGAAGAAAATGGGAATTTTCAAGTACTTTCAAGGCCTTGAAAATGTTAATCTAAAATCCAAGTATTTTCCTAATTTTCAAGCACCTGTATCCACCTTGGAGTTTCCTTACAGACTCAAATTCAGTTTCTCTTCATTTCTTTAATAATTCCTTAAATTCAGTTTAATAGAACTAAATAATATGCATCATTATTTGAAATGACACTAAATAGGCACTTTTAATTCAATTTTTCTATTCTTTGGGTAATGAGATAAATTTTCAAAGGCGGAGTAGCAAAAATAAAAAATAAAAAAATATTTTGAAAACAATCAGTCCTAAAGTAATGGGGTAGTTCTTATTCTTTTTATTGTCAAAAACAAGCATTTATCAGATACATTTGAGCATACATGATCTTTTAATTTAGATTTTGATTATTCTTACTTCCTAAATATTCCTACATTTCACATAAAAGGACATGTTCTTTTTTCCTGAATCATACCAAAATCTAATCAGCACCAGTATAACCCACACTTATCTACCAAATTTTGTGAAATTGAGTCCATTAATTTTCTTAGCTAGTGAAATTGAGAGCATTAATTTTCTTAGCTAAAATGGATACATGCAATTTTTGCGGGACATTTTGCAAAAACAAGGCATGTTCTTTTCATCGAGGTGAAATACAGGTAGAGAGACTTATGGCAACCTTTCCGTGACCACTGAACTAAGTCACATGACTTAGGCACTCCCCTACGCGCATATTTTCTTGCGCAACTCTCCTTCCATTGCAATTGCATTACGTTTCCGAAAGCGAGAATGCACATCGCACATTTGCTTTTACTTTTAAGCAAAATATGGTAATATCCTGCACTGCATATGGATGTACGTCAAAGTTTATCAAAAGTGGAGACACTACGTTTCACAGGTAAGTCGTTTCCATTCATTTTAAAAGATATTTCATATAAAATAAACCGTTAATTGTCATGTACGACCATGCCTTCCTATAATAAAAGTTGATTTTCTGGCTTTGTAAATAATGTATAGCCTTGTAATTATTTTTAAAATAAAATATTTTATATATTTTTGTGTACTTTCATAAACTGTACCTCTATAAATGCTTAAAATTAGAAGAGAAAAATAAAATAAAGGTGACACTTTTAATACGGCATAATTTGGGAACAATATTCAAGATTTTGAATAGTTATATAGAATTGTATATTGCTCAGCTATATTTCTAAATTTGAAAATTGGCATTGAGGCAATTTTGCACTTCGTTCATACAAAAACTAAAAAAAAAAAGTATTTTGTTAAAAATACACGTTTACTGAAGTTAAGGAATAATTTTAGTGGCACGTTTATAATACTAAATGGTATGATAGCTCTGTAAATGTATACTTTTAAAATCTCAAAGTTTATACAGGTTTTTTATTCATTATTAAAATGTTGATGCATTAATATTAAACATCAACAACCTTAAATAATATAATTAATGTTATTTTCGAAATTAAGGCCAATTTCACTGATGCTTTTATTAATTGAATTGAAAACAAGTAAAAAAAAAACGTATTTTCTTTTCAAATACACCCTTTTATTAGTTGTATGTAACTTAAATATATGAAGGACAACACCATACAAAATGTTTGCTCCGGTTCCCGAGTTTTTCCTTAGAATAACATTAAGTTATTCTTTAGTGCATTACTCTTAACAGTTCCTGTACGGGCTCGGATGGTAAGGTTCAAAATCCAATGAATTAAAATATACCATGAAAGATAATCATGCCAAATATGATATGATCTTTCTAGATACACCGGATCTTGAGTTATTCCCGCATAATGGTATATATCTATGGCGGGCCCAGGGTGGGCTAGCCCGATAAGGCTCAAAATACAAGAAATCAATATATACCGTAAAAGACAACGAAATACTAAATTTGGACCTTCTAACTAGAAAATTAAAATATATCACAAAAGACAACGACATGCCAAATTTCATGTTAGTGTGATTAATGGAACTTGATTAGTTAGGACCTAAACAATAGGTATTTTGAAATACATCAGACGTATTCAGTACTGTTTTACTCCAGTACAAAAAATTATTTTATAGCGCCAAGCGCGGCAATAAGTCGCCAAGTCTGCAAGTCTTCGACCCGAAGTCACGTGATACATGCAGTGGTCACTTTTTCAATCTCTTTTGAACAGCAATGCGCAGTCTACCTATATCTCTGGTCGAAGGTTCTTTTATCCCAAATTGTACCCAAATCTAATCAGCTGTACAGTAATCCACAAGTAACTTACCTATAATATGAAATTGAATCCATTAGTTTTTGAGTTAGAGTGGATACATACATTGCACTGACAGACAACACACAGACATCACACTAAAAATATTTTTTTCGTTTACTAGAGGTCTCAAAATCTCGATCCGTTTAAAACTTGATACATTACCTTGTATTGTAGGGATTGTATATTGTTCCCTATACATTACCTTGTATTGTAGGGAAAGTAATAAACTAGTTGGAACACTACAATGCTTGATACATCTACATTAATGAATGTGCCATCACAGCATTGATATCAGCATCATCGTGGAGTAACCCGTAACCCTAATCTACCCCCGATGAACTTTGAGTTTATCAAAAAATACAGAAACAATTTAAAATATCCTAACTTTAAGATAATAAACTAACATCTAAGGTGACATTAAATCAAATTTAAAATGTTCAAAATCAAATTAAAATTAAAACATTAAGAACACAATAAGACACAAAGGTAGCAAATACCTCCCATCACAGCAGAGGTAGAGTCTTCGTTCTTTTCAATCAAGGAGAAAGGCTTCAATCCTTCAGAAAATCCAGAGAGTCCCTGCTTTAGCTTCCTGGGTCTCGGTATTTTCTTGGGAAGTTCTGGGGACAGGGACTTGATGTACTGCAGGCCAAGTTCAGATAAACACACCCCGTCCAGGAAGAACTGGACTGGCGGTTTCGTCTTCACCACTGGGGGCTCTATGAGGAATAAGATACAGGGTGAATACACTTTCTTTAAAAGAAAAAAATAATGAACAACATACTATAATTGTGATCATTTTGACCAACAGTACAGACTTTTAAAAAGTTTTCTTGAAAAAAAAAAAAGTCCAGTTATTTAAAACTGAATTCTGATATGAGGAAGGCAAGTTGAGCTACACTCCAGGTAATTTACTTTATTTATCAATCTAGATAAGTAGTGCATTAAAAGTAAAAGCATTTTATTAAATTATAACATTATATTTTTGATAATTGTTTTTTTCTCTTATTTATTCTTTCTAGAGCTATGACTTACATGCTTTAGAGCAAGATTTATAATCAAAGAAAAAAATAAGTACATTATCGGGGTGTGGCAATTTTGATACTGGAAACTTCGGAATCTCTTGAAATTTGGAAATTTTGATACACAGGGTGTCCCAAATTAAACTACACATTTCCGAGAGGGCTACAGCAAAATCTATTTATCAGAAAGTCATGAAATTTGGGGAGTGTCGTAAGGAGATGATGGGAATTTTTTTCTAAAGCAAAAAAGAAGGTTAGTTCCAAAAACCACCAATACAGGTCGCTATTAGTGGGTTTTTTTTGCCCACATGAGTATCTACAAGTTCCGTTATACTCTTCTAAGGTAATGGTGTGGTGTGGTTTTACTGCTAAATCATTTTGGGGCCATTTTTTTTTTTTTTTTCGAAGAGCTCAGACCTGCAGGTCCTGCAATCTTGTCTGTCACCAAGCAATGTTAATCCTTATTGGAGAATTACATCATTTCTGTTCTGCAAGCACATGAACGTGTTAAAACAATAGTGTTTATACAAGATGCAGTGTAAATAATAGTGTTTATGCCTCTACACATAGCCACTTGTGTTGTTGTTGAAACCCAGACCATCCGACCTACTAGAAAGGTGTAAAGTAACTGTTTGGACGGCCAGAAAGTGCCACCCAATTTAGACCGGAACCCAGTGAGGGAGGCATCCACAGGGACCGTACCCTCCTTCCCCTACCACCAACCTCTCGGAAGGACTTAGGGATCCACATGTTTAACGTGATCGTACTCCGCATGAACACGGAGGCAGTTTTGGCAGTGGCTGGTATTGAACGCGGGCCTACCGAGTGCAACTCCAGTGCGCTAACCACAGGGCTACCGCACCCTAATAGCCACTTTGGAACAAGTGATCAGGAACCACTTTTCTGATGACAGAATCATCAGCCGCTATTTTCCTATGGTATGGTCTGCATGATCCCCATATTTGAATGCATGCAATTTTTGACTCCGGGGATATTTCAAAGACTTGGTCTACCATGATCTCATAAGATCTCTGTTCTATCTTAAAGACAGCATAGCATGCTATGAGTGTAACATTCCGACTCATACACTGCAATCAACCATTGAACATGCTGTGTTACAATTCCAGATGGTAGCAGACAATGATGGCCATCATATTGAATATGTTTTGTCCTCATTAGACAGATACATTGTGTAGTTCATGTATATTCTGTATAAAGATATTATACACCCTCTATTGGTGGTTTTTTTAACTAACTTCTTTTGCTCTAGAAAAAATTCCCATCATCTCCTAACGACACTCCCTAAATTCCATGATTTTCTGGTGAATAGTTTTTGCTGTAGCCCTTTCGGAAATGTATAGTTTAATTTAGGACATCCTGTAGTTTGCTAAACTTGTTGAGGACATGGAAATCATAGAGTCGAAAGGAAAAAAATACTCAAGCATTTGAAAGAAGTATCCCAACATAAAATTCACAACATATTTAAAGACTTACTTCCTTTTCTTGACCCAAATGTGTGAGTGATATAGAGTGAAACAAAAGCTAAACAACATCATTGCATATAACAGATTGTGAAGGTGTCGGAATGAACATACAGGCATCTTTTGATAAAAACAACCATTTTATTCTTAAACTGTAGAAATCATAAAATAAACTCTATTAACGAAATTTACAATTAATAAATCAGAATGTACATGGTCCACCATTTCTACCATTATCTGCATCTACACAAGCAATGCTTTAAGTCATACCAACTTGTATCATCTCGAACCCCTTTCCCTTCTTTTTCGTGTTTTGCACTTCACCTTTATATAACCTGGTTGCCAGCACCCTCTATCGTCCGCAATCTGTGTGACTGTTATTTAAATTTAGGCCCCTCTTTCCCCGGGAAGCGCACTGTTTGAAAATTAAAAAGTCGAGAATAAAAATTGTTAACTCTTACAAGCTTTCAATAAGGTAAATAACACAAGTAATTGTTAAACGAAAGCCACAAAAGTTAAGTAATAGTTAAGCATGCAGGGCATTTAGCAACAGGAGAGAATAAAAAATGGGACCAAAATTTTGCTCAAGTTAATTCAAGGTTTTGGAGGTAAAATTCAACAAGTTCAGAATACAAACACTGTTTATAAAAAATTCCACGAAAAACAAAGATTATGAAATACTAAAATCTCATGTTTTTCAACATGCAATATTATACGACACCCACCTCCATTTCAACACTTAAATATAATATACAAACCTGGATCTTTTGGTTTTGGAACAGGAGAAGCACGTTTTTCTGGGATAGCCTCGATTTCAGGTGTAGGAGTTCTTGGTGGAGCTGCAATGCAAAATGCAAAACTTCAATACAAGTGCACGTGGGAGAAATTCAAAGCAACCCAATTATAAATTAAAAAATCCGATGTGGGCAGCACATGGCTTTCAACATAGACTCATATTCACATTCTTTTTTTTTTCTTAATAATTCATTATATTGAATTTAATTGCACAAAATAACACCCATAATTATTTAAAATTACACTGAATTGACACTTATTCAATTTTCATTCTCATTTGGTAACAGGATATAATTACAAATGTGGCATAGCAAAAATGTGAAAAAACTAAAATATCTCGAGAACAGCTAGTCCTAGTATAATAGGGTTGGTCTTATTATTTTCATCATTAAAATTTACTTATAAAACAAGCATTTAATGGAAATATTTGAGCATACATCATTTTCATTTTAGATTTTGACAATTTTTGAAGGCCATTTTGCATAAAAAGGCAGATTATTTTTTTTCAAATCATACCAAAATATAATCAGCACTAGGGTAACACACAAGTAACTTATCTACCAAATTTTGTAAAATTTGATCTATTAGTTTTCAGGTAGAATGGATAAAAGCAATTTTTGAGGACCATTTCGCAAAAAAGGTGGGTTTTATTATCCCAAATCACACCCAAAACTAATCAGCACCCAGGTCCTTACCTACCAAATTATAGCTCAATGTGCTTATTGACTCCTTGGTGAAATATGGGTGCATAAGATATTTTGTTTTATTTTTAAAAAATTAGGAAATTAAATGAACTTGGAAATTGTAAAAATGTTTATTGACAAATGAGGTTTGAATAGAATAGAAGGAAATATACATATTAAAGTACATATTCAAGAATGTATGCTATGTTGTACATAGTCATGTAAATAGTCAAGAATGTACATACTCAAGTACATAGATTCACTTGAATCTAAAATCTCGTCAGATATATTCTATAGGTTTCAATTTTATGCAGCCATAAAAGTTAGTCAAATAATTAGATATTTTTATGTGAAGTCTAGGGTCAGAGTATCCAGATGAAATCAGAGCGTAAACGAAAAGTGATAACTAGCTATAAGTAGTTAGCGAGCCATTTGCAGTACTTTGAAGGCTTGTAAACATAACATGTAAGTCTGAAAAAAAAATCGAATAAATTTGTTAAACTTTACTGACATTTTATTTTACAAATTGTTACTCACATAAAACCATTTTGGCTCCCTTGGACTGGAGCCGCTGCTAATTCTTTTATGTGTTTTTCAATTTAAAAAAGGTATATCTCAATAAACTTATATTCTTTAATATGTTACTATCCATAAAATTTATGTTTTTCAAAATTTATTTTATATTTTACTAATTTATGGACCTTTTCTTCAGTAACAAGAAATGACTCTGGCAATACAAGGGATCAGCAATCTAAAGGTTCCAAGTTCGAACCTATCCCCCACCATCGGGAATCTGAGGCCCCTTACAAGAGTATAAAAATTTTCAGATTGTTTGCTGTTATCAGAATGAGAACATTATTATTTTTTTAATGTTATCGGAATGGGAATGTTCTCTTTTGAGTGTTTATATGTCTGGAGGTTTAACAAAGGAATTCAAATTAAGATAGTCTGATGTAATGGAAGTCAAGACTTTGGGTATCCATGGCTAGAAACAAAGCAATCTAAATAGGTAAAGGCCCCTGTATGCAGTCATGTCCCCATTCTGTGCGCCATGAACTTTGTGTGTTTCGAAGAGAAAAGCTCTCTTTTTCCTTCGTGCCTGTGCTTGAGCTGTGTTAAGCCTTGTTTGAATTGACTTAACGTTAAATTTCCGTTTCTGTTTGAGGCGAAGCTGTGTTCGAGATGTGGCTGTCTCCATTTGGAGTGACGTCATGTCTGGCTTGGAGAAACTCTCAGAAGTTTGCTCCTCTATCCGCCAATCAGAAGCGGCGCTCTGCGTGCGCTTTTTGTTTTTCGTTCTTCTTGGACGGAGATTGCAGAAAGAAAGGATGAGTTGAAAATTTGTCTTAAAAAGTTAAGACAAAGGTTTTAACCGAAATGGCTTATCTTCAACGGTGGGAATATTGGTTTCCATAAGGAACTAGTCCCGGAAGATCCTGGAAGATGTATCAAGACCGGCAGATTTTTTTTATTTTCTAAATTCTAATTTCTTTTATTTTATTTTAGGAGGAATCCTTTTTCATGCCTAGTGACGCTTACCGTTTTTGTGACCCCTGCGCCATGATGGTCTTGAACGCCTGAATCGAACTCTTTTGATTTAGATCTTTTGATTCGAGCCCTTGGGAAGATCCTCCTTTTCCTTGATGAACAGTGATTGTTTTATACAGAACTTTAGTCGTGATTCTAAATTTTGGATCGAAAGGTAAAATTTGATGATACATTTTAAATCTCTGAAGAACCTATACCAGAGAAGGAATTTATATAAATTGCTCGCAGGCGCGGAATGGAATTTATAATTTTGATATTGTTATTAAGTGTCTTTTTAAATTATGATTTTTAACATCATTCTATAAGAATTAAGGAAATGTGTTGATAAAATTGAAATTTTGATTTGATCTACCCTAAAGGGATAAGAAATATTAAGATATTTTTGTCTGTGAATTTTGTTGCATTAATGACCTAGAATAAGAATATAAGTTTAATAAAATAATTTTTGTTGATTTAAATCAGTGAATTTATTTCATGTATTCCACACATGTGTATTTATTTCATTGCCACCATCTGGAATCTAATTCTTCCAGACTGGGAAACGGTTATTGCACACATCTGGTATTGAATAGCAATGTACACACAAAACCACTATACTTTTGCAGATCGAGCTACCTTCATTTCCTTTGCCGATCTGATTTTTAGTATTGCCAATTGGCACCGAGTCATCCTTTTTCTTGCTTGGCAATTTTTGAAGCTGTTGTCGCTTTGACTGTTTGGTGCCTTGCCAATGTGATGCAAGAAGTTGGATCAATAAATTGACCATTCAAGTTCTGCCTATACAGCTTTCAATTTACACGAGGCAATTTACTGAGGAAACTGTTTCTTTCATTTCCGAGAACTTGGTCTGTTTACACAATTCAACTTATTGAATATGCAAGAAGTTGAATCAATAAAAAATCCATCTTGTCCACAGTTAACTTGTGCTCAGATGATCTTGTTTACTTCAGTATGTATTTGTAAATGCATTTCTTCCTTATTTTTATAAATATGTTGCTTCTGTTTTTTCCTTTATGTATAAATGCTATGCATTTAATTTATAAATACGGTTTTTTTTTTTTCTGAACGTTTATGATGTCACATATCAGCTAGAAATTTCTGCATTTAGCCCTTTGTGGACAGCAGAAGCATCCACACTTCGACTGTGAAACTGAGTTTAAGGACAATACTCACGCATTAATATCCAGGATAAATTTATTCTAAAAGGCGAACACTAGTATGCGTTTCCATGTGGAACATTTTTTTTTAATTTATTTGAATACTAGATGGCGCTAAACATCCAGTCTAACATTTACAATGTATCTGCTAATACTTGATCTTGGTATAGAGGGCTCCCTATGAATCATTACTTCATAGAGAATGGCAAAATGTGGTTTTGTAATATAAACAAACAGATCATTTCTTATAGACTCTGCTATGCTGTGATTGAAGTCACGACTCGTGATTCGTGTCTTTAAGCATACCTACCAACCTGGGAAAATTGGAATGTGTAAAATTTTGCGTGAATGACATTTCTAATGATATTTTTTTTAAACTGCACACGCAAACAACATTTCTAATGAATTTAACTCTATGTACAAGTATCTGCATTAAATATCAGGCATAGTACTGGTAGAATATGAAAATTCAAGACACCGATTTTATAAAATTTCAGGATAATAAATTATAAAACAAAAAATATATAAAGGTTTTATTAGGTGAAAATTACTTTATAATGAAAACAAAAATTTATGTTTGGTAAAACAGAGGTTTTCACTAAAACGAGTAACAAATATTGATCTTTATATATATATATATATATATATATATATAGCACTGAATTATATTCCTGCCAAAATGGTTTCCTTTTTATTTGTCTAAATCATTGCTTTAAATACCACTGTTTGGAAAATATCCCTTCACAAAGTTCATAACCATTTTTCAAAATAAAAAAATTTGTATTATGCAAATATAATTACAAAATTAACCTTAATAACTAGCCATATGAAAATAAGCTAGTTTAGTCGATCTATGCAATATTTAAATGATGGAGATGGATGGAAAAAGATACTAAAGTACTCTTGGCAATTCACGTGAAGTAACTGAATTGCGCAATTGCACCATTTATGCGAAAATAATTAAGAAATTAACCGTAATAATTATTCAGAATATAAAAATAATCTAGTTTAGTCGATCTAATATGCAACATTTAAATGATGGAGATGGATGGGAAAAGATACTAACGTACTCTCGGCAATTCACGCGAAGTAACTGAATTGCATAATCGCACTGTTTATGAGAAAATAATTAAGAAATTAACCATAATAATTAATTAGAATATGAAAATAAGCTAGTTTAGTCAGTTAAAAATGCAATATTTAGAAGTTGAGATGGATGGAAAAAGATACTATTGTACTCTCAGCGATTCATGAGAACAAACTGAATTGCGCAATCGAGTGTTTATGCGAAATTCATGAACAAAATAATATTTTAGTGATTTATGCTGAACTTAGACAACCTTTGAAGAAGTATATATATATATTACTTTCATAAAATAAGCGATCGAGATCTTAATTTACATTACACGCGGCCGTAAATCTCGGTTAATTTGATTGGCATTACCCTGCATTTTATTATGGTTTTGCTACGATCCCGGAATGGTAGAAATCAGTGCTAAAAAAGCGGAAATCTGTGTTTCCGAGGAATTATACCATGTCAGGTTAATTGATAAATTTCAAACAAAAAAAAGCCAGAGAATTTCGGAGATTGATTTCCTAGTAATATTAAAAATTCAAATAAATTCAGAATTACGTAAAACATAGCAATAGATGCGTAAAAGCGTAAAGAACATTTAAAATGCGTAAATTTTAGCATAATGCGTAAAAGTTGGCAAGTATGCTTTAAGTTTGCAACTTAATTGAGGATGTATATTTTTCTGTGATAATGAAACGAATTATTACTACACGATACAATTTACATGTGCTTTTTCACCAACAAGCTCTAGTCAGCACAAATGACAGGTCAGATACTACACATCTGACCTAAACGTCTGAGCTCATCTGACATTCCCGATATCGGGAATTTATGCTTGTTAAGTTTCATGATGCTTCTGGAGTATGCTAATTTCCAGTAATAAGGATAATTAGCATATTTCAGTCAGTCAAGGTACAATCTGCAGGACCTCAAATGAAAACAGTTCTGAAACAAAACAAACGATCCAGACTCTAAACAGTTAACTGGGAGCAATCTGTAATTTAACTTTTAACCATATCTTTATTATGATAAGCGGTTTGTTTACTTAATATTTAACTTAATATTATTGTTTACTTAATATTTATGTTTGTTTACTTAACTTTCTTGGTATAGAGGGTCTTGAACAAGAAGAATATACTCACATAGTAATCGAACAGGATAGTTATGAAATGAATGCAGATAGTGAAGATTCGTGGAACTTTGGTATTTCTGATGAGCGCACGGACTGTTTTTATGAATGCAAAGATTGCAATGTTGATCTATGAGTGAATCCATGTTTTGAAATACATTATACACAACAAAAAACAATTTCATCATTTAAGTAAAAGATAATTTACGTGTAACATATACATCTAATAGAAAATAAGTATTTTCTTATTCCTGAAAAAAGTAGAATGTTGTGTTAAATGGGCAATTTTTAGTGAATTTCTTTCAGGAGTTAGGCTCAGTACAAAAAATGTGATGTCCTTTGGGAACACTTTGGAAACGAATCGTTCCATCTTTGGACCACAGCAGTTCCGGAAAGCTGCCGTCTGTAAAGGGTTAATATCAATGTTGTTTTGAAAAATAATAAGGAGAATCATATCATGAAAATAAGTGTCTATTAAATAAAATTAAATTAATTTGGCATAAATTTCCCTAAATATGAAAAAGTTCTTATTTTAAATTACTAATTCACAAATAATAAATACTTAATTATCTTACGTCAAAAATTGCCAACAAAGTTAAATTTCAATAAAAAAAAATTTTAAAAATTAATTTTGAGATTTTCCTATAAAGTTAAATGGAAATAGAGTTTTGGACAGAAAGAAAAACAGTTTTTAAAGCAAAATTAAAATAAAATACACTAAATTCAAATTATATAATTTAAAAATGTATAAGGAAAATAGTCAATAAGAAATGTTTGAATAAAGTTATCAAATATGCAACTCATGCGCAAGCAAAGGGAAAGTCTGTGTAAACATTTAACAAGAAAGATCAATCATGCATAAAGCATTGATTATGAAACACTTTCCAACAGAAATACAATTTTTTTAAACATCTATAAAATGTGATACATTCAGCAGTGATATGTTTTTAATTATCACAGAACTACGATTAATTTATTTACTTGAAAACTTAAAACTTCATCGAAAAAAATTAACATTATTCAAATGATGTCATCAAAATGTAAATCGTGTGCCTCTTTATGTAAAAGGAGTGAATATTTCATTCATACACTTTAATTCCAGACTCCTGAGTTAAATAATTATGTGTGAAAAAAAATTCAGCAATTCTTATACAACTCATCTTACAATCACTTGTTTACATTCTGCATCCATTAGAATCAGGCTTCGTTGTAAAAATAATTAAAGTTTTATGATCATTTAAACTCACAAATATTATAATTGCGTTGGCACAGAATATACATGCACAGAAATTACGCAAAAATGTAAAGTGATTTTGAGGAGAAATGCAACACTCAATATAAATTTAAAAGAACTTTAAATTTAAAAATCATGTTTTTTACTCTAGAGTGAAATGGGTCACATGATCTCTTCATATTATATGGGTGTCATTATTATTTTAATTTTTAATAAAGAACTACTGAACTAATTTTGCTGAAATTTTTTTTATATATTTATGGGATAATTTGAATATTTCCTAAAATTTTCGAAGCCATTTGTGAATTTTAACTTTGCATAAAAAGTATATGAAAAATTGGGTCCCATAGGGTTCAATATATTTCATTTTTTCAACCCGGGTTCAATCCAAAACTAATTGGGTGATATTCATTTACATTCCCATAAGTCCCACAGACAGTCTCCACAACATACTAAAATTTTATTTTGATAAAGTCATTTTTACAGCAGTTAATGTGCAAACGGATTGACTGACAAAAGAATAAACAAAGACATAAAAACTTTTCAACTATGTTGTAAAGTGTTAAAAAGCTTTCTTTAGTTCACACTGAACTATAATGCTAATGATGATGATGATAAACAGAGTGACAGATCTTAAGTACACAAGATAGTATGTTAGATAATACATGAGCAGAATGATAATTTTCTACTGTTTTATACCTACTAGGGAGATCTGCCCCTGCTCTCTGCATTCGCTTCTTACCTATCTCTCCTAAAAAATTTACTTTCAAAGATCTCTTTTTCTATCCCTACCTATTTTTCGCAGGATAAAAGCAGGAATTTTTCTTAGTCCAGAGAATCCAAAAACTTAATTCCTTGACTCTGAGCATGCTTCACGAGCTATTTCATGCCAAACTAAAGTTTAAATCGATTAAATGGTTTATTTCATCGTGCTAACCTGTTATTTCTCTATAAATGTGCTCAATTTCATATTTTTGTACGCTATAGATTTTGTGGTATAGGACAGAAAAATCACCAGACATGCCGATATGGAAAAAAAATTTCAATTCAGAAGTGCATAAAAAGCAAAATATCTCAAAAACTACATCAAAATTTAAAAAAGGGCAAAAATTCACCCATGTAGGTACCTGTCTGCAAAAATTCGTGGTCTTGCTGTTGTTAGTTTATCCAGGACATGAACTCGCAGCTAAAATATTTTGCCTTTGACATTAAATGTTTCTTAAACTACAATATATATCAAAAAACAGTTTATTTCAGCGTATTCCACAAAGCCTTTTCTACAAGTGTACTAAATTTCATATTCTTATATGCAATAGTTTTTGCGGTACAAAGCAAAGAATCTCAAGAAACAAGAAATGTGTTGAACAAAGGAGACAGCAACTACTTTTTTTTAATATACAGAAAAACTATTTCTACTTTGACTAAAGATTAAAAAATAATGAAATGCAAAATGGTCTATAAATTCAGAACAAGTCAGTTACAGAAAAGTAAAATGTATTTTTAAGGGAATAGTTTTCTTATTCTATATATATGAACCTAACCTAAAGCAGTATTTTTCCAAACTGCATACATATGCAATCCAGGCACAATATACATGATTTTGCTTTCTAAAAATCATTCCATCCCATGTAGATGGTAATGAATGTATATAGCAGCAGCTTATAAGAACTGAATGATATATGGAAAACATAACTTACGCCAGAGATGTGGAGGTAACTCATCTGGGGGTCTGCAATGAGGGCAGGCATACCCGTACTCTGCACACTTTTCAGCATGATCTTCAGTATCGATTTGATCACACATTCCATGGGACCACCTGCAGCAAAATAAAGATATTTATTAGCTCATAAACACATAGCAAAGATAAAAGTATGAAAGCAAATATTATTTACTTCGATATTGCTTACAAGAAAAGATATTAAACAACAAATCACTGCTCCAAACTGAGCATAATCAGTTTTAAAAACATTAGCTGTATGAACATATTGATCATCATAGCTTAAAGCCAACCTATCAGCTAAACCTTATATTAGGCTATAAGCTTTCGCTCGACTCATTTCAAGCATTTGCAACGTCATGTGTTTATCGGCACACTAGGTATTTATACCCGTTTTTATTATGACATTTCCAGAGATGTTAATTTCCAGAGATACGGAAAATTAGCATATTCCAGTAAGCCAAGACCCAATCTGCAGGAACTCAAGTGAAATTTGACTACGATACTTAACAAATGATCCATAACCAATACAGTTACACAGAAAATATCCATTAAGTTTTAGCCATAATGCTATAGCGATATGATGTCTGTTTGCATTACAGTGTCTAACAGAACTAAAAGCAGGAAGAATAGTGAAACTTTTTGCCAACAATTCCAATTCTCACAGATTCCTTTTGGCTTTGCTTTAGAAATCAGATTTTCCCTTAAAATATTACTGAGTTTCACATTCCCCAAAAAATAACAATATTGGACCATACTGAAAATGGCTAAACAACAGAGAGTAGTTGTTTAGGTATTTTTAGTTGGGCACTTATTCATAGTTATACACTTGTATATTGACCATTCAGGTCAACTTGTTGCACTGAAGAATGAAATCCAGATGATTTCTGAAACATGCATATACTCATTTATCTTGCACTACCATAATGGTACGTTATTATATGGTAGGTGTTAACCAGTTCATTATTGATTGCGAGCAAAGTCACACAGACTTAATTATATCATATACAGACTTAATTAAATCATATAATAGCAATATTCTTTACTTTAAAATGTGTCTAATCATACATAATTTATACATACAACTTAATTCATAAAAATTGGGTTCTTTAAAGTCAAAATGGGTAAAATCATTGCTGGGTTTAAAATGTCAGTTTTTAGCAATCTTGAGGGTAACATGAGTGTTGACTGTATTTTTCAGCACCCTAAAGTGACACCAAACATAGCATAATTGAGCTAAATTTTAGCTTAATGAAATTAGTTTTCTCAAGAAGCATGCTGTTTCTAATTTTTTTTTCTGTTCTTCATTATATTTTGTATGAGGAAAAGTGAAAAGAGATGTAATGTATTTTAATAATACTACAAAATGTATCTTTTAATTGAAGAAATTCATTACTTAAGGATGACCAACAATATTTTAATTATGCTTCTCGCAACCGTAATTAGAGCTTTTTTTTAAACCATATAGCATAACACATAATGGACAAGTAGACTAATTCCGAATAACAAGATGAATAATTCTGAATAAAAATCTGTACTTTTAATACCAAATTCTGTATTCCATAATGACACTCTACAATCTAGAGAAAGAAGATATATTTCGCAGTGGTCGGAAGTAATGTGCTACAAGTAGTGAACCTACAGTAGTCACTACTTTTTCTCATAGTTTGTAGTTTACATGCTACTTTTAATAATAAGTAGTGTAGCGAGTAGCAAGATACAATAAATCAAATCACAGGTTTGTATCAAGTTTTGATACTGTGCTTTTAACATTACTTCAGTAAACAAACAAGGTGCTATTCTACATATTATGTTATCATCCATTCTTCCTTTATACAAAATTTAGTGCTCTGCACAACGATGTATGATTTGCAAAGTGCCAAGAGTTTTGGAACAAATAAAAAATGTTGGTTGTTTTAGATAACAAGATATCTTCAGAGCGAAGTGCCCATCTCATAATACAAAATAAGATGAGATAGAACTCAATGCATTCTGCCGTCGAACGCATGTGCTGGTTCCTGAGAGAGAACAAGGAGAAACTACATAACATTTTCGATGCTGCAGGGTTAGGAAGGCAATAATAAAGTTGATGACCACATGAAGTTGATTTTTTTATATGTATATAATCAGATTTGTCCCAAAAGATATGTTTACCTGATTTCAATTTTGAGGTGCAAATTCTACCAAAAATGAGCAAACATGTTTTTAAATAAATAGTTTTTACTTTTATTTTATTTTATACTTTTGCTAATTTATTATTTATAGAAATGGGTAAAAGTGTAAAGTTTTGTAAGTTGATCAGTAAATTTAGGAATCAGTCAATTTTACTTCAGAATAAGTATGTCAAAATTACTACAGTATATATCTATATCCTCAACTTTTTATGTCAATTAAAACTGTGGCAAAATTCATCTTAAAAAAGTAGTTAAGTATTGACTGCATTTTAAAAGTTAATTTGTAGTCACTACATTTTAATAACAGTAGCTGTAGTTGTAGTTAATTACATTTGTCATAAAATAGTTGTAGTTGCTGTTCACTACAAAAAAAAAATGTAGTTTTTCCAACCACTGATATTTCGTATTCAAAATGAGTGGTCACTTGTCATATTTTGCACCTACATTTTAGACCTAGTCATCATCTTTTACACTTAACTTTTCTACTTCTTTTGTATGTATAAAGCAAAATCCTACAGATCAACCGTTTATTCGTCCTTCTAACAATCTTAACCAATGAACACCATGAACTGCATTCATCCGCACAGTGGGTTACAGGCAGGGCCACTAATAAAAGGCAATTTATTCTGTGAGTCGCATAACATAAACAAAATAAATAATTTCAAAATTATACCCAAGTAGAAAATTTTAGAAACTGTAGAAATATGGTCGGGTGCCACTGACGCCTGACTTAACTCTGGTTGGCAGACATGTATAAATACAATGCATTGAATTTTTTACTGTATTCAGCTTATAAATACTTAAGCTTAGCTACAGTAAATATATGGGTATAGTCTGAGCAAAATGCAAAGTACATAAACAGAAATGACTGGCTAAATAAAAGATTGAAATACATTTATCACATCTGCTTTTTGCAACCTATGGTAAATCAAAATGATATATGCAGACATGCCAACATTCAAATAACTCTGTCAGGAGCAGCGTAACGATTTTATAATTTACCACAGTTAACAAAATCACATCGCCGTCATAATCTTATTAACTGTCAAAAACAAGTAAATTAGAGATTTAAAAATATTAATTTTTATATGCTTTTCAATCAAAAATATTGCAAACATTTTACCATTTTTTTTTAAAAATTCAATGATGAATATGTAGCTTTTTTTGCTTTCACAAGCTCTTGTTCAGCAACATAAGTTGTGACAAGAATATTTGCATTTTTGTATCATAAGGGCATTTTTGCATTTTTGTATCATAATGTTTCAATGCCCAGGTTTAATCAAAATTCATTTTGGTTTTTTTCTCACAGTGCTGAACACCCTATCACAAGCTGCATTGCTGTGAGGAAAAAGAAGAATGTTCAACATTATTTTGGCAGTATTTTAAATTTAATTATTCTGTTATGATCTTCTAGGACATAGCTGCCAACTCTGAATGGCTGAAAATCTGCAGATTTTTGGTTGGAAATCTGTAGATTTTTATTCACGGCTTTAAGCAAATTTATATTAGTTATTCAAAATCATCATAAAATAAATACATCATACTTGAAAAAATGGATAAAAGACCCTAAAATAGGGAAAAGAGAAAATAAGGCTAATGGAGGGAAAATGGCATAATTAAGAAATTAACCCTTATAATTAACCAAAATATGAAAATAAGCTAGTTTAGTCAAGTTTATGAGTAACAATAGGGAAATGAAGATAGATGGAAAAGTATAATTAAGTACTCTGGGCAACATCCGTGAAAAAAAAAATTTTTGTTCATGATCCTACTATTTATTTGAAAATAATTAAAAAATTAACCTTTATAATCAACCAAAATATGAAAATATGCTAGTTTATTCAAGTTAATATGCAACAATATGGAGATGGAGATCGATGGAAAAGGAAAATTGCGTAATCTCAGAAACGCCTGTGGAAAAAAAACTGAATTTCACGATCGTACCATTTATGTGAAAATAATTAAAAAATAAAACTTTATAATCAACCAAAATAGGAAAATAACTTAGTTTAGTCACATTAATGTGCAACAATAATGGAGATCGATAGAAAAGGATAATTGCTCACTCTCGGAAATGTCGACAAAAGAAGAAAACTGAATTTCACAATCGTACTATTTATGTGAAAATAATTAAAAAATTAGCCTTTATAATCAACCAAAATAGGAAAATAAGTTAGTTTAGTAAAGTTAATATGCAACAATAGGGAGATGGAGATCGATGGAAAAAGATGATTGCGTACTCTTGGCAACGACTGCAAAGAAAATTAAAAAAAACTGAATTTCACGATCGTAGTATTTATATGAAAATAATTAAAAAGTTAACCAAAATATGACAATAAACTACTTCAGTCAAGTTAATGTGCAATAATAAGGGGATGGAGATAAATGGAAAAAGGCAATTGTGTACTCTCGGCAAAGCCCGAAAAAGACTGAATTGCGCAATCTTATAATTTAAGCGAAATATAATTTGTTTAGTAAATTTTTTCTTTATTTTTACTCGCACTATAAAAACAAATTAGGTCTATTGTTCTGATATGAACTCATTAGAAGAAGAAAATGAATGCAAACTGATAATTTTGGACTCTCAGCAAAGCAGGGAATATAAATTGAATGGTGGGATGCATGGATTCTACGGGATTATCCATAGTTTTGGGAGTAATGTCCGTAACACTGTAGCAAGTCACCAGAAAGGAAGTGAAGAAAATTTGTTTATCATTTTTAGAGGAAGAGGGGATATTTTTAGGGAATTTTTGAAGTGGAATAGGGGAAAAGTAGGGAATTTTAGCTTGTGAACGAAAAGAAATCTGTTTCCGATCGAAAAATCGGAATGATGCCCGAAAATCAGAAACTTTCCGGGTAAATCCGAAGCATTGGCAGCTATAGGAGGAGCAGTTACACCAGAAACATAAAGAAATGGGCGGATTTAATAAAAATTAAATATTTTTGCAATTCATAAAAAAAAAAAAAATTATTTTCCGGAGCATTTGAGGGAAATGCGGAGCAACAAATTTTTTTAAGTTTTTGGTATAAACTCCGGACAATCCGGAGCAGTTAGCATGCCTGTATATGACTTTCTCATAACCTGAAGCTTTGACGTTTGTGTGAAAAAGTGATATTTTACGGATCTTCGCACACTTGAGTATGAGAGACACTTTTTACACATAAGTCACTGCACCATTTAAAGCAGGAAAGTATAAAAAAAATATCACCTTTCACATCGGTTGCACTGTATGACTAGTTCGTCCTCCTCATAATGCTGTTGGCAGAGGCAGCACACGGTGAAGCTGGCGCATGGACCACAGAGGGTATAGTTCAGTTGCCAATCGCAGTTCAGACCAGGTGACTTGGAACCACATTTCACACAGTTGACACACCTGAAATAAAAAGTATACTATATTATCGCTGGAAGAATGTAAACAAACATTGTGATTCACCATTCCTCTAAACAAAGTTCATAAACTCAATTTTGTTTTTGAACCACTTACTTCGTTCTCGGGATGAAGGCAGAAGGCATTCTTTCAGTAGTAAGTCTTCATTCAAATTGAATATCCGAAGCGTACACAAACTCATTTGCATATTTTGGATTGGACACCGGACAATGTACTATTTTGGTAGGTACCCATCTCAATGTATATAAGAGGTTCACTGTGGAAACATCTTATTCTTGAGATTAGTATCTTGTTCTTAGATCAGATCTTATCTAATCTGATGGTCTTCTGATATAATGTCTTAGTATTAGACGATTACTGTGTTGAAGGTTAAAATATTCTGGTTCAGACGAGTTAGTCTGTGAGTTAAAATTATGCTAGAAGACAATTCTAGGTGATGCTAGATTCAAACCTTTACACTAATTTACTGACACTGCTCATATATTTTGTCTCGATACAATACTCTATCCAAAATATTGAACAAAAAAGATCAATCATGCATAAAGCACTAATTATGAAATACTTTCCAAATGAAATGAAATTTTATTTAAACAACTTTGAAATGTGATACATTCATCTGTGATATTTTCTAATTATCACAGAACTACAATAATTTATTTTACTTGAAAACTTAAAACGTCATTGAAAAAAAAAATGAACTCTATTCAAATGACAGCATCAAAATATAAATCGTGACTCTTTCTGTAAAATCAGTGGACCCCAGACTATGGGGTCCACTGATTATGGCAACACACTACTTTCATTCGTACACTTTTATTCCAGAATCCATAGTTTAATTTTGCATGAAAAAAATTCAGCAATTCTTATACAACTCATCTTACAATCACTTGTTTACATTCTGTAATGATTAAAATTAGGCTTTGTTGTAGAAATACTCAAAGTTGGATGATCGTTTATACTCAAAAATATTGTAATGGCGTTGATGCAGAATATAGATGCACAAAAATTCTACAGAAAAAAAAGCGGTTTTAGGACGGATGTAACACAAAATATAAATTTAAACTATAAAAATCACAATTTTGACACTGGGAAAAATGACGGATGCCACATTTTATTTTGAAGTGGGTCAAGTGACCTCTTCATATTATATTGTCATTATTATTTTAATTTTTATTTAAAAAACTATTAAACATATTTTGCTAAAATTTTTTATATATATTTTATGGGATAATTTGAATATTTTCTAAAATTCTTGAAGCAATTTGTGAATGTTAATGACGCTAAAGAATGTTTGAAAAATGAAGTCCCATAGGGTTCAATGTATTTCATTATTTCAACACAGGTTCAATCCAAAACTAATTGGGTGATATTATTCATTTACATTCGCATGTGTACCACAGACTGTCGCAACAACATACTAAAATTTCATTTCGATAAAATCATTTTTACGACAGTTATCGTGCGAACAGATAGACAGAATGAACAAAGGAAACACTTTTCAACTATGTTGTAAAGTGTTAAAAAGAAGCAGAAATGGATGAAATACTCAAGAAAATGCAACAAAGTGGTGTAGAATTCCAAATCACTGGTGAACACTGTTATTGTGATTTTCGGAAAGTAAATTTAATATACTTGCTCTTAAAGCAAAAGTAAAATAAACTTAATCCTGTGAAAACCAGAAAATTTATACAATTTCAGTGTTAACATATATCATAAGTTTAATTCTATCTTAAAAGTAACTCTTAATTAAAAGGTAAATAAGTAACTGTTAACTACATGATAAATAAATCAGATGTGGGCAGCACATGACTTTCTCTGCAAACTCATATTCACATTTTCTTCAATAATTCATTAAATTGTGTTTAATCGTTCAAAATAACACTCATAATTATTTAAAATTACACTGAATTTGCACTTTCAATTCAATTTTCGCTCTCGTTTGGTAACTGAACTTTTTTTCAAAGATGGAGTAATGAAAATTCGAAAAATCTAAAATATCTCGAGAACTACTCATCCTAGTGTAATGGGGGAATCTTATTCTTTTTATCTTTAAAAATTATGTTTGAGCATACGTAGGCTTTTATTCTAGATTTTGATGATTTTTGCAGGCTATTTCGCAAAAAAAAAGGCAGGTTATTTTTCCTGAATCATATAAATATCTAATCAGCACCAGGGTAACCCCCAAGTGACTTATCTACCAAAATTTGTAACATTTGGACAATTAGTTTTTCAGCTAGAGTGGATACAGGCAATTTTTGTGGGCCATTTTGCAAATAAAGGTGATATCTTTTATCCCGAATGATACCAAAAACTAATCAGCACCAGAGTCACCAAAAAGTGACTTACCTACCAAATTTTATGAAATTTGGTCGATTCATTTTTGAGTTAATGTGGATACACACATATTACACACACACAAACACAGACGTCATGCTAAAAATAGTTTTTTCGTATTCTAGAGGTCCCGAAACGTATAGATCTATCAAAAACTCAAGTTGTGATTTTCGGTATGATTCAAATACTTTCCCTATACATTACCATGTATTTATTGCAGGTAAAGTAAAAATGAAAATAACTCACTCGCTTAATGAATGCTAAAACTTCTCAAGTAATGATAACTCATAATGAATCTCATGTTTATTTTAATGTAATTGAAATTGGGCAAGTTTTAACAACTAAATACATAAAGTTAAACTTGAACAATAGATACTAAAAAAATAGAACAAATATGGGAAAATCGAAACACTTAGCAGCTATATATAATGGGGATGAATCAATCTTGGCAAAAGTCTTTTACTGTGTTCCCCAATTAAGTTGGTTAATACTTTTTGTTTCTTCAGTACATCAGAGGCGGGGTGAGATAACCCAGTGGCTAGAGAGTGGGGATTGCACTCGGATTCCAGATTCTGCCCAAACAGTCTCTGTGATCAGAGTATGGGCACATTAAATATATGGATCCGTAAGTAATTCCGAGAGGTTGGGGGTAGAGGAAGAACAGTACAGTCCCTGTGAATGCCACCCCTATTAGATTCCAGTCTAAATGAGGTGGCACTTTCTGGCCCTCCAAACAGATACCTTAGACCTTTGGGTAGGTTGGATGGTCTGGGTCAAAGTAGAAGTATACCAGAGGAGTTTTCTGTGCTGATGAGGAATACCCAAGTTTCCTTTGTGGCTATACCTACTGTTACTGTAATTCATTAGTTTAAGATCAAGCAATCTTTGTTGTTTCATAAAATTCTGCACATTATTGTACAAATATTTGTAAATTAGATAGCACTGGCTTTAACTCAAGAGCTGACATATAAATTTTGTTTTATGCCACTTAATAATTGAAAATGAACCATTATTTATAATTAACTCAGAGAATTCCCTTCAATGGATCCCGGCACACGTCGACATCAAGGGGAACGAAGAGGCCAACTCTGTGGTCAAGGAGGCGAGGACCATCGAACCAGCCCCCCTGATTGTAACATCTTCCGACGCCAATGTCGTTGCAAAACAAAAGCTCTGCACTAACACCCGACGAAAATCATCCCTTCCCGAGCTTAACTACGACAGAAAAGTAACAACAACAATTGCCAGACTGAGGACAATGCACCTCAGACGCATGAAGATTTTGCCAGATGGGTCAAGATCATACCCTGAATGCAGGCACTGTCCGGATATGCAGCTTGATCCCGAGCACCTCAACTGCCCTTCCATCATTGCAGCTCTCTTCAAGATCGACTTGAACTGTTCCAAGGAGACCCTTTATACGGACAAAGCTGTAGATGTGGCCTGCGCAGTGCTCCACGCTTTTGGACCCATTTAGCTTTACTCTCCCCATCTCCCTCCCAACCCTTTCCAGTTATTGCACTGGTCACATGACAACAACAACAACAACAACAACAACAACAACTCAGAGAATTGAATAAATATGTATGTCTTTGTATGTTTCATTTTGGGCATTTCAGGCTTCCCTTTTTACTTTCCCTGCAATACATGGTAATGTATAGGGAAAGTATTGGAATCATGCCGAAAATCGCAACTCGAGTTTTCAACGGATCTACGTGTTTCGAGACCTCAAGAAAACGAGAAAACTATTTTTAGCATGACGTCTGTATGTGTGTCTGTCTGTGCACATTTTGTATCCATTCTAACTAAAAAGCTAATTGATCGAATTTCATAAAATTTGGTAGGTGAATCACTTGTGGGCGAATTTGGTGCTTATTAGTTTTGGGTACGATTGGGGATAAAAAAAAAACCTGCCTTTCTTTTTTTAGTAATGGCCCGCAAAAGCCTGTATCCACTCTAGCTGAAAAACTAATGGACCGAATTTCACAAAATTCGGTAGATATGTCACTTGTGGGTCACCCTGG
Source organism: Amaurobius ferox (assembly GCA_951213105.1). NCBI lineage: Eukaryota > Metazoa > Arthropoda > Arachnida > Araneae > Amaurobiidae > Amaurobius > Amaurobius ferox. Next base: position 167,394,952 of record OX578138.1, read on the forward strand.
TGCTGATTAGATTTTGGTACGATTCGGAAAAAAATAACCTCCCTTTTTTTTGCAAAATGGCCAGCAAAAATCGTCAAAATCTAAAATAAAAAACTACGTATGCTCAAATATATCCATTACATGCTTGTTTTATACGTAATTTTTAACGAAGAAAAGAATAAGACGAACCCCATTACACTAGACTAGCCGTTCTCGAGACATTTTAGTTTTTTCGTATTTTCCCTATGCCACCTTTGAAAATAAGTCCAGTTACCAAATGAGAACAAAAAGTGAATTAAATTTAATTAAAATAAAGAGAACAGGGATGTAAGTCTGCAGGGAAAGTCATGTGCTGCACATATCAGATTTTTACTTTCCCTGCAACACATGGTAATGTATAGGGAAAGTATTGGAATCATGCCGAAAATCGCAACTAGAGTTTTCGACGGATCTATAGGTTTCAAGACCTCTAGAATACGAAAAAACTATTTTTAGCGCGATGTCTGTGTGTGTGCCTGTCTGTCAGTTCAATGTATGTATCCACTCTAACTTAAAAACTAATGGACCGAATTTCAGAAAATTTGGTAAGTCACTTGGGTGTGACCCTGGTGCTGATCAGTTTTTAATACGATTCGGGATAAAAGAACCCGCCTTTATTTGTGAAATGGCCTGCAAAAATTGCCTGTATCCACTACGGATCGGTACATCACGAGAAAGTTGTTTTTGCTCTGCCATTGATCAATCGCCTCACTTACACAAGAGTAGCGTGCCCAGCCAGGCAGTCTAAGCAACCCTTAAGTATTTCACATTTCTGCTACATTTTGAGATTGTAGTTAGCCTGTACCAACAGTATGTCACAATACAGCAACAAAGAACTTTTGAAATGTTTATGCTGTACAGTTTATGCAATCACGATGCTAACAAAACTACACAGGAATATCAAAGTACTTTTCCCAATTCCCGACATCCTTCTGGGAGATTTATTTCCCAATTGGTGCAATGAGTGTGTGTAAGAAGAAGTGTACATCATGTAGGTGGACTAGGTAGGCCCAGACTTCACTCAATTGATGTAGAAATTGATATTTTGGCTTACTTTTGCAGTCATCCACATAGTAATGTTCATACTGCTGCTTCAGAAATGAACGTATCACATGCCAAGGTTTATAGATACTACAGACTAGCCCATCCGGGGAGATGGGATCAGTCATCCACTGAAAGGGGAGGACAGTTGTGATTTCAACGTGGCTAAAAGCTATTTTCCTGCTTTCTTTCAAGTGGATTTTTTGTGAGCGATAATAATTGTAAATCATTTTCAAACTTGTTTTCTATATGAAAGTTGGATTGCCTTCTGAAACATTTGATAAAAATAATAATCTCAGTGAAATTATAATTCGTTTACAAAAAGAGAATCATGAGTTAAACGAATGTATATATTGGCAAAACAAAGCCAATAAAAATTATAGAATGATGAGAAAATTCATATCAGTTAATGCTAATTCAGCAAGATCTCATAAATTATTCACAGATGAAGTAGATGATAAAACCAAACAATTGCTTTCTACTGTGTTTTCCAAAAGTCAAATAATAGCTCTAATAAATAAAAATCGCATTCAATGGTCTTCAGAAGATATTATAAAAGGTTTGGCTTTAAGTGTGAAAAAACACATATCCTCACTACTACTTGTTTAAAAGGTTTATACCTTCAAAGAAAAAGCAACAATACCACAACAGAAGTTTCAACTGCAATAAATTCAGAAAATAATTTAATTGAAAATTTAGCTATCGGAGAATGCAGTGACCTTAATCCAAATTATTCATTTGTTCATGAACAATGTTTTTCAGAGAAAATATTGAGGAGAATGTTTTAGAGTATATTACTGGATATTTATCCTTTAAAACAAAAGAACCCTTATCCAAAATTAAAGACAATGAAGTTGGGGAAAAGTCTTGGATTACATGCTTCAATAAAGGACGACTTGTAGTGCTCTTGAATACTTGGCTAGAGACAGTCGAAAATTTTGAAATAGTGTTTTCCAATATTCACGGAAATGAGCTAAATAGGCAACCCAAAATAATTCACAAATTATTCTGCAGTATGAAAGTGAACTTCCCAGTTCACATTACGTATCTCAATAAAAAGTTATTAAAACATGCTCTGATAAAAAAGTTCAGTGAAAAAATGCTCAATTTTTAAAAAGCAGTACTTCTGCAAAAACATTTTTGCTTTAATTTTTTTTATTTAAAAAAAATAATAAATAAAATTACTTGTCAATCAAATTCTTAAATTCGTGGTAACTAATTCCCACTTTACCTTTTTAATCTATATAATTGTATTGAGTACTTAAGATTTTTAATTAATTAATATTTTATTGAAAAATAATTATTTCCATAAACATATTTTAAATGCTCTCAAATAGCAAACAATATCTTTGAATTAAGTTTTATTTAATAGATTAAAAAATCATGATTATTTTATTTTTAAGCGTTGATCTAAAATTTGAGTAAATAAACTGGCTAAATTGCTTGTAGAAACATAAATTAAGATACAAATTTGTTTAAATATAAAAGTACTAAATATTCGTATACATGTAAATTAAACTTAACATTTGTATAAATGTAAATTGAGCTAAATATCTATATAAATATAAATTGAGTTAATATTTGTAAAAATGTAAATTGGGCTAAATATTTATATAAATTCAAACAGAGCTAAATATTTGCATAATTATATACTAGGTTAAATATTTGAATAAACTTACATGATTGTAAAAATTTTACTTGTATTAAGGTGTTTTAATACATATAAAAATCATGTTTTAATAAAACCGCATTATTTAATTATACAATAATTAAATGGTATTTCTGTTTATTGTTCTCTAATGCCTCTAATTTTCAGAATAAAATTAAAACTTACCTAACTAGATACCATTGATTTGCATAGAAGAAGTGCAAGGCTTGAGCAACTTTGACATCATCGTTCCACGTTTCCTCCAGCCAATACCGTGAGACTAGCAGATGGACCAACCTATAGTATCTATAAACCTTGACCATATGCAACAGTGTGGATAATACTGAGATGGAATAAATGGCATCCGTTTAACATTCATGGTGTACAAGGACAGGAGCGAATAGATTATTAAAGTTTTCTAGATTTTTGTAATTGGGCTCTAAATCAGGAAGATGCAAATTCCTCTTTCCTAAAAATAGTAATTTGGACTGGCGAATGCTGTTTTAAGCAAGATGGATGCATAACTCCTCAAAATGAGCACTTCTGGTCCGACACAAATTCATTTGTGGTATGTTGTTGTTGAAACCCAGACCATCCGACCTACCAGAAAGATGTAAGGTAACTGTTTGGACGGTCGGGAAGTGCCACCCAATTTAGACCGGAACCCAGTGGGGGGGGCATCCACAGGGACCGTACCCTCCTTCCCCTACCACCAACCACTCGGAAGGACTTTCAGACCCACATGTTTAACGTGATCGTACTCCGCATGAACACGGCGGCAGTTTTGGCAGTGGCTGGAATCGAACCCGGGCCTACCGAGTGCAACTCCAGCGTGCTAACCAATGGGCTACCGCGCCCTCATTCGTGGTATGTGATATTCATCATCAGAAGCAATTTTCTGTGAATGTATGGTGTAGTATTTTCAGAAACTGTTTGCTTGAACCCTTACTGTATAATGAAACGTTGACGGGTGACAGATATGTTAATGAAATTCTGAATGTGGTTATTTCTGATTTTATGGATGAACTGCCCCTAACGACTTGTGATCAAATGATTAAGTTTTTCCAGCAAGTTTGTACCACTTTTCCTATACATCGATCATACCTAAAAAATTTACGGCAAATAAGTGAATTCCTGTAGCATATATGATTTTTTCAATAAGGAAAATCTGATAATATTTGTAAAAAAAATTGTATAATGTTCATGTGTTTATTAAAATTTTACTTTGATATAGGTGGCTTATGAGCATGATTGCAACAAACTATTGCTGATTGGGATGCAAAAGTATCCATTCAAGAAGACTTAGATCAAAATCAAAACATCTGCATAATTTAAGTTTTTAAAAATTAAATTCAAAATTCAATTATAATTTTAGGATTTAATAATTTACTTTTTTCAAACTTTAATTATTCATTAATTTATTTATAATTAATCATTATATATTAATATTTTACACATTTCTAAGCATACAGAAATTAAAATTTTAAAGCAATTATCTTAAATGCTTTTTACAAGCCCATTCCTCCCAAAACTCATAAAACTAGGTCTGTTTAAAATCATTATACCTGAGCCTGGCATTTTTAAAATTTTAGAGACTAAGTCCATCTAAGCATGGCTCGTGGGCTAAGTTGGGATAAATCCATGCAGGTGTGTGCATATATATGTGTTATGGTGTTTTGTTTTGCAGTTAATACATGTATTCTTCCAAATTTTACCATTTTTCTTCAAAATTTCAGAGCTGTTGTTTTCCTAATTTTTTCCTTTTACTTTCAAAATTCTTAATTGTTTTCCATTTTTTGATAATTAAGCTTCATTTTCCCATCATTTGGCATTTAAATCATGTGTTTTAACTCTTTTTAAGCCGATGGCTGTCAAAATTCATTCCTTTTTGGCAAATTTCATTTTAAAATCTCGTTTAAATGATGCCATTGATGCGGGCGTCACTTTGCATTTTTCCTTTGTCTGGTGGCCGCCATCTTGAAAATTTTAAGTGATTCTTTTGAATCATGAGTGGAGTCGCTATTTTATGCACAGGGACGTCGTTGTGTGCGGAGGGTGCTTTGTTAGCTTAAAAATTAAAAGCAATTTATAAAGTTAATTTATTGCACATAGCCATTTATAGATGTAGCAAAAATACCCGTAGATTCCTATCAAGTCGTATCTTGCTGCAGTAAAGAGACTTTAAATGATATAACTGGTTTATTTTCACAAAAGAAACATTAAAATATAGCATAAATGATATGCATATCCATAACTTTGATATGGTATCTGCACAAAGTTAAAGTGACATTGTCTTGAAAATTTAAACATCAGACAATAAATAAGCCTAAACAAACTGGCCACGTACTTTGCTGCATACCAGCAATCATGCTTAAAAAGCTTAAATTACAACATGCATAAAGCAAGTACAATTGTGATAACTTCCCAGAAATAGAAGCAGAAAAAGCAAAAGCAGCACTAATATACCAGTAATACACAGTATAATCACACTCTACTGACACATTCACCAGTTTAAATAGTGCTGTGTCATAGAAGTAGAAGTTAATGTTTCCGGAGTATGCCAATCTCTAATTGGATGAAGTAAAAATTAGCATATTCCGGATACTGACATCTCAATTTGCAGGAATGGAACATGGGGTTAAAACTTATGGAGAAGCTATCTTAATGTGATTTAGCCAATCAGAACGAAGTAACTTTTGGGATTTTGACCGTACGTCAACCGATGTACACATTGCTTGTTTACATTAAGTTTTCTAACCACTTCTGGTGCTCAGGTTTTGCACTGTGTTTGTTAATGTTTTCACCCTCATTACGGCAGTGCAAGTAGTGTGCTTTTACGCACCTTGGCGAGATACGCTCATGTTTGGTGACTCCCGGGAAAGAGTTACTCGCCAGTTTTTGGAGTGGGAAACAGAGTTCCAGAAAAATTTTGTTGGAAGGAGGTCGATCTTGAGCAGCTTCCTCGTGCTCGAGGGCCGGCTCACGGATCTCGACATATTGCAGAATGGGAGTCCTCACCAAGGAATTTGTATTCCTCACTTGCTTTAAGCTAGTTACAGTTTTAATGCTGAACCGAGCGGGACCCGAGGAGCACATGGGTCAGCCCTTCATCTTTTGATTGGAAGGACCAGAGAGCAGTCTGGAGGAACCAGCAAGGTCTCTGCCACCAGAAGGCGTCAGTGTACACTCTTGTCAGTAAAAATTCTGTCTTCAGGTCTGAATTCCAGAGTGGGGCATAATTTGCGAACATCAGAGAGACATGTGAGGTCCCATTTCTCCATCGTTGGTTGTTCATCCACTGGGATTTGCCAGCCTGAGATGTCACCATTTGTTTTCCTGTCTGTGCTCTTACCACCCTTGGATCCAGGTAACCCCTTTTCAATTTTCTTCATGAGCTCATTCAATTATTTTTCACGGGTCGATGGGTCCTTGGACACCATTGTGTTTTCCTATAAACTTTAGTTCTTTTTCATGTGAAGTTTAATAACAAGTATGAAAAATGTTTTATTTCAGGGAATCCAATTTGGATCTCCCTGCAACTGTGGAGCAAAATGTCAGGGGTGGGTAATTTTTAATTAAATAAATTGTTTTCTTTTAAATTTTAACTTGACTCTGTGTTCATGTCCATGTTCAGTTCTCCAACGACAACATTTCTCTTAATCTGAATTTGAAGTAAATTTATGTTTCCTATATACACAACACTATGTCAACTCTCTTAAAGTAAATTATTAAAAGAAAATTGCTAAATTGAAGTTGTAAGTAAAATACTAGCCACTATACCTTAAATGAATGTTTTAAAATAATTAGAGTTCAAATATGTAAATGAAATAAAGGTTTAAAAGTAAGATAATTTAATTGTTAAATGTAATCTCTTTGTGAGTCGAAAACGGCATCACTTAACTGTTATATGTAAAGTTTCCTTTGTTGGTCAATAAGGGTCCAACATATGTGTGTGTGTGTGTGTGTGTATATATATATATATAAATATAATAGCTAAAAATTGCATAAACTATATAATTATATATATTTATATAGGGCAAATAGAAAACTTGCACCCCCCCCCTGTCATAATTCCTGAAACACTGAATAGAACATTGTATATTTAAAAACAAAAATTATGTATTAACTACCGAAATGACTAATGACTCAACTTTAAAAATAATAATAATAATAATAATTATCAAAAAATATTCTTGAATAAAAATATAGAAATATTAATGAGTGAATGAGGCAAAATATGTAAGAAAATTGACCAATAGGGTACAAAAAATTACTTGCAAAGCAAACCCAGTCCGGCTTAGCAAACAAATATTGTAAATCGTTTAAAATAAATCCATGACATCATTCTTTTAAAATAATAATTAATTATTAACAATAATTAATATATGTTTTTAATTCCTAATTAAAATGTGAAGTTGATTTAAGTAATTCGGATGAAATAATCTTCCTATAAAGCAGTTGCACTCTCTCACACCTTAAGTGATTGAATTTAAGGTAAAAATGCTGCGCTCACCACTTGCACTTCCAGTTGCCTTGGGGCACTTCTTGCAAAGGAGGATCCAGACAATAGATGTGGAAGCTGATGTCACACTCGTCACACAGCAGCAGTCGACCTTCATCGTGGGGCTGACCACACCCTTCGCATACAGTGCAATCCAGACAACGCCAGCCTTTCTTCAAAACAACTGTTGTGACCTAATCAAAAATAGTCTGTCATGTCATTGTTGGTAAAAACAGCCCAATCAAGATGATGACAACAGTAATATTTTGAAATTTTTTTAAAACAAACAGCCTTAAAAATGGGTAAAACTTTTGCATATGATAGAATAAAGCAAATCGACTTCTAAAATGGAATGGAACAACAAGCACTCTATTCGTGGCTCATTTCTATTCTGTTCTTTAACTATATCAACAAAAGCAAGGAAATATGCGAGTATACAAGAAAATATGTGATCATTATTTACAAACCACTAGAAATCAAAAAATGTCCAATATTATGAATTCAATATATTTACATTCACTATTCAAAAACTCAAAAATTCTAATTTATATTGTATTGTTTACTTTCCACAAACTTCCCTAGAAGTATTGAGAAATGAAAAACAATATTCATTTTACAAGTCTAGAGTGTTTGCAAGAATTGCTTTTTCCAGCTTTTAAGATAATTTTAAAGGATATGTTTTTTATTGCAAGGACATTGTCTAAAATAAAGGGTTATTTTTTTTTTTTAATTTTGCCTAAAAATGGCATACAACCTACCTATGTGATTGACAAAAATATAGTACAAATACTATTTTACTATTTTATATTTAATATATATATATTTCTACCTCATAGTTCATGGTAATACTTGATTTTTTAATAATTTTTCAATTTGTATCTTCTATTTATACTTATAGTCTAAGTTATAGTATTTATAGTAACTAATACTTGCCATATCAAAACAAGCATTTGTTTGGGTTAATTTAGGTTGGATGATCAGACCTGAAGTAGAATCTAATTTGAATGAACCTTCAACTTAAGCCTAGTGCTGTTCATTTCTTTTTTCTGACAGGGTGGCCATGTTTGAACTGATTTGGTTAATTTATTGTTTTAATGTTTTGTAATTAATTACAAATTTGATTACATAGTCTCTAAGGAAAACTAGAACAATGTTAAAGATCAAGAATCAAGGAATTCAGATTTAGGAGTCCGTAGGCTGGAAAAATCCCAGCTTTTTATCTCCAGTGGAAATTAAATGGGGATAGAAAAAGAAATTTTAGAATAGCAGGATGCTCTTCATCACTGCATTAGAAAATTTCTACTGCAGAACCTAGTAGAGTCTAAATAATTTTTTTTTAAAATAATGCCATAAAATTAAAATAAATATGGCAAAGAGAAGAGGGGAAAGGCTTATGGGTTCCTTGATCGGTGATCAGTAGGGGTAAGCGAGACTCGTCGTGATATAAGGATACTAAGGATAAGGTTCAACTCGAGGTCGAAGATTAGTCAAGAAAAATATATACAAATAGTCGGGATAGGGTAACACAAAGATGCTACTGATTTTGCGAGATACACTGGCGATTGACACATAAATACAGGTCTTCAGGTCCCCTACATAAGAGTGCTTTTGGCAGCTTAGGGTACTTAAGGAGCCTTGGGTCATAGACCATCAGGCTATCGATTGTAGTATTTGAGACCTTCCCGAGATTGCTCAAAAATCTAAATAATTTGAAGTTCCCAGATATTAATTTTGGCAGCAGCGCACCCTATTTAGGAATCATATATCATAATGGTTAAAGCACAAATAACACAATGCAGCATAAAGCTGTTTTGGGGATACACTGGATTTCCTTCATTACTGTAAGAGAGCCAACAAATTCAAAGTTCAAAACAGGAATCATGTTTTTCATTCTTCTTTTAGACTTTGGGTTTGTTGTGGATCTCTTGCACTAACAAAGGAGATCCAGAGTATCCTAGAAACAGAGGTATGCTGCATTACTGTGTTATTTGTGTTGCTCTAGTTTTCCTTATCCTTCGCACAAAGTGCATTTTACTTATTAAATAGTTTCTATTTGCTAACTCTGCAAATGGAAACTAATCAAGCTTGTCCCTTAGCAAAACAAGCACTGATATACTATAATATATGGTACTTAAAAGAACTGACATTTTTTTGTAAAAAGCTTTAGTACTTGAGCAAAATATGTTAAAGGATCCTCCCAAAAGTTGAGGTTTTCCAAAACTATAAATTTGGCCCATGAACATTTCATTCTGAACCACAAAAATATAAACATTTAAAAAAAATAAATGGTTTTTTTCCTTTCTTTCTTTAAGGGGGGGTGGGGCAATTTTAATTTTGTGAAAACTAAAATTTTAGGAGCCAAAATTTTAGTTTGGTCCCCCAAAAACAAAACCATTCAAGAAAATACTTCTATTTTGTGGGGCCATTTTCACAAGTGAAGTAATATGAAATTTTTTCACTTTAATTTATCATTTTTTTTTCTTTTGCTCTTACCCTTTTCGAAGCTCCACTAGTTTTACCTAAAATTTTATCACCCATAGAATGAAAATTATTTTCAAATGTGCTAAAATAGTCTGAGAAACTATTGACTGCTTTAACATCAAAAAACAGTTTGAACCTTGGACCATTTACACTTTCTGCCATGATGTGAAGTGAAGCCATTATTAAACATGTTCGGGTTGGTTCCCCACGCACACTTGTTAGGCAGTGCCATTGACAGAATTGTTTGGGCCCTTCTGCAGCAAATTATGCTCCCCCTTGCTTTAAATTTTTGATCCTGTCACAATACTTTTCCTATACATTACACGATGTATAAGGGGAAAGTAATAATTATAAACATTGTTTGATCTGAATGTATTTATAAATTTGCATTAACAAAAACCACACCGAAACACTTCAGATTTTTGGGGAGAAAAAAAAAACAAAAAAAAATTCTGAGCTTACCTTGACGCTCACACAGTAAGAGTGATAGCACTGCCCACACTGAGCACACGATATTAATCTCCCTTCTTCTCCTCTACCAAAACTTCCACACATAACACAAAGATCCTGGAAGAAAGTATAAACATTAAGGCGCTTCAAGAACTTGAACTTACTTTCAGAGTTGGGAGCTCAAATTCACATTCCATGATGACTTCAAAATTAAATTTTAAAAATCAATGAAACAATATGCATATTCTAAATATAAGATCACTTCCTTAAATTTTATTTCAATTTTATAATGAACTAGCAGTATACCTGTCCTTTGTAAGGAATATGTAATATAAACAAATTTAAAATTCACAATTATGTGCAAATTCCTAAATTATGCCAAATGACATTGTTATTCAAAGTATTCAATTAAAATATTTATATGAATGCACCTAAAAAGAAGTTTAAGAATGTCTGCTTTTGCTATACAAAATGACCTTCAAGGGCAGATCTGAAGAATAAAACATCCTGATCCCGTTTCTTCTTTCTTTCCCACCCCCTTTTTTAAGACATTTAAGATTAATATAGTCTTAAGATTTTAAAATAAAATCCCAGACTTTGACGAAATTGGTCTTATAATACTTTAATTTTAAATGAATTATAATTCTTATATATGTAAGTAATATGAGAAAGATCATATGGAAATGTCACTAAAATGTGCATTTATACATGATTCTCGGTTTATCCCATTTTATTATCATATATTTTCCATTTTTGTAATCTGTTTTCATCAACTAAAACTTTTATAATAAATTACTATTTTAACTCAGGAAAATTAATTTTCAAGCATGAAATGATGGGGTACTGGGGCAATAATTGTACAAGATGGTCAGAATTCAAAATTGCTAAATAGAAGTTTCCTTTTTTAATTTGTTGTTTTTTATGTACAAATTAGCAATTTTTGCTATTTATTTTCTCTTGGGTTTCTTTATCAGTTTATTTTATATTAAAAAAAAAATTGAAACAATTTCTTATACAAAAATCTGAATTATGCTTTGTTTGTATCTTTAACAAAAATGGACATTTAAAAAATAGTTGTTATTGCTACATATGTAAAAATAGCAACTAGCTGTGTCTATTTGGCACCTAGAGTCAAAACTATAGGCATCAAATGACGCCTAGTTTAAATTTCTAATTTCTAACACTGCCATACAGTTTTGAAAATGATTAGTAAGACTGCCAATAAATCTCATAGTTGATTAGCAACTATACAAGTTTGAATAGCAATTTTTCAATTAACAGAGAATTAAAAAGAATGTCACTAAATAAAAAATAAACCACCTAATTTTCACGAAATTCTCTTAGTGTCCATGTCTACAACTCATTTAATTTGTAAACAAAGACAAAGTTACTATTGTAGATCAGAAGTCTAACACTTGGGGCTTGTGAACACCCGTTTTATCATTAGTGTAAACACGCATACATACAATAAATAAAACTGCTGATAGTAAGAAAATAAAATACAAAAAAAACAAGCATATATTAAGTAGGTGATGACAATCATTTCGAGGATATTATAAACCTAATTGTTCAGGTTAAAAGAACAGTATGCATTAGGGTGTCCCAGGTGAGGCCAAAAAAATCAAAAGTTTGAAAATGCCAGGTCTCACCCTCTAAAAATGTTCTTTGTGTCATAATATATTACAAAAAAGTTCAAGTCATTTCACAAAGTTATAGAGGTCCTCCAAGCTAACAGAAAATAGAGAATTCGTGCAAAATTTGAATTTCTAATTAATATGCAGATTGCAGATTTCTACCATGCTTCTCCTACAAATATTTTTATCCTAAAATTTGTTTAAGAACACTTTATCATGTTCAACCATGATCTCATCTGATGTTATATTTTTATTACATTTAATTAAAATTCATAATTATACAAAGATATCTAAGTACCATATTTCATTTTTCTGATCAATACTCTTCTAATGCTCTTCAATCTTTATTAATCTGCTGGATTTAATAGCATATTGTACAATATTTATAATTTCTAATATTAATAATAGATGGCAGCAGGATAATAAATTTCATTTTGTAATTTCTAATATTAATAATAGATAGCTACGCAGTTGCAGATTCATTATTACTCCAAGACTTGCTGCTGTTTTAGATCAAAGTAACACCAGCATTAGAAGGTCCACAATGATAATAAAATCTGTAATAAACGAGGAAGGCTGATATATCATGACGTCTGATCCGTCTATAAAGTCCATAGTGCTTTCAAAAAGTACTGTTCATTGGGAACACCAACGTCTTCGCCATGAAACTGCTGAACAATTAAAAACACAGTTTGAAGCATCAAAGTCAGTTGTTCATTGGGATGGCAAATTGTTACCAGATTTGTCATCAAAAAGTACAGAAAAGATTGATCGTTTAGCGGTACTAGTTTCTTTTTTGCAAGATGGAAGTACTAAGCTTCTTGGTGCTCTTAAATTATTGTCTGGAACTGGCAAAGCAGCAGCTTGATGCTGTTTTTGAGCTCTTAAAATCGTGGAAGTGTGATTCCCAAATAATTGGCATGTGTTTCAATACAACCACAACAAATAGTGGAAGATTCAATGGAGCATGTACTCTTCTTGAGCAAAAAATAGGCAGAAACCTTTTGTGGATAGCATGTTGGCATCACATGTTTGAGGTTCTACTTTATGATGTATTCAGTGTGTGTTTTGGACAATCTACTGGGCCTGAAATCCCTTTATTTAAGAGATTCCGAGAAAATTGGTCAAAGCTTAACTTCCATGAACCAAAACAGCAATCAATACCCATAATAACAGCATCTGACAGTTTAAAAAATTTTATTTCTGATCAGCTAAAAATTGCTACAAAACTACCTAGGGATGATTACAGAGAGCTTTTAAATATTGGGTCATTATTGATTGGATTAGACATTCAATTTACCATTCGGAAACCAGGTGCCCTTCACCAAGCTCGCTGGATGGCAAAAGCCATTTATTCCTTGAAAATGGAGTTATTGCTTAATGGGAATGAGGCCACAATGGCATTAACTGCTAGAGAGTTTCAAGGTATGCAACAATTTAATCGGTTTGTTATGTGTGTACATATGCAGTCTTGGTTTACTTGCCGATCTGCTGCAGATGCTCCTCCTAATGATGTTTTTCTGATTCAAAGGTTGAAAGAATATGATGACAAGCAATTAAGCAATAAAGGATTAAAAATGATTTTACGTCATTTCTGGTATTTGAATGGAAAACTTGCAACACTTAGCTTGTTTTCAGATCTTGTTTCTGACGAGCAAAAATCAAAGCTAGTTTTCAGCATGAAAAAAGAAAGGCGTTCGAGTTCACATCTATTAGAAATACTTCCTCTCAAATTGGATGATTTGTGTATTTCTTATAGTTTCTTTGAAATAGCTAAAATTGAAGATAGTTTTCTCAGAGTACCAGTTAAAGATTGGCACGAAATGCCATCCTATAAAAAAGCTGCAATATTTGCTAAAAACTTGGCTTGTGTAAATGATGTTGCTAAACAAACTGTTGCATTGATCCAGGTCTTTAATTGTGCAACAAAGAACGAAGAGTAAAAACAGCTTTTGTAACAAGTTGTAGAGATGCACAGAAAGAACTTTACAAAATGCAATCGCCAAAATCTCCTTAAAATGTAGTTGATAAAAAATGTGTGAATGTGTAAAAAAATGTGTAAATATGTGATTGTTTGAAAACATTCTTCCTCATTGGTTTTATTTGCCATTTCTAAAATAAGTAATTGCTTACTTAAGTTCACTTTGTGTGCATAATTATACAGAAGGTAGAAATGTGTACTAAACCATATTTTTCATGATTTCAGTAATATTTTATGTCTCTCCCTACCTAGAGCAAAAACATAATTAATACAGAATATGTCTGAAACAATATATAAATAGATTTCATAAATGAAAAAAATGTCATTTGAACATCAATAGTTTTTAATGTAGCTAATAAAAAAATACCGCATTTCACATTATTTTGCCCATTTTTATGTACATTCAGTGACCTTGGGGGACTTCTAAATATTTGTTTTTTAAATTCCAGAAAAATTAAAGGTGTTTTAAATTCACAGAAAGAACATTTTTGGAGGGTGAGAGTTTACATTTTTAAAAGTTTTTTTTTGGGACACCCTAGTATGCATCCTTAACAACCGCTAGGAATGAGCATTCTTAATACAATTTATCTCAAATATAAATTTACCTAGGAAAGTGTTTTATACAGTATTTTTAAAAAATAATTTAAAAATGAACTTATTGTCTTTCGGATTCTGTTCAAATTTTATTAAAAGAGAGCTCTTCGATCTTCACAATGGTGATAAGATGGAAACAGTGTGATAATAATATATTATAAAACAGGTTTGCATGAAAATTGCTCAAAATAGAGCTTCAACATAAAATAACTATGAAACTAATTTCAATTACAATAAGAAAAATAAAAATAAAAAGACTCCAAAATATCGTGAAACCTGACTAAACTATCGCTGTACTGAATTTTACAACAGTGGCTTAGATTTTTCACTATGCAACCAACAAAAAAACATGCTCTTTTATTAACATACTTATTCATTTTTAAACTAAAAAATTCATAATATTATAAGAGTCAAAATAATGAAGCAACTGGCCAGAAATTAAACTATTTGTTTATCTTCTGGTTTATTTAGCTGATGTTATTGCAGAAGCTTTTTATGAATATTGCAGGAAAATAAAAAATCAATAAACAGTGCATTTAAAGAAAAAATGGTAATTTTCCTTTCACTAGGAGCAAGCGATAAATTGCCAAATACGGTTTAATTGTGGAACAGTTGATCCATGGCAATTCGAACATGGGACCTACGGAGTGCTATGTGGGTTTATTTTGCTTGCACTCGCCCCTTAAAGAAGCATCATAGAAGTCAACTCTGCTAGCTGTTGGAGGTGGCACATAGCAACAGGTATTTCGTAGCACATAGAGCATAAGGTATCCACTGCAGGGATGCCAGTATTTTCATTTAAGGACTTATTTCATTGCACATAATGCATAGGCTTATGTTTGTGAAGGCATTTTTCCCAGGGCTCAAAATGAAAAATTTCATGAACTGGAAAGCCCACCGGCGAAAAACAAATGAACAAAAAATAGATAGAAATTTAATTTATTTTCAAACAATATAAAATCAGAATGTTGTTACAAAGCATATATTGTCCCGATAAATAGCATACTTAAACCATACTTGACAATTTATCTCTTGAGTCTGGCTAAGGAAAAGCACACACAAAAAAATATATAGTATTACGAAACAAATTAAAATAAAAGTTGTTGGAAGCAGCTGCTTTTTAAGTGGATTAATATTTTCTTTACACAAAGAGTGCTTTTACTGGCAATGAAATGAACATGAGCAATAACTAACTTGGCACAGAACAAACTCATCGGTGGCAGACGCTAGAATCAACTTGTTATCTTCGGTCGGATCGTCATCATCCATCTTGTACTCCTTCTGAGAGACAGCTGCAGCTGCAGACTAGAGAAAACACAATATTGCTAGACAATTGGATATTTAAAAAGAAGAGCATGTGAATACATAATTTTTCAAGGTTTGATTCTGAAATGTCACATGCATGGTATCCAAATTGAATGGCAGTTAAAAATTAACAGCTCTCTGTGGAAGATATCACTGGCTTTCCCTTTTCTACTTCCATCTCATTTAAATAAAATAGGTTTATATAAAAAAGCACACAAAGTGTAGAGAAAAATGAATAGGAACAATGAGTAAGGAGATTTTGGTATCTCTAATTGGATCGTAATTTATTATTTAAAAGAACTTTTAAAAATTTCTGATTTTCTTTATTTAAAATGAATTTTCCTTGCAATGGGAATTTCAAATTATTTGAATTTACCTCGCTTTTTATATCAATTCTAACTGTTTTCAATGTGTTTTTTTTTTCTTTGTATGTTTTCTTTTATGCTGTTTTCTGTCTGTATTGTATTTCCGTGTATAATATTGTCTTTGCATGTTTGCGTATTGTTATTTCTGTGTTTTTTCCCGATCGTCCCCTGTAACTGCTCCATACCATTTGAGTGAGCTGGATGACCTGGGTACGAACTGAACCTATTATTATTATTATATACATATATATATATATATATATTACTTATTATAATAAATAATTATTATTATTACTTATTATTATAATAAATACTTACTATTATTATTAGAATTATTTATTATTATTATTATAATAAATAAATAAATAGGCAAGGGGACTCCCCTCGTATTCATGATCCCTCTAGAGTGAACCTGTTTTCTTTCAATCATTGATCCCAAACCTCGAGAGTATAATCTTTTCTTCCAAACTACAAACTTTTAATGCATTCTTCATATACTTTTAAACGGGTCATAGACATTTTGTAGATTACTTATATTAAATCAACTTCTAATTATTTTTACAATCACTTTGGTGATGTTGACCACTATACATTTTCTTGTCCCACCATATTAACTAACTGCAGTGTTGTTGAGATCCAGACCATCCGACCTACTAGAAAGATGAAAGGTAACTGTTTGGACGGCCGGAAAGAGCCACCCAATTTAGACCGGAACCCAGTGAGGGAGGCATCCACAGGGAACAGTACCCTCCTTCATCTACCACCAACCTCTCGGAAGGACTTACAGACCCACATGTTTAACATGATCGTACTCCACGTGAACACGGCGGCAATTTTGGCAGGAGAGAGAATCGAACCCGTGTCTAGAGGGTGAAATTCCCGCGCACACTGGGTTACCGAGCCCTAACAAACTGCGGTGTGTCTCAACTCGACTTACTCATATCAGAATCCAATTTCAGTAAAGTGTTTCTTTTTTTTTTCTTTTCTAAACTTTACGAGCAAAATTTTGAAAAATCTATATTATGAGTCCGGATGATGGCTGTTAAGAAGGGTTTTCTCCCCAACTATTAAATTTACATAGATAACAAATGTTTATTTACTAACTATTATAATTTAGATTTATCTTTAGAATTATTATGTTCCACTGTATTAAATTATTACGATAAATTAATATATTATTATTCAATTATCATGCATTTATTATTTTAATGCTTTACTCAATTTGGTAACTTTCATTTTTGTCAATAGTGAGATTTCATTATCTTAAAAGAGATTTAATTGCATTGTTCCTATCTATATACTATTTAATATTTAGCTTTCAAAGTTCAATTTGTTTGTTTTTGCTCAATAAAAATTTTTATTATTTGCCTGTGATCACTTACACCAATTTCAACTACATAATTAAGATAAGAAGTTGCTAAATAAACATTTGCCCTTCAGTCAAAACTAAAGCATTAAAAGAAAGGAACACAAATAAACACAAAAGATTAATTTGTCTATTGAATCTTTTATTCAAGACAATAGAAATGTAATTAACTATAAAACCCTAACAGACAAACCATAAACAATTCTTAAATGTAACATTTTTCCAGGTTCGGATCACTTTCAGGTCTGAAGACCCCAGCTTGATCAGTCTGGAATTGTACACCAAAAAAAGGAGACATATATTTTTTTCTTAAATAAAAGAAAGAGATAATAAATTGATCTTCAAAGTACAACTTAAAATTTTAAATGGACGATAAACGTATAAACATTTACGAAATGCATTAATCATGAGTATCACAACAAATTTAAAATCAGCACTAATTTCTGGTATAAACTTTTGACTTTAAACTGGCATAATTTTCTTTATGAACTATACTTCAAGAAAGTGCTCCTAGATGGCAGCACCGCCTTTCAGGAGACAATTACACAAATTTTGGAAACTGTAGATGTGTGGACAGATAAAAAAGATAATGTTTTGTAAAATATCATGACAATACCATCACTAATGATTCAAAAGATCTTATTTGCAGATAGAAGCATAAATTGTTGATCAACACATACATTTTATGATGTGTCATGAACCATATCTCAGGACTATGCCTCAAGATGACGTCACCAGATATTCAGAAGGGAAAGTCACAATTTGGTAGAAAGACATTCTTTTGGTTACTTGGCCCTGCCTGATTATGCCTTTACATTACAAATGTGTTACTTTACAAACTTTACTTTACAAATGTGTTACCAAGATCGCACCATGTATGCTCAATTGTCCAATAACAATAATGTTTTGACTAACAGGATAAAGGCATTATACAAACGTATAGGAATAGAATTGAAATCTGTCAAGTTTCCATATTTAATTCTTATTCCTAAATTACACAAAGTACCTGTCAAATTCCGCACACTCACTGTTGGATATGGAACTTACCTAACCCAGGCTAATCTGAAGCTTTTGAATATCCTTAAACATGTTATGATTAATCTTAATAAACAATGTACTGTTATGATTAAGAACGGACAAGAGGTCATAAATCGCCTCAAATTTTGTCACAACGACATCAGATTCAAAAGCTATGGCTTTCGAGATTTATTTAACAATATTGACTTAACACAGCTGCACCTAATACTGAAGAATTTACATGAAGAATATGACCTGAAAGTGTTCATTACATTTTGTAGATATTTGGATCTCGTGGAATTGGTGCTAAAAAAGAATATTTTACATGACGGAAATGGCTATTATAAACAAATTAAAGGTATACCCATGGGGGGGAGCCTGTTCATCCATTTTGGCAGATATCTATCTATCTGCTTATGAAACAGGCACACATATTCTTTATGAGATGCCATATTTCCGTTATGTCGACGGTGTGCTCTTGGGGTGTTTTGAAGGCACATCTAATTTCGATTTCACCTTTTATCCAAGAGAATTGGAATTGATCGAAAACCAAGTCGACGAGAATGGTGCAGTGAATTTTTTGGACATATTAATTAATAAACATCTACAATATGGTACTTATGCAACTTTATACGACAAACACGATTTTTACAAAATCAAGATTGGCCATCTTATAAATTGGAGGACGAACCTTACTAAGAATGTTTTCAGAAACATCCTTGTCAGCCATTTCAAGAGAAACCAGGCTTACAAAACATTCAAAAGGGATTGCAATAAATGTAATCAAAAAATCGTAACCGAAGCTTTAAAAAAACACTACCCTATTTATTTCTTACGGGCATGCTATAATTCTTTTTTCGGTAATAAAGAAAACTTTAGCCGTTTCCATCGGGATTTGGTTGGAATTTTGTGATTTATGCGATACTGGTGTGTTGGCACGCATGCGTAAGTGTTGATATATAGGCTCTGGTACTTCGGTCGTTTTCATTTTGCGTCCATTCCTTCTGCGTCGATGTTGTTCTTGCTCTTCTTGTATACGGGTGCCTTTGTCTATGCACATGTAGGGGACTGACCATTGTATTGTATTGGTACCGTGAGCGTTGCCCGGGCTGTAAAAGCTGCTTTAAATGGGAAGGGGAGTCACAATCCTCCCCTGCCATTATATGCAACGCATTTGGTACTCCCCTTTCAACGTTTTATCGTTTCTTCCTTTTCCCTCGGATATTTTCTACTCTGGAGATGTGAGCAGTTTCGCGCCTGTTCCTGAGTGGTGTATTGATTTTTGTCGTCGATTAGCGTAAGTGATAATTTCGAACTTGAATCTCACATGTTATATACATACATATATATATATATATATATATATACATACAGGGTGTCCAGTGCTATCAGTGCCCAATGGCTATTTCCTCAACAGTTAGTCACAGAGATACACTTCCAATTGCAAAATTGTTTCAAATTTTAAAATCTATTATCTTAGAAACGGTTTAAATCAATAAATACATTTCTGAAAGAAATATGAAATATACATTTTTATACACTCCCCCTAGTCCTACCAATTATATTTAGGAAAATCATCCTCATACAATTTTATGCAAAACAAAAGAAAAATCATCCTTTTACAACTAAAATTGACCGACTTATAGCTGTTTAAAGTTGGAGTACTTTTGTACTGAGAAATGGTCAATACAGTCCCTGATTGGTTGGTTGCCTGAAACGGAACATTTTTATGCGTGGGAAAGCGTTAAGTCATAAAGTTTAATGCTTCATAACTCGGTGAATTTTAGTCGTAAAAGGAAGATTTTTTTTTATTTTGACTAAAATTGTATGGGGATGATATTTCTAAATATAATAGGTATGACTAGGGGACCATATAAAAATTTATATTTCGTACTTCTTTCAGAAATGTATTTATTGATTTAAACTGTTTCTAAGATAATAGATTTTAAAATTTAAAACATTCTTGCAATTGGAAGTATATCTCTGTGACTAACAGTTGAGGAAATAGTCATTGGGCACCGATAGCACTGGACACCCTGTATATGTATGTATATATATATATATATATATATATTTGCACCTTATAATTATGAAGCTGCTGAAACCATGCAGAACTTAAGAAGGAAGATATTGACCTCAGCAAAATGAAGGCATGATCAAGTTCAACTTTATATTTGTATATCTTTTGCTTTCTCTTTCCCTGATAGATTTTTTTCATTTCTTTCAACTGTTTCAAACCTTTCATTTAAAATTATTTTTCCACATTTGGTGTAATTTTATTTATTTGTATCATTTTTACTTTCCCTGCAATACATGGTAATGTATAGGGAAAGTATCGGAATTGTGCCGAAAATCGCAACTCGAGTTTTCGACGGATCTACACATTTTGGGACCTCCAGAATATGAAAAAACTATTTGTTGAGTGACGTCTGTGTGTGTGTCTGTCTGTGAAATGTAAGTATCCACTTTAATTCAAAAACTAATGGACCAAATTTCATAAAATTTGGTAGGTAAGCTACTTGCATATGACTCTGGTGTTGATTAGATTTTAGTACAGTTCAGGATAAAAAAAAAC
The DNA here is from genome assembly GCA_951213105.1 of Amaurobius ferox. Lineage (NCBI taxonomy): Eukaryota > Metazoa > Arthropoda > Arachnida > Araneae > Amaurobiidae > Amaurobius > Amaurobius ferox. The sequence goes on from OX578138.1 coordinate 167,415,928, forward strand.
ACTTTTCTCTGCAAAATGCCTGCAAAAATTACCTGTATCCACTCTAGCTGAAAAGCTAATAGACCAAATTTCACAAAATTTGGTAGATAAATCACTTGTAAGTTGATCTGGTACTGATTAGATTTTGGTATAATTCAGAAAAAAAAGAAGCTGCCTTTTTTTTGCAAAATGGCCCACAAAAATCATTTAACCTAAAAATAAAAGACTATATATGCTCAAACATATTAATTAAATGCTTATTTCATAAGTAATTTTTAACGACAAAAAGAATAAGACTAACCCCATTACTCTAGGTGTAGTCATTCTCGAGATATTTTAGTTTTTTCCCATTTTCGCTATGCTACCTTTGAAAATTAATCAAGTTACCAAATGAGAATGAAAAGTTAATTAAAAGTGCAAATTTGGTGTAAGTAATTATGGCTGTTATTTTGTTCAATTAAACTCAAAATGAATTATTGAAGAAATAAAGAGAACATAAATATGAATCTGCAGAGAAAGTCATGTGCTGCTCACATCAGGTTTTTACATTTATTAGCATTTTCTATGTCTATGTGTTGTTCTTTTGTGTTTTTCCCAGTGGTTCCTTGTAACTGCTTGACACCCTTTTAGTGAGCTAGACAGCTGATTTCTTTACTAAAAGATGCAACTTACTGAACTCAGCAACTTACTGAAAGATGAATCATGGAGTACCCATTTGCCACACATGCTGAAATTATCTGCACAACCATTCATGACGGACAACAGATATAGATGAATAAAAAATAGGGCTTTTTTAAGGCATTTCGACAAAAAATAAAGCCTTCTTTAAGAACCCTTAAAAACAAAATTAAAAACCAGGCAGGTCTTAGTAAGAGTTTTTCAAGGTTTATGGAAACCCTGTACTATGTTTCATTCATGCATAGCAATTCATACATGAAACTACACTTGTGACTCACAGGAAAATAAACGGCTTTCAGCAGCTTAGTATTGCATAACTACATTAAAAATGATGTAGCAATTGTGCAACCTATTTCATCAACAAAATTTCATTTGGCAATATATTATTTCCTTTAAAAATAAATTAATTGTATAATATATCTAGAGCGGGCAGGAAAAATCACATAAGTCAGAAACAAGGATTTTGAAATATCGAGAAAGAAAATTTTGATGCTTTCAAAAGAACTTTTTTTTTTTTAATTCTCAGAATACAAATTTAATTTTTATGCAGTTTGTTATACATGAGATAAATAAATAATAACTTATCTTAATTTGTATTTTTTACCCCACTACAAAATTTGAAGTGTTTAAAGTTTTCCGTTTTTAAACATTTTAGAAGCCTAACTGACTTATGTGCTTTTCCCATAACAAAGATCATAAATTTCTTAAATCAAATATGTTATTAAAAAAAATTGGAATTTTTGACTTATGTACTTTTTCCTGCACACCTCTAGATATGTCTTTCTAAAGAAAGTAATTTCCTAAATTTGTTATTTTAAGCTGCTCGTATGACAGTCAGGGTGAGTACACTATCCCTTAAAAAATTTCAAGCACATTTCAAGGACTTTTAAGTGCCATGCAATATTTTTTTAAGGACGTCAATCAACACCTCAGTATGGAATTGTATGTATTTCTGGCAGGAAAAATAAAAACCATAGTAAACTAATGTTACTGCTTATTAAACAAAATGAGAAAATATATTAATAATGCAAACATATGTTAAAATCTAGCTTTATGAGCACTTTTTATGAAACGTCTAGATCAGATTAAACCTCCTTATCAATGAATTATTAAAAATAATCTGTTGACAGTTGCAAAATTATTGGGTTGATAGACTGCCTCTTAAATTTTCCCTAGTAAACTTTACAGAATATAAAAGAAAATTTAAAAAATTATAATTTGATAGTGATCAACTTTATTTTAAGTAAATTGACCTCCCCCCCCCCCCCATCTCCTATAAGCGGTTATTATATTGTGGACTCTAGACACTTATGGCTCGTCCATAAACAGGAAAGAATGGAATGGTGGATCATGGTGATCCTGCTGAGTAAATTTTCGAAAAAAATTATTTTGTTAAGGAAATTATCGCGAAAAGCAGAACTTCTCAGAAAAAACATAAAGATCCATGGAACCTTTTCTTACCTGCCATTTTCAAGCACTTTCAAGGATTTAACAAAGAAAATGCGAATTTTTAAGTACTTTGAAGGCCTTGAAAATGACCATATAAAATTCAAATACATCCCACATTTTTAAGCCCCCATATGCACCCTGTATAATGCAGCTTTAATTCGTACATGGCACGGATATTTTGCAGAAGTTCACAAATATAAATCTCTTACAACAGAATAGAAAATGATGCACCACAAGAACTATTTGTCTTATTCTATTAAAAAAAATCAGATGATAGTAAGAGTGACTCTTAATCGTTTACGGACAACAGATGCATCCGTGTGTTGACTGTGAAACTGCATTCAAGGACGATAGTCAGGCATTCACGTCCAGGAGAAATTCACTCTAAAGGACGACTGACACCAATGTGTGTGTTCATATGGAATGCTTTTGTTTGAATTTATTTGAATACTAGATAGTGCCAAATGTCCATTCTAACAGTTACACTGTAGTTTGACTTTGGCATAGGTGGGTCATCACTTCATCGAGAGCGGTAAAACATGGTTTTATAATATAAACAAACAGATCATTTCTCGCAGACTCTGCTATACTGTGATTGAGTATGTGTTCTCGTTTCGATTTTAGTTTAATGACTGCATTGATGAATTATTGGAATGTAAGAGAGCATTTTCTAAGTTTGGGTTTCAGAGGAATATACAGTAGTGAATTTATTAGGTTATTTCGGATAACAGAATTGCTTGATCAAGATGATTTTACGTATAGAAAAATATACTTGTATGGTAATCGAACAGGCTAGTTATGAAAGTAATGCAGATAGTGAAGATTCGTGAATTTTTGGTATTTCTGATGAGCACACAGACAGTTTTCATAAATGCAAAGATTGCGATGCTGATCTGTGCGTGAATTCATGTTTTGAAATACATTGTACGTAAAAGACATATTATTTAGTAACAAAACTATTTTCTTAAAAATTCTACATAATCTCTATTAGCTGTATTGAGTACAATCATTTGGATACTTTTCCTGTGTAACAAATAACCATTTTAATCAAGTTAATTAATCATTTTTAATCATTTAAAATTTTAATATTAAATAAAAGATAATTTGTGTGTAACGTATACATCTAATGGAAAATAAGTATTTCCTTTATTCCTGACAAAAGTAGAATGCTGTGTTTGTTCACTGGGTGATTTTTAGTGAATTTTTTCCGGAGTTAGGCTTAGTGAAAAAAATGTGCTGTCCTTTAGGAACAGTTCAGAAGCAAAATGCTCCGTCTTGTGGGCCACAGCAGTTCTGGAAAGCCTCCATCTGCAAAGGGTTAAAAGCCACTTACTATGAGCAGCATCTTCCTATCATGATGAATGAAATAGATTACCCATGTGCTCCTGATTTGATTGTACTCTGAACCATTACCAATGTCCCACCAACACAACAAAAAGCAACTCACAATTATGAAACCTTACCATCGGATACATAAAGCTTGGAATTGAAAATGGTTTGTATTTGGGCTTTGGAGATTTCTTCTGCCTCAATTCCCCAGTACTTGTCCTTCGGTTTGAAATTTTACTAGGTACCTAAAAGAGGAATCTCATAAGTTACAACAAAACAGCCATTACAGGAACTCTCACTTTTATACTGAAATGCAATGCATCCATTATTGGGATCATGCAAGTCACATTCAGAAAAAGTTCCCAAATTCTTATTAGAGACTAGCAGCATACCCGTTTTTCGTACAGAGTATATAATATAAAGAAACTTAAAATTCATGATCATGTGCAAATTTCTATAGCATACTAAATGACATTGTTAATCAAAATATTCTACTAAAATATTTAATTTAATGCATCGAAAAAGAAGTTTAAAAATATCTGTTCTCACTATACAAAATTATCTTCACAGGCAGATCGGAAGAATAAAACAGCCTGGTCCCATTTGTAAACAAATATACAAAAAATATGAAATTGAACCAATATATGCAAAATAAAAGAACTAAAATTGTATGAGACCCGTACTACTTATATTCACGAATATTAGAAGATATACCCGTGTATTAGTAGAAGATGGCATGTACTACAACATAAGAGTTTCTAAAATCTTTGCCAAAATAAAACAGATGATGTAATAAATTGAAAATATCAATAATCCCTGTAATCTTTAAAGCCGTAATTCATTCCAATATATGCCAATATACATCAAAATATATGTTAATATACCTGCACTACTTATATTCTCATAGATTAGAAGTTGTGCATTAGAGCCCGTGCACTTGTAGAAGATTACCCATACTACGTACAATATATGCATTTCAACAATTTTTGCCAAAATAAATTAATGACATAATACATTGAAAATATCAATAAACACATTGGATTTAAATCTGTTGCTAAGCTATATGATATTTTTTTAAATACATTGACAGAAAAAATATTGTCTGCATAATGCTATCTGTTGTTGTTGTTGAGACCCAGACCGTCCGACCTACCAGAAAGGTGTAAGGTAACCGTTTGGACGGCCTGGAAGTGCCACCCAATTTAGACTGGAACCCAGTGGGGGAGGCATCCACAGGGACCGTACCCTCCTTCCCCTACCACCAACCTCTCGGAAGGACTTACGGACCCACATGTTTAACGTGATCGTACTCCGCGTGAACACGGCGGCAGTTTTTGGCAGTGGCTGGAATCGAACCCGGGCCTACCGAGTGCAACTCCAGCGCGCTAACCAATGGGCTACCGCGCCCCCATAATGCTATCTGTATGGAAGGTTTAATTGTCCATTTTTCATTAATAGCTCAACAACCAGTGGCCTTAGAAACTCACAACATGGACTCAATTTTAAGTGGGGCTATTTCAAGGCTATCCACAAAATTTCATTAAATTTAGTTCTGCCGTTCTCTCGTGATGATGAGGCAAATATAGAGACACACAATTCAATTTTATTTATATAGATTTCTTACCAATTTTAAAAACTCAAGATAAATTTCAAATAGCCCAACAAAAACTTAATCCCTTCCATTTCTAAATGAGTCTTCATCAAAAGTTTATGCAGCCCTAAGGATAGTAATAATTTGTGGCCAAGTATCTAACATAAAGAAAAGAAATGAAGAAACTATTTCTCACAATTGTGATTAGACTATTCTTGTAGTTTACATTTAAAGAAATAATGGCAAAAGCACTAATTCCACAAAACAAGATAATTCATAGAATTCATAGTTCTAATGATGTCTCCCATAATTCATAGCAAAACGCCAAATCATACAAACTATGCATATTCCATAGTAATTGGCAGATATGCTTGTGCTGAAGATTGCCACATTCCACAGACTCCGATCTGGAACTGTAAATGATCACATGGAATGTCATTAATCTTGTGATGGCATTTCACTAAACTAACCCATGGGCAGAGCCAGCTCTGCAATTTTGCCACTGAAAAACAACAATTCTGTTGTGACTGACACTTTTTGTCTTTTTTTGAAGTGGGAGTGCTATTTTGAGCAATGTTTTAATTTTAACCTTAAATATGCAGGTTGGCGCAACTGTCATTTTGACTCCAACCGGTCCAGTAAGTTATTGTCTCCTGTGCTATTTCAATGGTGCATGCGTGTTAAATGGCTGATATCGGATACGCAATATAGCTGAGAATTGGCTTTCAAAAAATTATATCAATCATTTAAAAAAGCAGACTAAAATGTTTTGATTTTCTTGAGATCCTGGGGAAAAAACCTTTTTTAGCCCTGTACAGCCATTGCTTCAACTGGGAGTCAAGTCTGTATATTTAGGCACCTTAGGTCTAGTAACTAAAGGTCTTTAGTTTGATTACAAAGTAGGAAAACAAAGGTTCTGCCATCTATTATCAAATATATTGTTTAAAGATGGCCATTACAAAATACTGTTTAGATTGGTTTCACTCCGTTTTGTCTGAATTTACAAATTTTACAGCCCCCCCCCCCCACACACACACACACACACACACTCCATTCCAGGTAAAATTCCTATTAATGGTCATACATATTCAGTTACTTCTGTTTGATATTTATTTTTCAAACAGAATAGAACCCATTTTAAGTTTCATAGATACAACACAAATAATCCTGCCATGGAATGGCCAGAAAACTGGAACACAAGGCAATTAACTTATTTCCAAATTTCAAAATGGATTCGCTAATAAAATTATAGAATTATCCCACTAAATAATAAAATTGCAATGTTATTTTTTTTTTAAATAAAATTTCATTTTTAAATGTTATGGGAAAATCTGTGCCAATGACATTTGCTACATTAAAAGTAAATTGACATACAAAAAATGATTTTTTTTTATATCAAGATACTTTGTTACAGGCTTCCAGAAATCGCCCATTCTCCCATCCTGGCCGGGTTAAAATTAGGTGAGGATGGCCAAATTACGGAAGTTGCCAGAGATTAGAGATCCTGCAAAAAAATAAAAAACAAGTTGTTGTCATTGTAAAATTATGGCGAAAACCACCCTTTCCCTTGCCAGGAATAAAAATTAAAATGTCGTCACCTGCAAATCCTCCCCTCCCCCCCCCCCCCTCCATAAACTTAGTTGTTGTGTATTATCAACACCTTATTTCTAGGAGAGCTATCAGGTCTGCACTGTAACCACAGGTGCTTTTTTGGACTGTTCCCTCCTTGTGCCGTTTCCTTTTTGGACTTTCGGTTTGTCGGTTCTCTTGCATTAACAAAGGGGATAGAAACAGCTGTATACTGCATTATTCAGGAATGAGATTGCCAAAAAAACTAAAAACAAAAATTCGAGAAATTATAAGCTACAGACATTTTAAGTGTTAAAATATTTGAGAATTTTGCATAACTAAAAAAAATACTACACTAGAACAATGTTTTAATTCATATTATATTTAGTATAATGCAAAGTTGGCAATCGAGTTCAAAAACAGGGTTGTTTAAATGCATGGGCATATTCAATTTTAACACATGCTTTCATATTAATTCTAAACTATGCTTTTGTTATCTATAACTCATGCTTTTATTTTGTCAGTTTTGTAGAAATTAAATCATAACAATAATAGTCAAGATTTACGACCTTAAGAAAGAAAAAAAAATTTACAAAATACAAATTTTTCACAATTGACAAGACACAATTTTTTTGTTTTTAAAGTGCAGTATATTTTAAAACACATTAATAAAATTATCATGTATTGTTAAAATGTGCATTGTCTAGTGTATACACATAAATAAAATTTGGTAGCAGTATCTATGTTTTAAAGAAAATGTTTCTTTTGTTCAAAAATATCTTTTCTGAAAAATATGGTAGAAAAAGCTTTAAATATTTTAATGAGTTTACTTCAAAATAAAAAGGGTAAAAGTAAAACAAATATTTTAATTCAATAAAACAAAAGAAAAAAAAGTTTTTTTGTCATTTTAACTTCACTCGGGGTTCCTATTAAAGCAAAGACCAGGAGAATATTGAACAATAGCAATTGCTGCACGAAGTAAAATTTCACTGTCCCTCTTTTTCCCCTTTGAGTGCAATGATAACACATATATTAATAGCATATACACATCTCGGTGATTACAGAGACAAAAATTTATGACTTTCCTTTGATTCCTCTTCTGTGGGGGATTTTATGCTGCCACTTTCAGGTTAGACAGACGAGCACTGTCTGCCATCATTTTTTGAATGCTGCGTGCTGGGAGTACCATAATAAAGTTCCATTTATTCTTTTATCCCCAGCACACAGCGTCTAAACAACAGATGGCAGACAACGCTCATCTCTCGTGGGCCAAAGCTCAATTAACACTAGAACTATAGAAGCAGTTATTTTGACCGCATAAGTATTTTGACAGCTGCCGTCATTCTAGGAAGATCATTGATTTGCTCTCTTATTATAAAACCTAGAATAATTTTCTTCTGTGTTTTCAATAACTTTAAGAAAATAAAAAAAGTCATAAAATTTCAATGGGCTGGAATTAGCCGTTTTGGAGAAATTGTTTCTCAAATTAGTTATGCGGTCAAAATGACCGCTTCCATCATTCTAGTGTTAAGATAATAGCTCTGGTTGTAAAACCAAGGCTAACTAGACCCTTTTTCTTTCATCTGCCCCCTTTCTTCAATCACCTTCCATTCACAGATAATTGCAATGCGAGGAGTTAACCGACCTTGACCCCAGGCCCATCCTCTAGTAATTTATCTCCCAGGAGGAGTGTTGAATCTAGCATTGTCATGAGCATCTATACTCTTTTTTTGCCTCATCCCTTTATAAATCTTTTATCTGCCCCCTTTTCTTTTGGAATTAAAAACTACTATACCAGTACTTGTTTAAAGTATCTTGACCAGTAAGTACAGGAGGATTAAGACGAATTTCTCGAACTTTGCGAAATTACATTTTCCTTTTAGCACCCCATCGACCTTTGTTAACCACTGAAGTGCAGAACCCATAGCCCACTACGCAGGAATGAAATGATTGAAAAGAAAAGGGAAGATGGGGGAAGTGTTTTTCTCAACAGACCTTTATTGCTTGTGTACTCGCTCCGAAACAACTGCCGACATTACAGGAGAAGAATAAATGAAGGATTTTGTAGACAGGAGTGATCAGATTTCTGGGCGATTTACTTTGAAAAGCGGAACTTGGAGGAGAAAAATTTTTAACCACTGAAGTGCAGAACCCATAGCCCTCTAGGCAGGAATGAAATGATTGAAAAGAAAAGGGAAGATGGAAGAAGTATTTTTTCCAGTAGCCCCTTATTGCCAGTGTACTTGCTCCGAAATGGCTGCCGACATTACAGGAGAATAATAAATTAAGGGTTTTGTAGACAGGAGTGTGCAGATTTCTCAGCAATTTTCTTTGAGAAGCGGAACTTTGAGGAGGAAAATTTATTAAAAAAATACTGAATTTTTCAGAAAAAGCAGATTTTTTGGAATAAAGGCAAAACAAAAAAAAAAGGATTTTTTGAGGAAAAGCAAAAAAGTGGAATTCTGCCGAAAAGCAGAAGAATCTCATGTCTGATTATTGTGTTATTTGTGCTTATACACATTGCTCAAGTTTCCCTTAGATTATTTTTTTTTTATTAAACAGTGGTTCTTAATCTTGAGTGTGTGCACCCCTGGGGTGCGAGAAAGCATTTCCAGGGGTGCAAGAGAAGTTTCCAAATTTTCGATGAAAACTACCGCCTGACTGCCTACGAAAAACTAGCAAACACTACATTGACTTTTGGGACCCCCACTCCTACCCTCTCTACCTTTGTCTCAGACAGCAAATGTGTTCACATACTCTGAGTAAGAATGCTAACGAGGTGGTTTGATGCAGAAACATTACTCATTCTGGAAAATGAGAAAATAATAATTATATCTGAAATTGCTATACACCTCCAACAATTGAGTGAATCATTTCATGGATAATTTACCATGGGAAATATTAGCAAAGTTCAAAGATGAGTACTGGATCCATTTCTATTTGACCCCCAGATTCGATAGACGAGATCAATTTAATAAAAGACGGATCTTATTGAAATACGAGCCAATGCACATATTCAAATGGAATTTGAAAAACTGGACTTTGAACAATCTTGGTGTATACAGTTAGAACCTTATCCACAGCTGACAAAAGCAGCATAGCAGACACTTTTACCATTTGCCATTACCTACCTGTGCGCAATGGTATTTTCATCACTTTTGCACATAAAAAAAAAGCCAGAAATCACTTAATTGTAAGTGATGACTTATGCGTGGCTCTTTCAAAAAAGGATCCTTGTTTCAAAAGTACTATTATGAATAAACAACAACATAGCCATTAAAAATTGAAATATTGTTTTGTATGCATATGTATGTGTTTATTTTTCAATAAATAAATTATCTTGCAATAGATGTAATTTCCTAAATAATGAAATAGATACACATTTTTCAAACGGGTACGAGAACTTGTTTTTAATTCAGGGGGGGGGGGGGGACAATCACTAAAAAGGCTAAGAACCACTCTAAAAGTAAGATGATTAATGAGGGAATTAGATTGGATTAACTCACTTCATCACACGCATCCTCTGAATCGCTGGACAAGGACTCCTCGTTACCAGACAAGAAGGAATCTCGGGAACTAATCTCGTAATTATCTAAAAAGAGGAAACAAAAAATGGCACCTTTTAAAATGCATAAAATTTTCACCACAAATATCTCAATTCAATCTGCAAACATTTGAGATCATTTTTCAGCATTCTTATATAAAAATCATTCACAGCAAATAACATAAGAAAATGAATTGAATGTTCTATAACACATATGTAGCAACCATCTTAAAATTTTCTAAAAAAAGTAAAATCTTCTAAGTAAAATCTAACCACTATACAAATGTTAATTCTAGGTAAAGATAAAGGATAAGATTAATTGTTTAAAGATGTAATGTTTAAAGTGATGACTAAGTGTTTTAATGTAAATAGAGTTTAAATATATAAATTAAATGTAAAGGTTTAAAAGCAAGAGATAATTTAATTGTTCAATGTAATTTCTTTGTGAGCTGAAAACGGAATCACTTATTGGTTTAATTTAAAAGTTTCCTTCGTTGGTCAAAAAGGTTTCAACAATATTTATTCATTTTTACTTGTACTACAAAAATAAAAGAGTTTTATTGCTTTACTGTGAAATAATTAGAAGATTAAAGGGGACGCAAAACGGTAATTTGTGACTATCTCCTCGGTCTTGAAAGAAGGTAAATAGGGGCAGCTGAAATCCAAGAGATTGGGAGATTTATCGGGAGATAAGAAGAAAATCAGGTGAGTTGGCAGCTATGTCCATCTAATAAAATTACTTTTGGATGAGAGAAGTAACAAATTAATTACTGAAATTCAACAAATGGAAAAATATTTTTATTAAAAAAATTATATTTTCTAATATTATTTAATTATAAAAATAACAAAATGGTTGACAAAAAGACTCTATTCATTCTCTAACCAGACACCATGCCAAAGATAATAAAACAAAATCTAGATTATTAATCATCAGATTACATCAGCATAAAAATATCATGTAAGAGTCAGCACAATTATATAAGAAAACATAAAACAGATTTTTTAAACAATAAAGGTACACTTGAGGGGAATAAAATAGGTTTAAACTACATCATGAAGAAATATACTTGACACATTCTACTTATATCATTTTAAATGAACTCAAAATCTCACGGAATTCCCCTACCTTTCATAGGATACTCCACCAAAGAACTCTCAATATTCTTACCCTAAAAAAAAAAAAAATATATATATATATATATATATATCAGGTTTAATAACATTCCAAGTTCAACCTCTAAACCACAGGACATACCTGGCTCTCAGTAAAATGGTTTAAACAATCTGAATCAGAAGACTAACTCAACTCGACTTTTTATATCAGAATCCATTTTTAGTAACTTTTTTTTTTAATTTTTGAAAAAGCAGTATTGTGAATAAAAATGATTATACTTATAGCGTGTTATCCTTTATTTTAAAGGACTTGAAAAAAAATTTCAATTCATACCATACTAAACAAAGTCAGTATATGATAATGCCTACTGCATAAGAAAAATGTCAGTGTATATAAAAAAACAAACCATAGTGACATAAATAGAGAGAAATTTTAGAGGAGAGGGGGGGGGGGGAGCTCACTGAAACAAAAGATGTTCAGTTGTAATTCAGTTAATTAGATGAATGTGGATAGGAAGATGCTTTAGGGACTCTATTGCCTAGAAAATAAGGGAAAAATAGCATATTTTAAAGGAAATAATCCTTCATGTTTATGTAAATTGCAAAAATGTGAAAGTACTGTTTAATTAATTTGAGATTTTATCAAAAATAAAATGGATAGAAAAGGATGCTTCAACATTGCATGGTAATTTAATCTATATCCGCAAAATCACACTTAAATAATAATCAATATTTTATGAAAATATTGATTAATAATGAAACCTACTACAAAGAAATTAATGTTGTGTAATTTTCATTCACATAATTTGAAATTAAACATGGATGGAAGTTAAACATAGATGGATGTTTCAACATTACACAGCAATCTATATATGCAAAATAACACTCATTTAAAGCAGTATCCGTCAATAATGTGAAAATGATACAACTTAGTACTGGTACTAGGTTCATATATGGAAGAAACAAAATGGCGACTGCAAATCCGATCGAAATTCCCTTTAGCAGAGAATTTTTATGGAAAAATCCTTACCTTAAGACAATTCTAAAAAAATTGACAAAAACTAGGAGATTTTCATCTAAAATCAGGAAACTGGGAAAAATCACTAAAAATTGGGAGTTTCCCAGAAAAACCAGTAGAGTTGGCAACTATGCATATGTAGTGTAATTCAATTCTTACTCTATATATATCCTTATTTTCAGAATACACAATACTATGAAAATGTTTATCATGAGGATGGCTCACAATTATGCCCAGCAAGAGTTTTTTGCATCATGTATCTACACATGAAATTGTATAGCAGGTGTGCATTCATTCTTGCATGACTGTGTCTACACCTCACAGAGACCAGGGTGTGTATCCTTTCCCTTTAAAAAAATTCAAGCACTTTTCAAGGACATTCAAGTACCATGTAATTTTTCTTTCAAGACAGAATAAATCAGCATTCGATCAGCTAGGGTTCACAAATTTTGAAAGGGAGCCGAGGGTGCTATAAGGAGGACACAACCACGAAAGCGAGATAAGCCGAATCATTCACTGGACGAGGTCCAAAGATGGTCCCACCAAACTCGACCCCAGTTGCTCAGGTCATGAATAGACACAGTCCATCCCCACGTTACCTGGAAGAGTCTAAGTCACGAACAGCTGAGCACATATCCCAACTGTCATGTTCCTCGGAATTAACTCCATTAAGAAATTGTATGGGTTTCTGGGAGGAAAATTAAATAGCAAACTAATGTTACTGTTTATTGTTGGAAGGCACTGAGGAAATTTTTGAAAAAAAAATTATGCTGTTTAGGAAATTTTTGGGAACAGCAGAACCACTAGGGAAATTTCTAAAGAAAGTAGAAAAAACATAATGCCGCAGATCTATAGAACATTTTTATCAATGCTTTTTTCAAGCAATTTCAAGGACTTAACCAGGAAAATAGGAATTTTCAAGTACTTTCAAGGCCTCAAACATGGTCATCTAAAATTCAAGTACTTTCCCAATTTTCAAGCACCCATAAGCATCCTGAGAGACAAACATTCTTCCATCAGTGTCCTTCCATAAGAGTAACAAGGATTGATATTAACAAAGTGACACTTAGAATCGAAAAAAAAACTACATTCAAAGATATATAAGAGTAACAAGGGTTGATATTAACAAAGTGACACATAGAATCGAAAAAAAAACTACATTCAAAGATATATGTTACGATCCATTGATGGCATGTTGTACACTGTGAGAGCACTCAACTTTATACAATATATAGGTCAGTTTTAAAGAAATAACAGAAATTCTTACCTCAGAAGATGAACATATGGGGCAAACATAATCCAGAGAATTGTGCCTGGTCCTTTTGTCACAATCTTCGTGGATATATCTAAAAATACATCACTTACATAAGAAAAAATACTATAAGCTGGATTTCTTAAATGACAGAATGTTTGTTCCATGGAATTTTTGCAGAATTTCAAATTGATATAAAAAATTGTGGGTTTCCTGAGGAGGTGGATTAACAGAAACCTATGGTATTGAGTCTATATGTAGGTATATGAAATGAAAATGTTTTATTTTGTCCATAAAAGAGAAATGAAAAAGAGATTTTAGTTGGAAAATTTTGATGACTACGTCGGATGTATATCATAAAAATTCAAAAATTTCCAGGGGGAAAAAAAGGCAATTTACTTTCAATATAATATACTTTAAACAAGATTGCATAGTCTTTATCTTTCGATTTTCTCCGATTTACGTCAAATTTAGCATATACTAAGATAACTTGATATGAACTATTCTATAATGAAGTTAAACAAGCAAAATGCAATTACGTTATGCTTAACTTAGCATTTAAAACTATAATTTTGTCCATATACACGTGAAATCACAGGAACAGCATATGTGTCAGTGATGTCACAGGATAACGTGATGATACACATGATGTCACAGAAATAGAAATGTACCACAAATCTTTTGTTTGTATTTTCCCTGCTCTATAAACCAAATCTCCTTATACTATATGTTTAAAGTGTTTAATTTGATGGTTCTTCATGTAAAAATTTGAGCATTTTTAATGCACTCCAAAATTATAAACTCAATCCAAGTTCTACCTGAAACTTCCTAAAAGAAACATGTCATGATCTGTAGAAACCTCTAATGAAACTAAAAACAAAAAAACTCTCATTCACTTACTAATGCTATCATAACTCTGTTGTTTATAGCCGTAATCAGATACTTTTGAACTCAACGCAAAAATTTTAAACAAACCCTTATATGCATCTTGCTAATAATTTAAAAATGCATTTATCTGCAACCCCTCCACTTTATTATGGCGAAATTTGTATAACGCATCATGCTAATTCAAACAACAGAAGAAACCCCTTTTCAAACTGAAACTTCAGTCTCACACTCCTCACACCTATGAACTAGTCAACACATTGTATAATTTGTTTGATTTTGCAGATCATTTTCATTGCAAACTATAGCAAACCTACAAATTGCAAAATGGAAGAAAAGAAAAAGCTGCTGAACACAAGGTTTTTCATAAACACCATTGAATCCATTTGCAATAATTCTGCCCATGGTTCATACAATCTTCTTGAAAAAAATTCAAGCACTATTCAAGAACTATTTAAGAACTTAAGGTGTAGCAATAATAACAATGCTATGATGGTTCTAGAACTCCCACCCACCTGCTGGATACTGGAACAGAGTGTGCAGTGGTAGTAAACCATCAGTGGTCCACATCAGAGCATTTACACACACACACACACACACACACACACATCTCTCTCTCCTCTCTCTCACACACACAGACAAACAGACAGACAGACACAGACACACACACACAGACAGACAGACAGACAGATACACACACACACACACTGTTTGACTGAAATGAAAGTAATACCATTATGTGCGTTTAGTACTTATAGTCTACATGAGCTTACAGTATTTATAGTCTGTGCTAATTCTGCAGCAGATTTGTCAATGTGTGGTTATCTATTTCAAAACATTTTTTCTCCTTTAATATCTATTTCTGAATAATCAATATTTAACTTCTTTGGTATCTGCTTTCATTCTTGTAAATATTTCTGAATTTGCAATTTCATTTTGATCATTTGTATACTCCCCACACACGCCTGCGCTAGGAATTTCAAACTGTTAGCCAACAAATTAGCCAAATTGAAAAATCATTAGCCAAATTACATGATTATTAGTCAAAGTTATCGTCGCCATCGGTAAAAATTTTTTTACTTTTAAGCCATAATGCAGCTAATAATATTAATTTCATTCTAAACAAGATATAAGGATAGGTAGATTTCATTTTTTTAATAATTAAACAGGCTATTAGTAAATTAAACTTGTATTTACCAATGAAAGATCACAATGAGTTACAAAAATGACAAATTTATTCTATAATTCACATAGTTTCATTATCATATAAACCAGGCAAGCATCGAATTTTGTACTATACACCAATTTTCAAAAGCTGCCTTAAAGTTAAAATCTTTCATATCTGGCCCTTCACTATTTATAAGAATCAAGTCACTGAGATTTTTTACTCTGATGTTACTACTTAATGAAATTTATGTTCTGTTTACTAAAGCCTCTTTTAACGATGGTTATTGTCATAGGACATGTGAAACCAATTCCTGTTACATCCATAATATTTTTATATGCAGTATCATCATTATATTTCTTTAAAATTAGGCACCAAAACTATCTAAGGGATAAATTTTAATGTCGGTTTTAAAATTCAGGCAGGCGTAAGGATCGTATAAAAACCACAAAGATGATGATGAAGATGAAACGAAAACAAGCCAGGCAGGCTTAAAAATTCGTAACAAAAAGATAAACTACGATTCAACTTATGACAAAAACAGCAAACCGCAAATTGGCATCTGTGATAATAATCAGTAGTTGCCTTTTTTCTATTTTATTTTTAACTAAAATTAAATGCTTTTTTATTTACCGTAATATACTCGGGTAAGTCGAGAAATTTGTGACAAAAAAAAAAAGAAAAAAAAAAACGCTTCAAAGTGGAGGAGGGGGGCGATTTATATGCGGAGTCTGAAAAAAAAAGAACATCGCAAGTCTAAAAGTTATTTTTTCCCGCAAGACAATCGATACTAAAACGATACGGTAGTAATTACGCAATCGCACACTCCTAATTTCTCTGCCCTCCAGATGCTCCGGACTACCATTGTATACGCGTCATCAAAAAATATACAACATTTTCGTTCGATGTTTATCACTTGTTTCTCTGATTACGGCTGATCGTTTTCGACAAAAAATGGCTCTTTTCAGAAATAATTCTGTAACGGATTGCTTAAAATATAATGCAGGATTTTAAGTTGAAAGTGTTTTTTTGTTTTGTTTATTGGAGAGTATCTAATAACTGTGTTGGGGGTTAACGGTTGTGCGATTCGGGGTTAATGAAAAAAATCGGCTCACATAACGGACGGAATCCAGATAATGTTTTGATTGCCGCGGTGAGTCAAGGACGCTTGAGAGACAGGAATGCGCGCTGTCTGCCGTCTGTTTTGAGGAGCAGCGTGCTGGGAATTAAAGAATACTTGGAGCTTGTCACACGAGAACAAGCGTCCCCAAAACAGACGGAAGACAACGCTCGTATATCATAGGCCTACTTGTCTGGAATCGGACTTTTATTCCAAATTAAATTGGACTTTTATTCCATATTACTTTCCAAAAAAATATTTACGAAATTTTCACAGTTTCCAAAAAATCATTCGCCATTTTTTTCGCCAAAGTATTTTTTTTATCGCCAGTTTTGCGATCTTTTCGCATTTGGCGCGTAGGCGAATGCCTAGCGCGGACCCTGATGTCTACATGAGCTTACAGTATTTATAGTCTGTGCTAATTCTGCAGCAGATTTGTCAATGTGTGGTTATCTATTTCAAAACATTTTTTCTCCTTTAATATCTATTTCTGAATAATCAATATTTAACTTCTTTGGTATCTGCTTTCATTCTTGTAAATATTTCTGAATTTGCAATTTCATTTTGATCATTTGTATACTCCCCACACACACAAATGAAACATTTTACAGTGATATAGAGCAATGGCGATCCACAGCCAGAAGCCTCTGTAGTGTGTATAGCATAGTAAATATGGGTTCAATTGCGGCTTTTAAAAATTTGCATATGTAATGGTTTTTCGAAAAAATTACACATTATCACTTTCCAGGTTCCAGGCCACACACCAGATTGATTCCATATTTTTTTTTCTTGATTGATAGTAAAATTGGCACAACATGGTATAAATCAAGATAAAATTGCAATTTTTGTAGAAGTTTGTAGCAGGTAAGTGTAATTGGTGCAATTAGGCACAGGCAAAGTCTCTCTCTCTCTATATATATATATATATATTATAAAAAATGAAAGATTTTAATCGTAAACTACTGTATGAACAAAAAACCCATCTCTAGCATATCTGTTACAAATGAGTAACTATAGACCAAGACTAAGGATAAAAATAGAAAGTAACATATCACTACAATGGAAAGGGGGATGAGAAGAATATTAGGATACAAAATTCACAAGTAAAAGTATATAAATATAAATATAAATATAAATAAAAATAAAAAGAAAACATGGCAAAAATGAGAAAAGGCAATAATAATTAGCTCAAGATAAAAAATTAAGACATAGAGAACAATCAATTGAAACTACACAAAAAATGGCGGTTAGTTCGAAATTGCATTCTCATCAGGACAGCCATACAATTCGAATTAAAACCGATAGAATAGCCAGTTTCTGACAATGGCGATAGTATTTAACTATAGACACCATTGGAACTGTCTACTGGCTAGTGGAAGGAGAGAAAAAAAAAAAATCAATTGAATTACAAATCAGAAAATTAATACCTCCTCGAACAGAAATATGAACTCAGAAGCATAGATACCACGTGTAAGTGGAAGAAGCGACTGAGCATTTCACCTCACTTTGTCAATGCGAGTGGGCACCGGAATGAATACATTTGAACGATACATAATATGTATGGAGACTTTCAAAAATAGTAATCAGTATAGGACTCAGGACAAGAGGAAAATAGTCATTCGAAAATAGTAAACAGTAATAGACTCAGGCCGCCAAGTGGTAAGTTAGGTGATAAGAATGGGTGAATTCTCAAAAATGAGTTAAATCAAAGATAAATAATGCATGTGGAAAAATATTATGTGGTATATTTGAAATTATTAATAATATTATTTACAAATACTTCCGGATATTGGTAATTTTGACAAATGCCTTTAAGATTATTGATGTGGAGAAAGTGAAACCGAGGATCAGAAAGTCGATGTATTCGAAATAGCTGGTTTAAAATGATGTTTCTAAACAATTGAATAGAATTACAAGATTGGTATGATAGCAGCTTTATGATAGTGAAATATATATATACACTGCTGGACAATTGCTAAGGATGACACTATCACTCACAGCAACCACAAAATGAAAGGAAACAAAATGTGGAAAATTAGAATAAGTGCGGAATACAGTAAGAAGAGGTGTGCGTATGCAAATTTTTCATTTCTGTGTCTATTTGTCACATGATAGCGCTGATAAGAGATTTAAAGGATTTGATGCGTGTGGACAGTTGTTGTTCCAAGTGAAAGTTTTATGGAAAAGATTTAATTCACGAACTTGAAATTTTCGGTATGTCCTTCCGATATCACTTAGATGATTTTAAATGTGGCCGTATTATTGGAAAAATCAAAGAAGGGTGAAAAATAACAGATGTTGCCAGGGGGTTCGACATCGCCCACAGTGCTGTTTCATGGCTGTGGCAAGCATTTAAAACAACTGGAATGTGTAGCAAGCGTCATGGGGTAGGTCATGTTAGAAATATGACGCCTGCAGCAGACAGATACATTGTTCTATCGGCAAAAAGGGACCGGCGCACCACAGCTCAGCAGGTGACAAATCAGTTTCTTGCTACCACAGGACAGTGGATCTCCCGAAAAGCTGTAGCCAGATGTTTGGGAGAAGGAGGACTATACACCCGCAGACCTGTTGTGTGTGTCCCATTGTCCAGACTGCACCATACCGCCCATTTGCAATGGTGTTGTGAGCATCGCAATTGGACCGAACAGGACTGAGCTTACGTACTATACTCAGATGAGAGTAGGTTTAGTCCATCATCGGATTGTAGATGTCAACTGATCTGGCGTAACAGTCGTACTGCTTATCGTCCAGAAAATATCAAGGAAAGGGACTAATCCGACATGCAGTACCATAGTATGGGCTGACATCATGATCAATGGCAGCACGCCCCTACATGAGGTTGCAACTGGGCCTATGACCGGCCAACGATATATTGATGAAGTTCTACTGACTTATGTTCACTTTTTCCGTGGTGCTGTCGGTGATACATTTGTTTTCATGGACGACAACGCACCATGTCATTGAACACTCGCTGTTCAGAATTGTCTAATCAGCGAGGGTATTCAATGCCTAGTATGGCCAGCACGTTTTCCAAATTTAAACCCCATTGAAAATGTTTGGTATGCTTTGGGGAGGCGACTTCCTGGTTAAAAATATAAACAAACATGAACACCCTCATCTGTGCACTGACAGAGGAGTATAATATAATACACTGACAGAGGAGTGTGATAACTTGCCTAAACAGCTGCTGAATAATGTTGTGCATGACATGACATGTGGAATGTTGCATCGCACTCTACGGTGGACATATCCCGTACTAACACCTTTCTCAAAAGTGCCTGCTGTCGTTCATATGCATTTTTCCGTACACAGCATCAAATGAAGACATTTTTCTTTTCAGATGTTTCAAAACCTTTTGTATTTAGAAGAACAATAAATGATCTTTATTCTAATGTCCAAACAGTGTGGCAACAATATTTTATCCTGCTGGGCCTCAACCCCACTTAATGTTGTGCTATATTGCAATTTGTGATCCATCCTTGGCAATTGTACAGCAGTGTTTATATATATATATATATATATATATATAAGAATTTTTTTTATACTACTGAGAGTGATCGCATACACGTGGTGAAAGAAGAAGGGTTCCTGCCCCATGGTAATATAAATTTTCCTAATATTTCTTATCTTCATTTTTTCATCTTTTGGTGCCTGTAGTCTGAGTTTGGATATTTATAGTAATGCACTATTGTCCAATCTGAAACAGGCATTTGTTTGGGTTAATTAGAATTAAATACTCAGACCTGAAGATGAATTTAATTCTTTTTAATCTTCAAATTTGGGCCGGTGCTGATCTTTTATATTATAGGCATTATGGCAGTGGTTTTGCTTCTATAGTGATGTTAATATTTCATGATTACTTGAATTTTATTATTACTTCTTTCTAATATATATATATATATATATATACATATATATATATATTGTAAATAACAAAGTACGAAACGTACCCGATTGTAAACCAATATAAATTGCCAAGTCATATAGGCGCAATGCAGCTCTATTAATGTCTTGTATATAAGAAGATCAAAAAAGATCGAGATGTGAAATAAGTGCCAACAGGGAAATAACAAATGGCCAAGGGGGATTGTGACCCCTTGTTCCCGTTTATAGCCAGCTATTACTCCTGAGGAAACACTCACGGAACCGTTACGTGCCTGTGGCCATATTTCCCTGGAACGCCAAAGCAAAAGACGTATGCCAGAAGTGAATGCAAGGACTGAGTGGAGAAAAATAATTTGGATTGAGACAGGTTGAAATAAGAAGTTAACCCGAATGACAGATCATTCTTCAATTCAAATATAAAGTGCCGAACCATTCGATGCGTTGCCATTATATTATATAAAATAGGTGTTGCCAATATCACTATCAAATGCATTAATTTCCTTGCAGTGCACAGCATTATAGTGGTGTTTGAGGTATCCCAGTGGATAGTGCTGTTTCAAAGCTTCCTTTATGAATTTTTTATCACTTTTGATACGATCATCCCTATAAGTATGCAATCTTGAGTTTCGTAGAAAATGATTTCGAACGATATTGCGAAAAATATTGACACTCAAGTTCGATTTCCAATCGATGATGTAATTAATATTTATATCAAAATAATTTCTTTTATCATATAGCTTTGTATATATCTTTTCATTTTCAGTGAAATTGATACATAGGTCAAGATAACTAATCTCGTTATCGTGAATCTTTTTTGTTTCCGTTAATTCCAGACTTGATGGATAGAAACTGAAATCAAAATCAGAGGTGTTTTTAATACATCCTAAAAGAATGTCATCCATAAATCTGAAATAAGGTATTTTATTTAGAATAAAAGTACCTTCTTCGTACTTGTTAAGGTAGAGGTCCGCCAACATTGAGGAACAACCTCCCCCCATAGGGATACCTTTTATTTGTTGATAGAAATCTTTACCATTATTTAGAATATTCTCATATAATACTATGTTCAATATAGCCTTATATTTGTGCAGTTCTATGTATTTTTGCATATTGTAGGTGCTGTGGATCTCTAACATAATATTGAAGAGGTCGTCTAAATTGATGTTATTGAAAAGGTCTTTGAAATCAAAGCTCTTGTATATTAAATTCACGGGTTGATTACGTAATCTAGTAATTACATCCGTACTGTTTTTTACCATGATTGAGCCCTTTTTTATTATCGTCTTCATGATTGGTTTTAACAGTATAAGAAGCTTCGAATTAGCTTGAGTCAAGTATGTTTTAAATCCCACTGTCACTGGTCGAAACCTAACAGGAGACTTGTGAAGTTTTGGAATAAGAACCAGGTATGGAAATCTGATATGTCTGAGCTCCAATCCTGCACGTTTGTACAAGGCGCATATTTTGTTTTCTATTTCCCGTTGAGGTACTTTCAACATGTTATACATCTCATCATTGTTGTAATTTTTCTGTAGGATCTCAATATAGTATTGCATACATGTAAATGTATAATTTGACGTCATCTTATCAGTATACGTAATAGCGTAATTTTTGACAACTTGATCCAGAATGTTTTTATTTACTTTGTATTTTTCAAATTCTTTATATGCAATGTGATAGTAATAGTTAAAATCCATTATTACATGATGACGCCATTCATCAAAAGTAGACAATGGCAGACTGTACTTTATAGCCAGTTTGTATATAAACGCGTTAAGTTCTTGACTAAAAAACTTGTCTATTTTATAAAAATCTTGGGTGCGATATTTCGTACCCAGTTTTAAAATTGTTCTGAAATCTGTGTCCTCTATAAGATCCATATTGCCGGTAATGATGTGGCCGTGGTCTTTATTAACGTAGTCGCTTGAAGTGCAATTGCATATTGAGTTGGCAAAAAGGTGCATATTCCTTCCAATGTTGTTATAATTAAAGATACTACGTCCAAGAGTTTTTAAATACCGATGTGTAACAGAGACTGCTGTGTTTGAGATGGGCAATAGCTGATCATGAGTGCGTAGAATTTTTTTAAAAGGTATATAATTGTAACCTTTGTTTTTAAAGGTGGTAATAAAATATTCTTTTTTAGTTGGTTTGCGATCGACATTATCTATTTGTATATGATACATTTCAGCCCGTAGTTTTATTATGTCCAAAAGTATAGCATAATTGGTTGTTGCATAGGGCTGTTTTTTCTGATGTTCAGTCATATTTTCCTTTTTACAAATATTCCAGATACGTTTAATATATCTTTTACGAATACCAAATGCTACGTTTTTTATCCAATTTGTTCTGATTGCATTAAAAGACGCCATTTTTATAATGAAGGCTTCCAGCTTTACTAATGTGTCATTATATGTTATACCTTTATTATTACCACCTCGCTTCCATCTTGTTATTTTCCGTTGAGTTGGATTCTCCATTACAGCTTGAGTATTGCTGTTTCTGCAGTATTCTATGTTATGTATATGGTTGAAATTGATTGAATTAAGTCCGTAAGGAAAACTGGTACAAAACTGTCGAATGTGTACGTTCTCCCACCATAAACGTTCTTCTGCATTAGGCACAATATCCAAAATTTTTACAGTAATAGCCTCAAAGCCATGCCTTTTAAAGTGGCTTAACTCCAAATTCGTATTTTGTGAATCATTACTTTTGTATTTATTAATTTGACTCCTGTGCAGATTGATTCGTAGGTTAAGGGAGTTTTTAGTTCGTTTAGTTACATATATATATATATATATATATATATATATATATATATATATATATATACACATATAAACAAATTTTTAAAATAAGCGAAAAATGAAAGGTATATATGTGTTAAATACTAAGCTTGTATTATATGTTAAGTTAACAACACAATACCAATACAAGAAAGATCAATCATGCATAAAGCATTGATTATGAAACACTTTCCAACTTCAATGCAATTTTATTTAAACATCTGTAAAATACGATACATTCCTTGGTAATATTTTTAAAATTAACACAATATTTCATTAATTTATTATATTTGAAAAATTAAAATTTCATTGAAAAAAATGAACTTTATTCAAAAGGCGGCAATGAAGTAAAAATTGCCTGATTTCTTTAAATATCTCTAAAATGTGATACATTTTTCGCTAATATTTTTAAAATTATCATAATACTACAATAATTTATTATATTTGAAAACTTCATTGAAAACAAATGAACTTTATTCAAATGACGTCATCGAAATATAAATCACCTGGCTCTCTATATAAAAGCAGCATTTCATTCATACTTTTTTCTATTCCTTTCAATCATCACAATACTGCAATAATTTATTTTATTTAAAACTTAAAACCATGGAGACACAAGTAATTTAACTCTATGCTTAAAACTTCATCGAAAAAATAGTCTGCTTCTCTATGTAAAATCAATGAGTGTTTCATTCATATCAGCTATATTGCAGAGTCCATGAGCTAAATAATAATGCAGCAATTCTTATACAACTCATTCTACATCTTTTGGTGTTTACATTCTCCATAAGTAAAAATTAGGCTTCATTGTAGAAATAATCAAAGTTTGATGATCATTTAAACTCAAATATATTGTAATTGTGTTGTTTCAGAATGTAGATGAACAAAATTGAAGCAAAAAAAAAGCAGTTTTAGGACGGTTACAACACTAAATATGAATTAAAAAGAACTTTAAAAATCATGATTTTGACACAAGATGGATGCCATATTTTATTTTGAAGTGGGTCAAGAGATCTCTTCATATAATGGTCATGTGATCTCTTCATATAAAAGGTGTCGAAAGCCCAGACCATCCGATTCGTCCGTAGACTTAGAGCAGCTATTTGGATGGCCGGGTCATATAAAGGGTGTAGAAGACCCAGACCGTCCGACTCATCCTGAGAACTTGAGTATCTGGTTGGACGGCCATTCATATAAAGGGTGTAATTATTATTTTAATTTTCATTTAAAGAAACTACTGATATTGTGCTGAAAATTTTTTTATATATTTTATGGGATAATTTGAATGTTTCCTACAACTTTCGAAGCAATTTGTGAATTTTAAATTCGATTTAAAAAAAATGTTTGAAAGATTAGGTCTTATAGGGTTCAATGTATTTCATTTTTCAACCCGGGTTTAATCCAAAACTAACTGGGT
This sequence comes from Amaurobius ferox, assembly GCA_951213105.1. Classification (NCBI taxonomy): domain Eukaryota; kingdom Metazoa; phylum Arthropoda; class Arachnida; order Araneae; family Amaurobiidae; genus Amaurobius; species Amaurobius ferox. The sequence continues at coordinate 167,440,711 of OX578138.1, forward strand.
GATATTATTCATTTATATTCTCATAGCTCACACAGACAGTCTGAACAACATACTAAAATTTCATTTTGATAAAGTTATTTTTACAGCAGTTATCATGCTAACGGACACAGACAGACTGAACAAAACACTTTTCAACTATGTTATAAAGTGTTGTTAACTGTTTAGCTGCCTTACATTCCATTGAATTCTTTAACTAGTATCCAATTGGATATTAATTAGTTTTTAATATACACACACATATGTATGTATGTATATATATATATATGTATGTATTTGAAATATGTAATAATAAGAATTATGTAAAAATAAAAATAAAAATAAATAAAAAAAAAACAATTCAAGTAATATTAACATCACCATAGAAGCAAATTCACGGCCATAATGCCGATAAGAGAAAAGAACAGCACCATCCCAAATTCGATGATTAATCAGAACTAAATTCATCTTCAGGTCTGAGTATTTAATTCTAATTAACCCAAACAAATGCCTGTTTCAGTTTAAGCAATAGCACATCACTATAAATGCTTAAACTCAGACTACAGGCAACAAAAATTGAAAAAATGAAAATAGGATACATTAAGAAAAATTGTATTACCATGTGGCATGAACCCTTCTTCTTCCACCACGTGTATACACGATCAACCTCAACAGCTTAATCTAGAAGCACCGGAATGAACAAGTCGAAATTCTACCAGGGAGGCAGTACGAACGTTCACGGTAATATTCCCAGACCAGTCCAGTGAGTCTAAGCTGGAGACCGAACAAGCAATTCAGAATATTAACTTCCCAAATATGCAATCCTGAATATGAATATGAATCAAAGATGAAAATTCCTACTAAACAAGTAATTCATAGGAAAACTGGATAAACGAGAATGCCACTATACACCATTATAAGGGCGCTCAAATCGTAGTTTCAATACTGACAAAAGTTACATTTTTTTGCGAAAATAAAATTCAAAACATTAATGTTAATGCATCTTATTTTCCGATTTTTTGATTTTTCTAATGTTTTTGACTTAGGTTATTATTTTTCATTTTCATTTATTTATATAATTAATAAATAATTATATATATATATATATATATATATATATATATATATATATATATATATATATATATATATATATATATATTTTTTCCCCCTGTATTACTGTATGTTAGTCACTATAATTGGGAATGTTTTCTAGGATGTTATCGAGTGAAAGTTGATACACTGAGTTGATAATTTTAATAACAAACTTGGGGGGATATGCATTATTAGTCGCTGTACTCAATAATTCCATAAAATGCGCTAATTTATAATATTCATCACAAATTTTATTGAGAGCCTGGTTTATTATAATATTTCTAAATACAGATATATGCAAACAAGAGTCAAAATGTTGAATTTTTGATGTATTAAATTTAAAATCCTGTCTTTCATCATACAAGTTTATAACCATATTACAATTTTGTAAATTTAATTTTAAATCTAAAAAGTTTGCAACATTTGAATCATTATTACTTGCATTTAATTGTAAATTTTTTGGATAAAAGTTTAATACTATAGGGATATTATTTGGGGATACACATAAAATGTCATCTAAATATCTAAACATGTGCATATATATATATATATATATATATATATATATATATACATATAAATATAACATTTATCTCATCTAAAAACTAACAACTGAAAATATACCCAAAGGCGCCAAGCTGCTCAAACAAGTACATTTCTATACAACATAATTAGAAAAAGAAAAAAGAAGAATGACATTGCATCAAAATTTCGCCGGGGGGGATTGTGACCCCCACTTCCCGGTTTAGCCAGCTTTATGTCATGACGACATTTTAACAAGAAGCAAACGTTTAAATTGCAGTGCTGAAAATCGTTATATAAGTGATCTGGGCTATCTAAAAGAAGCAATCGAAATGAGTTACCCTCTACGTTTTCTCTGTGACATTTTATGTAAATTTTATGGCATAACCGTAACTGAGTGTTACGACTTGTATTTGAGTGAGAAAGCACTTTCAGTCTGAGATGGTAATGGACAGCGGCAACATTGCGGAGGTCTGGGTTAACTGTCTGGGGGAAATCATTTTGTACAAAGTAAGAGTATTTTACTTTTCGGTGAGGTATATGCGTGGCTTGTTTTTCTTGGTATATTGGTATTGGATGTAAATCATTTTTATAGTATTTTGTGTTTATGTTTGGATGTAGTTAAGCTCGTAGTTATTGTATAGGTGTAGGGACAGTATAGGTTTTTCAACTTTTTTCTTTTTTACATTTAAAGTTTTAGTATATGTTCTTGGTTGGCGACATTGTATCCGCTTCCGGGAGTGTCGTCATGACATAAAGCTGGCTAAACCGGGAAGTGGGGGTCACAATCCCCCCCGGCAAAATTTTGATGCAATGTCATTCTTCTTTTTTCTTTTTCTAATTATTATGTTATATATATATATATATATATATATATATTATATTTTGTATTGTCATTCCTACTTACTCAAAAATATTTTACATTTGCATATTTGCAAACTATCCTTAATTTTTTTAGTATGTTACGGTATTTATAAAAAAATTTTTTGCAATCTATTCAAATTTATGCTGCATTTACGCTAAATTTAGTACCAGAATTTGTTATATTTTAATTTTAATTTCGTCCAATGTTATTAGAGGAATTCTGTTGCTCGTATTCTCCTGATATGTTTCTCGGCTTTTTTAGTCTATGTTTATCTTTTTATAATACTTTTATATTATAATATAATTATATGTATTATAATTTGTACTTCTCCATACTGATTATTATTTAGTTAATTTCTATTTTAATTAATATATTGCTTACATTCTTATATTAACTTATAATTTACATTTTGGTTCTAATCTAGTGCTGCCATCTATTGTTAATCCTTCTTACTTTTATTACTTTTTTCGATTTTTTGGGGTAATTATTTATTGGAGTTTAGAATTATGTATTGATGAATTATTGAAGTTCTTTGGACTGTACTTTTCAGTACAATCTTTATTTTAATTTATTATTACATATTTGGAATGGATTTTAAGTGAATCCAATTTTTACACTTTTGTATTAATTAATACTTAGTGTTTTATTTAATCTAGTTTAAAACTAACGTAACTATAACATTATGTTTTCTCTTATTTTGTAATTTCCTAATGTTTTTCATTAGGATTAGGTTTTACATGGACTTTGTTGTTTATTCTTATATATAAGCAATTATTTTATTTCTATTATTATTCTCTCTATGCTATATTGTCATACTAATAATTTTACTTATAGTATTATGAATTACACTACTTATATGATTTAGTGACTGGCAAGCATATTTATACTTATTATTATATAATTTGAAAGATATTGACTGGTATTTTCAATTTATGTTGGGAAATGTTTAGACTGATATCACATTACCAACATTGTGCCATGGATAGTTTTGAATATAATAATTATCCCACTAAAAATTATGATTTCAATACATGTAAGAATAAAAATTGCAAAACCTGCCCATCTGCTTCTAAAACTCAAATTATGAATCATGGTAGCCATCTGTCTTTCTGAAAAAATTTTATTTGCATCTATCGATTATCTTGTAACATTTGCAATCAATCATATATTGGACAAACTAGTAATCCCATTCATCTCGTATGAATATCCATGGAGATCGAGTCAAAAAATATATTTTCAATAATAATTTTCTTCCTACTTCCAATAAAATAGAATATAAACACTTTGCTAAACACGGTTTTGAAAATATCACTATACATATTGTGGATATAAAAACAAATGCAGCAGATAGGATTTATTTTGAAAACTACTATATTAAATCAAATTGTACTCTTTTTCAATATGGATAAAATCAAATATATCTAAATGGTAATAATGTAAAAATAATTTTGTAGATAATAAATATTCTATTTTTAATCACCTTTTCTTGAAACTCCATTTAAATAATAGTGAATCAGTCAAATTTAAAAAATTTAAATGTGGTAAAGGAAACACATTGCAACATAATTTTAAAGCTGAGATAATTTGTTTACATAATCAATTTAATAGCTCTTTTCAATGGAAATTAATAAAACCCTGGGTTTTTGTGGTAAAGAAAAACAATTAAATAAAGTTTATGCAATTTTTTTTTAAATTAAATCTTGCTAATGTACATTTTAATCATATTTTCTATGATTTTCCTATTACAAGATCAAAGTATTTAAATTTAAAACTTAATCAATTTCATTTTAATAATATGTCTACTATATTGTGTAATCATATTGTGTAATCTCTTTCAAGCATCCCATTTATAATTCTATAAAGTTTGGTGATCTATTTAACAAGTTCAAACATTTAATGCCTATTGAAGATTTGAGTGTATCAAACACTTTTAAATACAACAAGCCTATTGGTAGATCAATACTTAATTATAATGAAATTTCACAATCTCTTTTTGCCGACGAGGTGGTCGAACGGTCAAGGCGAGCGGTTCCAAGCGATCGTTCGATGGCCGAGTTGTGAGTTCGAGTCCCACATAAGGCATGGATGTTGTGTTGTTGGGCACAGTGTGTTCTGACCCCCTGGTGCGCCTGGGGCAACGTCCTAGGACGGCTAAATGGTTCATGTTCTGGCCGATGTATAGGCGAATGATGAAAGTCAAGTGCCTGGCCATTTGATAAAAAAAATAAAAAATAAAAAAAATCTCTTTCTATAGATTATGATTCTAAGTCAATTTTAGATAATGAATGTATTTGTGAAATAAACAATTATGCTAAATTTCTAAATCCAGACTTGAGGCATATAGTTACAGGAGACTTGGGTATAGTTAAAAGCAATTCATTAAGAACCATTTTGTCTTTTGGCAGTAAATTCAGGTTACCCTCTTGTAATAATTCTTTTAAAGTTTTAAAATCAATTAATCTTGATCTTGATAAATATATATATAAATTAACTTCTAAATATGCTATGCCTTTAGAGGCATTTAATATGTGGAAATTTACTTTATTAGAATCTATTAAAAATGCTATTAGTAGTATTAAATTGTCTAGATCTATATAATATATAATATTGATAATATTAAACACTCCATTAATGATTTACAAAGATCTTTTGTTATCACCTATGTTGATAAAGCCTCTAATAATTATGCTATTATCTGTAAAAAATTTTATATACAATTTCTGTTAGATTATTTAAAAAATAATAGTCTTTTTAAACTTGATTTATATTCCATTAATAGTATCAAGTTGAAAATTATCAATATGTATAGTGATTTAAATATTAAATATAAATTTCTTAAATTTCCATATATAGTGCTTATACAAAAATTTCATAAATTTCCATACATAGTGCTTATACCTAAATTTCATAATAATCCTATTAAATTTAGAACAGTAACTAGTGGTCATAATACTTACTCTACTACTGCGAGTAAATTACTACTAAATTCTTTAAATCTTATAAATGATAATTTACATCAGTCTAGCAATAATTACTTTATTCGAAATAATAGTAAAGAATTAAAGAATAAATTAACATCACTTAGAAAACTAATAGGATTTCAAACTTTTGATTTTAAAGATCTTTTTAATAATATTAAGATATCAGACCTGTATGATGTAATTTTAGCTCTATATAATGCTTATATTACTAATCTATCAACATAAACCAATTTAATAAATTTTCCTAAACTTCTTCACTTTGTTATTTTTAATAATTATATTTTTCAAGGAAATAAATTATACTTACAGGTCTCAGGAGTTCCACAGGGAGTATGTTAGCTAATTTATACCTTTATCATTATGAATAGTCTTTTACTTCAATTGATTATACATTATGCAGATATGTTGACGATCTGATTTGCTTAGTATATACTGAACATTGTCATATAGATTTGTATGCAGACAATTTGGAATTAATTCCTAATGAAGCTACTATTAGTAATAATATTAATTTAATATTAATGTATTAGAAATAATAGATTTAAATCCAAAAAATTAATAATATTACTGAACCTTCTAATAGAATTGCTACTAATTTATATGATAAAAGACTATTTACATTTTAACATTAATAAAATCTTACCATTTAATTCCTGCAACTTGATTCTATTGTTTAGAAATATTATACTTAATCAGCTATTTTGAATTTATAGATTATCTGATAAAAAATGTCATGCTATACATATAAATAATCTAAAAATTACCAGCAGTTTACATAAATACCCCTCTTATTTTGTAAATAGTATAGTTAAAAAATTTAGATTAGCTGGATTTTCATGAATTCTATTCATAGTTTTTTATATTAGCCTGCCATCTCCATTCTCTTGTATTAATAATATTTTTATTTTTACATCCATTTAAACTTTAGCCTTTCTAGCTCCACCTTTATTAGTTCTGTGTGTATATTATCATCTATTCTTGCCTTTTCGCATTACCGTTATTTATTTCTTATGAATGGCAACAGTAGATCACTTCTTTTTCCTTTGTGAATGGCAACACTGGTCTCTTTATTCTGGGTTCCCGGGTTCAACAGGTTCATGCATTTATAGTGTTATTTTCCAGGTATTCTTGTTATCTTTTATTTTTTCTTCTTTATGTATGTTGTCCAAGTAGAAATAGTTTATAGATATAATCTATCTATTTCTTCAGAAACATACATTTTTTGTGTTTGCTTCGACAAAATACTTGGACTCAAGGAAGAGTTTTAGAGAAGTGAACAAATCCATGATTTAGATCTAGCCCTTGTCTCCACGTATATAGCATTAATGCTTGAATTTCATTTGTTTTTCTTTTATTGATTCCATACCATTGATTTTTTATGATTTTCTTTAACTTGATGATTCAAAATTTGTATTTTTTTTCCATTTGATTGAAAATTTACTGATTTATACTTTTATTTTGTAGGCTTGTTAGAAAGTTAGGTTTTTCGAGTTACTGCTTCTCACTTTTCTTTCATTGAACTTTCAAACTATTATTATTATTATTATATTATATATATATATATATATATATATATATATATATATATATACAGAGCTCGAAAAACACGGTCACCCAGTCACCACTGGCGACCAACTTTTTCTCTCTAGCGAACTGAAAAGCAAATGACTTCTTTTTTTCATTTTTCCTGCACAGAAAAAACTGTCTGGGGGAAATTGGAAGCGCTCGTTGCCGCCGTCCACTTTGCGATCCTCCTTAAATTTAGAAAATGAACGCAAGGAATGCACGAGAGAGCGAATAAAAATGTTTCGCGGATCCACTGTGGAAGTTCCACATCTCCCGAAAGCTACCCCAGCAACACCTCCTTTCCAGGAAATTTCTAAGATGCACCATTTCTCCCGAAAATTTCTAAGGGGCTGCATCAGGAATGGGCGCGACGCACCATTCTATTGTCCACTAGTTGCGGACAAGTCGCGGCTAGGTGCTTTTTAATGATGGTTCACTTTTCCTGAGTGTACAGAGCCGAGCACACTAGATACAAACATTCCTATTTTCCTGAATTCGTTACAAGTTTTTTTTTCTGCGCATTGTTCCGGGACTTTGATTTTCAGAAAATAGATATTCCCACTTTTTCGCTAAAAATATTACGATATCTTCAAAGAAATCTTAACTGCTTTGGCCACGCCCTTCAAGTGTGATGTTCAGCACAGGATTCCTGCTATTGTGCGTAATTAGTAAACATTTATTGGAAAAGATAATAAAGAAAAAAGTGCATTTGCGAGATGAAAATACGACCCTATAAAATTTTATTAGCAAATATAGAAAGTATGTTCTTTAACGTTTACAAAATGAATGCGAGCTAACTTTTGCAGAAATGCGAAGAAAATTAATATAACAGACAAAACGTCATGTTATGCCTTTTGATTGACCTCTTTAAATACTTAACCTAAGCAATAAACTTGTCGTTTTCTCGGAAAACCCGATTATTTCACCTCCTGGAAAATATACAAATTTTTTAAAGGACTTTGAAGGGATTCCAAAGACATTTTTCAATGAAATCCTTGGGATGAAAATGACTATTTCATACCGAAAAATTGGCCCTAGCAAAAAAATCCATCACAGCATATTCAAGGGTTTACGTGTTTCATTTATAAGTTAGTAATTTATAAGACAGCTTAGTAATATCGCGGACATTTTTATTTAAGCACGATCACCAGTATATTTCATTGTATTTTTAAATATTTTCCATTTTTTCAATCTATTTGCATCCACTGATATTCTTACATTTATTGTGCCTTTTATGCTGGAATATTACCTTTTAAACATATTGTAAATGAAATTGAGATATATGTTTAAGATAATGAAATTAAAACATTTTTATTTATTTAGGCATTTAGTATTAGAAATACATTTCTAATACTAAATGCCTAAAACACATTAGAAATACATTTGAAAAGCATAAATTAGAATTTGATATATTTGCACCCAAAATTGAATATCTAATTTCAATTAAAAATGAACATCCTTCTAATCTTAATTTTATTAAAAGCACTTAAAAATATTTTTTTAGCTCAAAATATTTTGAATAACATTAGTTTGGCAAGGTGCAAATATAGACTAGTCTACGATTGTCTGACTATCAGTAATTATTAGGGCAAGATTAGCAATTTAGTAACACAAAATTAAAAAAGAATACGTTATTATTAAAAAGGTTAATATAATAATTTAAAAAATTAATATTGTTATATATTTTATATTAATTTTTATTAAAATATTTTTAAAACATAATAATTATTAAAAAAATAATAGTGATATTTTATATTAAATATTGACATACCCATATTTGAGTGCCACGACTGGTTGGCTACTAGGTTTGTTAACAAATTTTCAACCCCTGTATGTGTGTATATATATATATATAATATTTTAAATTATATTATGATTATATTTGCTGAACTGTTACAATAACAGGGTACTCTCTCAAAAATATATATAAAAAATATATATATAATAATAGTGATAATCATAATAGTTCATTATAGTAATAATATACATCGAGGTTTTACAGTACTTTTAACGGTGTCAATATTTCAAACTAAATTTAAGAAATTTTACATACTTCTAAGAAAAGCACGATCCCTGTAACTTGAGAAAATTGATGAAACAAAAGTGAATGTAAGATATTTTGTGTCAAAATTAAGGTCTGTAAACTAAGGTCTGTAAATTAAGGTCTGCAAAATTAAGGTCTGTAAGTTTTTACTAAATAAAATTCGGGATTTTTTTTAAATGATGTAAACACAAGCATGGCAATCGAAACTAATCTGTGATCAGCCTCAAGATCATTGTTGTATCAGTAAATTTAATAAATCTATGGAAGGCTGTACATACTTCTGACAAATGGTACAATGTTTCATGTCCTTCCTCTGACTAAACTGTCGATAGGCTTTTCCACAGAGGGGACAAGCAATGCCTTTGTTTCTTTGTTGGTAGCAGCTGTCACACACAGAATAATTCATATGCCATCTGGAGCTGGGACCACTGCCTGGAGTGCGAGCACCGCAATCCCCACACATCCTGCATGCCTGTAGAGCAAACTTGGGTTGATATATATATATATATATATAGAAAGAGAGGGGGGGGAGGAAAAGCACATTCCCAAGATTCCGATTTTCTTTTTATAACATATTTGATTTAAGAAATTTATGATCTTTATTGTGGGAAAAGCTTCAAATATGTTAAAAAAAGAAAAACTTTTAAGAACTTATTAAATTTTGAATGGATAGCAGTGAGGTAAAAAATATAAATTAAGAAAAGCTGTTATTTATTTAGCTCATAAATGCATAACAAACTCAATAAAAATTAAATTTGTTTCCTGAAAACAAAAAACAAAAATTCTTTTTTTAAAGTTCTCCCGAAAGCATCAAAATTTTCTTTCCGCAATACTTCAAAATCCTTGTTTTTTACTTATGTGCTTTTTCTGCCAGCTCTATACAAACATACATACATACATATATATACATATATAAATACATATACATATATATATATACATAATATATACATATATATATATATATATATATATATATATATATATATATATATGGAAAATATCAAATACATTGCAAATAGCATTAGAAAACAATTATACAGTTGCCCACAAACAGAAATTAAATCAAATAATAAGGAAGACTAGAACAATGGTAGATAGGCACAAATAACACAATAATGCAACATACAGCTGTTTCAAGAATATGCTGGATCCGGTAAGTACCCATCCGGTAAGTACCCATCCCAATATACTATATCAGTGGTTCACTGTGGAAACATCATTATCTTAGATCTTATCTGATGGTCTTCTAATATAATGTATTAGTATTAGACAATTACAGTGATGAAGGTTAAGCAATTTTGCAGTTCTTGTTCAGATGACTGACAGTTTTTGCCACTAGCAGAAATTTTTATACACCGGTGATTTTTAATGCATTTAATCTTAAGCACAGACAACCGATACTAGTTAAACGATTCAACTGTAATGTGTCAGAAAACATTTTGTGTTCCGGGTATGTGACCTGCATGAGATGAAAACTAAACGATCTATCAAAGGTAACTAAAGTTTACTGTTAGTGATGTTTCCAAAGTGAATCTCTTGTGCAATTTACTTATGTAAATCTACTTGTAAATATGTTCAGGCTGCATATGCTTATCGCAGCAAGCCACTGTAATTTGAAAAATTTCTTCAATTTAAATAAAAGCAGGCTCAACAATTTCAATTAAAAATTGACTTTTGTATGTCTTCCTTTGCCGCTGAATAACCCTGCTTACAATTTGTGCAGTTTTTTTTTTTTTTTTTTCACAACAAATCCCCCCTGCTTCTTTCTTTTGTGCTCATTCCTCTTTTGGACTTCGCGTTTGTTGGTTCTCCTGCACTGATGAAGGGGGGTCTAGTGTATCCTCGAAACAGTAGCATGCTGCATTATTGTGTTATTTGTGCTTATTTACATTACTCTTTTTTTTCTTATCCTTCGCATAGCGTATTTTATTTATTGAAATCAAATAATTGTTCAAAAACTGATAAATAAAATGCAATAAATAAAAACTTTGCAAATAAAAAAATTAACTGATCTACTACTTTTAAAGGCCTTCTTCTTCAGAACTGACAAAAAGCACAACCTCAAGCTGGAGAGTTGCTGACTTGACTTGAGTAAATACGGTTACACTTCTATTAGGTTCTGAAGAAAAAAAGCTGCTATTTGCCTTTACACGGTTCATACTCAGTTGTTTATACTAACATTAAGGACTTTTAAAGGACCTTCTAAGAACTCCTAGAGAAAAATTTAAGGAGCTTCGAAAACATACAATCATAAACCATAAAGCAAAGTCAAAAAAAAATATAAATAATTTCACACTTAAAATGTATAATGTATCTAATGTAATCTCTGTGATTGTTTTATCACTGTTGACTATTCAAATTAAAGTACAACAAGCTGAAATATGATTATAAGCTAAGAACACTAACTATAATAAAAAAAATACAAACTACTACATAAAAAATTCCACATTTTACAATATCAACTCTTTGTTTTTTGTACAAATGTTTTTTGTCTCTAAAGCATTCAATCTATTTTTTTTTAATAAGTTTTCCAAGTTAGTTGGTTTTGATAAACAAATTGAGATTTTTCCGATTCTGCTTTCTTAATTAAAGAGTTGCAACTAATTTTATCAATTTTTACATCAGATTCCAAAAATGCTTTTTTTTACTTTCCCTACAATACATGGTAATCTATAGAAAAAGTATTGGAATCATGTCGAAAATTGCAACTCAAGTTTTCAACGGGTCTACACATTTTAGGACCTCTAGAACATGAAAAAACTATTTTAGCATAACATCTGTGTGTGTCTATCTGTGCAATGCATGTACTAACGCTAGCTAAAACACAAATTGACCAAATTTCACAAAATTTAATAGATTTTCAGTGTGTTACCCTGGTGCTGATTAGATTTCGGTACAATTAAAAAAAAAAAGGAAACCCTGCCTTTTAAACTGAATAGAATGCAAAATCAATTAAATGCTTGTTATATAAGTAATTTTTGACAATGGAGAAAATAAGACCTATCCCATTACTTTAGAACTAACTATTCTGAAAATACTTTTATTTTTTCACATTTTTGCTACATGGCCTTTGAAAATATGTCCCGTTATGCAATGAAAATTGAAATAAAAGTGCCAATTCAGTGTCATTTCAAATAATTTTGCAAGTTATTTTGTACAATTACTAATAACAGTGCTGGGTATAAAGTTTTGCGAAAATCCATTTATATATATGGCCGCTATCATGTACACAAGAAATTGACCACAGACATACAGACATGGACATCACTCCAAAAAGAAGGAAAACACATCGAGAAGATCCTAAAACATATATTGTCAACAAAATTTCGAATTGGAAAATTTTTGTGAAAACAATACTTTATACTGTATTACATAGCATGAGAAAAAAAAAATGCTGCAATGCATAAAACACAAAACTCAATGAAACACTCACCGAGCATTTCCAGCCGCTCTTGGGAACTGAAGAAATAGCAGGCTTTACACAGAAGGTATGGTAGCCCTTATCACAAGTATTGCAAACGATCATCTTACTCTTATCATCAGGTTGCCTACAAAAGAGAGGTATTATTTTTTACATAGCAGTGCACAACATTTGCTTCAGATCAATACCTCATACAGTCGGCTCTCGTTAATCAAAAAATGCCTAAAATCTGCAATACATTTTGGTAGCAAAAAGTTAATAATGAATTGAGTTGCCTTAGAATTTATGTATTTTGGGGTCAATATTCTCGATTTGGAAATATTTAAATAATACTTATTTGTCTCTTCATTGCAAACAATTATCTTACTCTTATCATCAGGTTGCCTACAAAAGAGAGGTATTATTTTTTACATAGATTAGAATTTTAGTCAATTAGAATTTTTTTAATCTTCTAAATTAATTTTCTTAATAATATTCTTAATTGAAAATGTTCCATTTCCTAAATTAATATTACTTTTGATTTGTAAATTTATAAAAATGATTATTTATTTGATTCCTCTTAAAATTCCCTTTAATTTGATACCTCATTTTCCTCTTTTGGGTAGAAATTGCATTTGGTCTATAGTTTCCAGTTATTTCCATGTTCAGTGCATTTCAAAAATTTCAGTTGTGGCCATTTTGGAATTCTTGGCTTAGCATGTTTTTCACCGCGATTTATGTGACGCTTAAGTGATTTCGCACCTTTTCGGAATTCGTTAATTATTTTATTTGGCTCACGTTTTTCCAGATTGTATACTAGCAGAGTTTTGAGTTTTAAATTTAGCAACTCTAATTTCTGCAAGCTGATTTTAATTGCTGCCCTTTTTCTAAACTTTTCTTGATTTCAGCTCGTATAAATACACTCGCGGAATTTTTCAGTTTCAGTTTTATTAAAATTCCTCGTGTTGTTTGCTCGAAAGTCACACTTTGCTGCGATATTTTCTATGGAACATTACGTTCCTCGCGATATATTTTAACACTTTTTTTTTTTAAGTGTACAGGGTGGCCAGTCTTTGGACATATTGAAATTCCCTGACTTTTCCAGGTGAACTGAAAAGACATTCCAGACCAGTAATTTTAACATAAAATGTGTGCACGTCCTTATTTAGTTACAAATTTGATTAAAGAATCTCAACAATTTAACTCCACTATGCAAAAAAAGATAACCAAAATATGAAAATAAGCTAGTTTAGTCAAGTTAATGTGCAATAATAAGGGGATGGAGATCGATGAAAAAAGACAATTGTGTACTCTCAGCAAAGCCTGAAAAGAAGGACTGAATTGCGCAATATAATTTAAGCGAAATATAATTTGTTTAGTAAAATATTTCTTTACTATAAAATTACTACACGCATTATAAAATTAAAATTACTTAATTAAATTAATTAATGCATACTATAAAATTAAATTAGGTCTATTGTTCTGATATGAAATCATTAGAAGAAGAAAATGGATGCAAACTGATAATTTTGGACTCTCAGCAAAGCAGGGGATATGAATTGAATGGTAGAATGCATGAATTTCACAGGATTTTCCGTAGTTCTGGGAGTAATGTCCGTAAAACCGTAAGATGAAGCAAAAATCCGTACAAACTACGGAAAATCCATAAAAGTTGACATCTCTGTACTTTGCGACATTTGTTCAAAATGGCACACAAACTCCACATTTTTGCTTTTATACGGAATCAAATGGACACATGGCAACCTTTATTTAGTGGTTATGAGTACAGTGTAATACATAGCGAAATTTTTCAAAAATGGCATACAAACTGGGCAGTTCTGTCTTTATACAGACAACTAGTAAAAAAAAAAAATCCACAATTTTCACAAAATTCCCCGACTTCTCCAGGTTTTCCCTGACCATTCTAAAATTCCCTGACTTTTCCCGGTTCTCCGGGTTTCCAGGTTGAGTGGCCACCCTGGTGTAGTTTTTTGTGTCCTTATGAATTTTTAATTTTGCATGATTTTTGGAATAATCTTTCTTTAAGTTTTATGTATGTCTATGTGATAATTGAGCTCCAGGTTGATGTCTCATGTTCAAGAGTTACCTCTGGCTGTCAGTTAGGAAGATTCCAGAGTTCCTGATGTAGCAGTTAGGCTGGAAATCGAGATTTTATTTCCCCTGGGTCTTTAAGAAAGCAGCAACATCTGTCTGATCTACATGGATTTTCTGAACTTTTCCAGTCAACTACTCAGCTTATCCACAGATTCAACAATCCTTGATGGTCCCAAGGGGGTTGACGTTCCATGTTTGACCAGTGCAGTCTGCACCATGAAAGACTAATAAGCAGGAACATTGTTATGTTACAGCACCCAATCCTTGCTTTTCCAGAGTTCTGTGCGTTTCTGGCAGATAGCATTGTGGAGATGAGCCAGGATCTGTGTGTACCTCTCCTTGTTCACTGTCGCCCCTTCCGATAGGAACTACTAATACACCAAGCCCTTCTGGTCAAAAAACACTTCCCACATTACCTTCCCATTTGAAAGGTCCGAACAGATTTTTTTTTTACTTAGACGACAATGGTGACTTCCACTGCAAGAACTGCCATTTTATTTGAGGGTCGTACAAAAAATACCATGTCTCATCACAGATGATAATTTTTGAAAGGAATGTTGGATCTTTATCAGCAACGTCAATCAGTTCTCTACAGATCCGCATGCGCTCACCACACTGATCTCCGGTTAGCATTTTTCGTACAATGTGTTGACATGACACACATTATGCATGTTCAGTTTGTCCATCAGGATAGCTTGGCAGCTCCCATACGAAATTCCTACTTTTTCAGCAAAGATGTTGATGGTTTGACGTTGGTCAGCACACATAATTTCCACCAACTTTCGAATGTTGTCCTTCGTAATTGATGTTGATAGCTGCCCAGTCCACAGATTGTCTTTTATGGAATCACGGCCGTCCGTGAATTGGGAGTGCCATGAAAACACCTTTGCACGACACATTGCTCTCTCAACGTACACCTGCTGCAACATGTGCAATGTTTCTGTTGGCGATTTTCCCAAATGCTGGCAGAATTTTATATTCCACATTGTTTTTTCAAACACCATTTCCGTTTTTGACGAACGCAAACAACTACAGTTCACTGGGCGCGGTAGCCCATTGGTTAGCGCGCTGGAGTTGCACTCGGTAGGCCTGGGTTCGATTCCAACCGCTTCCAAAACTGCCGCCGTGTTCACACAGAGTACGATCACGTTAAACATGTGGGTCCATAAGTCCTTCCGAGAGGTTGGTGGTAGGGGAAGGAGGGTACGGTCTCTGTGGATGCCTCCCCCACTGGGTTCCGGTCTAAATTGGGTGGCATTTCCCGGCCGTCCAAACAGTTACCTTACATCTTTCTGGTAGGTCGGACGGTCTGGGTCTCAACAGCAACAACAACTACAGTTCACTAACACGCATTGTCTAGAAAAACCCTGCACTGCAGACCTGCTTCTTCCTTTTCACATCTCGCATCACATGTGCCTCTACGCCATGATAAAATAGGTCCCCTCTCTTCCAATCAGGGTTGGAGATATCAGCACAGTCTCCGAACTTTTTAAACCTACTTTGTGTGTGTGTATGGAATGTATTTTTCTACATAATATATTTAATACAGCTTGTTTATTATAGACCTGAGATTAATACTTTCTCCCTTCAGACATTTACTTAACTCATAGTATAGTGCTGCCATCTGGTGAACTTTTCTCCACTTTTTAGCTGATAATTGTAGGCAATATGCATTTTGCTTTTTAGCACTGTTTGAAATCCTTTCTTGATGTTTTTGAGTTTAAGGGATAGATTTCATCTTTCACAGACCCCTAAAAAGTTTTTTATGGATTGGTAATCATTTTGTATCTTGATTATGAAATTCGTAACTGCGTAAGGAGTTTATTTACACATGTCTTCATGTTGTCTTTTTTTTAGTAATATATATAATCAAGACATATTCCAGACACTTCTTTTAGGTATAATCCAGATATTAACATTTTTATATGTACTTTCATATTGTTTTTATATGCACTTTCAAATTGTTTATTACCATGCATTTCTCATAAGCAATATTGCTTATACTTTTTTACTAAAATGAATATACAACATGATAATTTAGCGACTGGCAAAATAGAATATAAAAATTCTTGTGCCCGGTATTTGGATATGAATAGGGTGTTCCAAAGATCGGCATCCTGTTACCCTAATCTGAATGAAGAAGTGATAGACACAATGCACCCAAGGAATTTTAAATTTCAAACGTGTAAAAACAAAAACTGCAAAACTTGCCCAAATGCGGAACCTTCTCAAATCAACAGTGATAAGAATTCACCTATTTTTTGTAAAGTTTTTAGATGCATTTACAAACTTCGATGTTCAGTATGCCAGATGGCATATGTGGGACAGACTAGTACACCTTTACATCTAAGAATAAATGTACATTGCAATAACATCAAACATTATGATAAAGATCGAAATTCAGAAAATCAATTTGAGTATGAACACTTTTACAAGCATGGATTTGATTCAGTAATTATTTCAATCTTAGATATAATTCCAAATTCCTCAAACAGAATTTACCATGAAAACAAACAAGACACAATACTGCATTTCCTTTTGGACTAAATTAAATAGTTAATGATCACAATATAGTAAAAAATGATTTATTCAATGCTTCCATTCCAACCCCAACAGTATATTCTTTGATGCAAACTCATTCACACAAAACTACACACACACAGAGGGGAATACACAAAAACAAACACTCCTTCAATTTAGACTTCACACCTCAAATAAATCATCAATGCACATTTTTTGAATCTAACTATAATTGGAAACATATTAGAAACTGGGTATTCTCCATCAAAAAACCACATTTAAATAAACTTTTTAATTCACTTATAGATCTCAATAACAAAAAGCACTTCGGACACCTAGTTTTTGACCTTTTACTAACAAGAGCAAGACTTTTAGGTGTACACCTCACACATTCACACCAAAAAGAAAAAACCAACCAATCTTATTGTGTTATTAATTATACAAATCCTATATTTAATTATTTCAACTTCACACAAATTTTTTAAAAATTCCAATATCCTTTTTTCCAATTAAAAATGTTAATTTAATAAAAGCATATAGATATCCAGTACCTTTAGGACGTAAAATATATAACTATAATCTTTTATCAAAACTATTGAATAATTCTATATCTTGTTCGTGCAATGAAACCTGCAATCTTCCCTTCATTGACCCACAACATGGACACGTAATCACCGGAAATCTTAATTTAATACAGGAACCTCATCTCAAACAATTTCTCAGCTATGGATCCAAATACAGAATACCTCTTCTTTATAATAAAAAGAAAATAATACAAGCTTTTGACATTGATCTAGACAAATATATATTTAAAATGTCAGGTAAATCCCACTGCCCTTTTGAAGCCTTCAAGAGCTGGAAAGTACAAATCACTAGGCATGTAAAACATTTGATCCAACACTTTCCCATTCCAATATATAAGCATAATAACCAAGAAATCATTAAAGAAATCAAGTTACTACAAGACAAATTTGTAATCACATATGTTGATAAGGCATCCAGTAATTATGAGTTTATTTGCAAAAAATTTTATTTGGACGAACTTAAATTGCAACTCAGTACCTCTCTTTCATTAACTCCTTTATACACTCATATCAATGTTATAAGTAAACAAATAATAGCTTACAAACTTCTTAAACAAAAATACAATCTCAATTTTCCTTACTTGGTACTCATCACTAAATTCCATAAAACACCTATTTCTTTTAGAACAGTCACTATAGGATTTAATTCATATACCAATGCAGCTGACAAACAACTTCTAATCATACTCAATCAAATTTATGATTTTTTTACTACACAAAAAACACATATAATCAAAAATAGTATAGAACTAATTAATAAAATAAAACTAATCCCTTACATACATGATGTAAAAACTTTTGATTTCAAAGACCTTTTTAATAATATAAACATTAATGATTTATACAAAGTCATACTTCTTTTATATGAACAATTCACTCAAGCAAAAAAAATATCATTTCCAAAATTCAAAACTTTATTAAAATTCATTTTGTTCAAACAGTATATAGTTCAAGGAAAATGCATATACAAATTAAATAAGGGAATACCACAGGAAGGTAAATCATCCACCATACTGGCCAACTTTTATCTACATTTTTACGAAATTCAGAGCCCTTTCAACAGTCATATAATGTACAGATATATTGATGATCTTATTATTATTGGAATTACTCATGAGGCCAATGAATTAAATTTTGATTTCTATCCACCTAATCTACAACTCATTGAAAATGCATATACATCCAACTGGATCAATTTTCTAGATGTTAGTTTAACAATTAAAAATGCAAATACAATAAAATTTAAAATCTATGACAAAACAGAAACTTATAACTTCAAAGTAAATAAACTTCAACATTTCTCTTCCAATCTTTTAAAATCTGTATATAGAAATATTATTAATAACCAGTTATTAAGAATCAAAATGTTAAGCACACCATGTTACTACAAAGAACATCTTCATAAATTCATCAACACCGTTATCAAAAATAACTACCCGCCCAACCTTATTTTTTCTTTTATTAAAACGCATTTTAAATTTAAATTCAAAAACTTGCAACTATTACAGCAACATATTGTCAGATCATACTCTAGCATTTCTAAATAATTCATCATCTCCATGTCTTCTCCTAACAGTTAAACACTTCGTATACTTAACTTTAACCTGCTTTGTGAAAAACTGCTTAGTCAGTAACTAAAAATTCACTGTAACCTGTTCTGAGCTGATTGGTCATACACATGCTTTTTCAGAAGTACCACAGTACAAGAGGTAGATATATTTTCATTATATTTTCATTATATTCTTTTGATATTACTTTATATTTCGTTGTATCCTCATTTCAATTATTAGCCACAAGCTGGTGTAAAAGAATATTTTATATTCATGATTGATTCTTTTGTGTATTTGATCCACTTTGTATTTTCTTCTACATCAGGCCATGTACATTATTTCTGTAATACATTTCACAGTTGTGTACACAGAAACGTAGAATCAGCATTAATGAAACATGTATGGCCCTTGATAACGTACATGGTTTCAGAAATGCTTTTCATATTCATTTTATTTCCTTTATATTCACTATATTCCATTTATTTAATTTCCAAACTTCTTGGGAGCTAGAAAATGCCTAGCTCATCGTGCTACACTTGGTTTCTGTTTTGCACCTTTTCACCTTTACCTTCAGTTTACAAGCAATTTACTTTGGTATTTCTCGGGTATATTTATATTACAAGTAATCATAAAAATCTTCAATTATATATATATATATATATATATATATATATATATATATATATATATATATATATATATATATTTGAAATATGTAATAACAAGAATTATGTAAAAATAAAAAAACAAAAACACAATTCAAGCAACACCAACACCACCACAGAAGCAAATTCATGGCCACAATGCCGATAAGAGAAAAGAACAGCACCGCCCCAAACCCGATGACCAATCAGAACCAAATTCATCCCCAGGTCTGAGTATCCAACTCTAATCAATCCAAACAAATGCCTGTCCCAGACCAAGCAATAGCACACCACCATAAATGCTTAAACTCAGACTACAGGCATCAAAAAATGAAAAAATGAAAAAAGGATACATTAAGAAAATTGTATTACCATGCGGCATGAACCCTTCTTCTTCCACCACGTGTATACACGATCAACCTCAACAGCTTAATTTAGAAGCACCGGAATGAACAAGTCGAAATTCTACCAGGGAGGCAGTACGAACGTTCACGGAAATACTCCCAAACCCGTCCAGTGAGTCTAAGCTGGAGACTGGACAAGCAATTCAGAATACAACTTCCCAAATATGCAAACCTGAATATGAATATGAATCAAAGATGAAAATTCCTACTAAACAAGTAATTCATAGGAAAACTGGATATCGAGAATGCCACTATACACCATTATAAGGGCGCTCAAATCGTAGTTTCAATACTGACAAAAGTTACATTTTTTTGCGAAAATAAAATTCAAAACATTAATGTTAATGCATCTTATTTTCCGATTTTTTGATTTTTCGAATGTTTTTGATTTAGTTTATTATTTTTCATTTTTATTTATTTATATAATTAATAAATAATTATATATAATTTTTTTTTTTTTTTTTTTTTTTTTTTTTTTTTTTTTTTTTTTACTGTATGTTAGTCACTATAATTGGGAATGTTTTCTAGGATGTTATCGAGTGAAATTTGATACACTGAGTTGATAATTTTAATAACAAACTTGAGGGGATATGCATTATTAGTTGCTGTATTCAATAATTCCATAAAGTGCGCTAATTTATAATTTTCATCACAAATTTTATTGATTCTAAGAGCCTGGTTTATTATAATATTTCTAAATACAGATATATGCAAACAAGAGTCAAAATGTTGAATTTTTGATGTATTAAATTTAAAATCCTGTCTTTTATCATACAAGTTTATAACCATATTACAATTTTGTAAATTTAAATTTAAATCTAAAAAGTTTGCAACATTTGTGTCATTATTACTTGCATTTAATTGTAAAATTTTCGGATAAAAGTTTAATACTATAGGGATATTATTATTTGGGGATACACATAAAATATCATCTAAATATCTAAACATGTGCATATTATGCAAGCTTGGATTAATGTTTTTTTCATAGAAGAATAAATACAGATTAGCTAACAATGATGAGGCACACCCCCCTTGTGGGATACCAACCTGTTGTTTAAAAAAAGTACCACCATGTTGAATATAATTCTCATAAAGAGTGAAGTTAAGTAATTTTTTAAAAAGAAAATTTGAATATTTTAGGTTGATATTATATTTTTCAAAAATTCCTAAAATAATTCTATACAGATCATCTATATTAATATTATTAAACAAATCTTTGAAATCAAAGGTATAAATACTACGAATATTAGTAAGAGTTTTCAATTTCTTAACTAATTCAAAACTGTTTTTTACAATATGACAATTATTTGAGATTTCATCTGACAAGGATACTTCATGTAATATCTTTAATAATAATTTTCCAGCATTAGTAATGTAAGAATTACGCCCACTGGTAATGGTTCGAAAAGCAACAGGGGATTTATGAAACTTGGGTACTAAAACAATATATGGAATGTTATTACAACTATTTTTTAGATGGATTTGCTTATATTTGGCTGATATTCTATTGTATAAGATTTTAAGGTTAGTTTTATGTAAATTATAAATTTGATTATTAAGTAAGTGTGACTGAAGGGTATTTTTATAATAATATTTACATATAATTGAGTAGTTTCCACTTGCCTTATCGACATATGTAATGACAAAATCATTTTGTATTTCTTTAATATCATTTTTAATTGAATTAAGTTTATATGAATTATTAATTTTCTGATTATATATATAATGATTTAAGTATTGCTCTATTAAGACCCTCCATGCTTTACACTACGAAACACATTAGGAGCTTTCCATGGATATAAAGATCCCTGAAGAGTAGCATTTATATGGATACTCTATCCAATTCCATCTCTAATTATTTACTCCTTTTCTTCATTAAATTTTATAGGCTTCTTGCATTTTCTTGTTATATTTAATGCATGTTCTTAGTTTAGTATTGTATTTAGTACAGCCATTCCTTATTGCTTGTGTCATTTCTTATTGCTGACTTATAATATCTATATAAATAAAATTGAAAATCTGTCTGTCTCTCTGTTTATCCCATCATCACGGGAGAACGGCTGAACCGAATTTGATAAAATTTAATGGGTGGCTTGAAATAGCCCCACTTAAAATATAGTTTATGTTTCGAGTTTCTATGACCAGTGGTTCTCAAGATATTAGTGAAAAACGGAACTTTCATTTGTCTCATAACGAGAGAACAGCTGAACCGAATTTAATGAAATTTTGTGGGTAGCCTTGAAATAGCCCCCCTCCCCTTAAATTTAGTCCAAGTTTTGAGTTTCTAAAGTCAGGAGTTATTGAGATATTAATGAAAAATGAAACATTTTCCTAGAAGTTCTACTCTCTAACTCCCTAGTTCATTCAAACAAAAAGGTTGGAAATTGTTTGTTTAAAACTTTTGTGGCGATTTGGCGTCGCCGTGGTCCCGAACCAGGGACCTGTTGGTTACAAGACCGACATTATAATCACTGAGCAAAAGCTAGCTCCTCCTCTGTTCTTATAATTCGGTTACTGGCTCGTGTGGCATCTTTGATCAGATGTCTTTGCTGCCGCACACTCCCCTCGCTGATGAGGAGGCCGAGAGGCGTGTCGTTAGGGCCGGGAGGCGTGTTGCCTCGGCGTGACGGACAGTTGTGGTCAACCAGGAAGGGAGTGTCAAGGCTTCTGACTCCTTGTGGTGCTGCCATCTCGTGCTGAGAGGCGAAGTCGTTGGAAAGGAAGGTTGCGTGTTTCAAGCGTCCAGGGTAACCACTGTGGCGATTTGGCGTCGCCGTGGTCCCGAACCAGGGACCTGTTGGTTACAAGACCGACATTATAATCACTGAGCAAAAGCTAGCTCCTCCTCTGTTCTTATAATTCGGTTACTGGCTCGTGTGGCATCTTTGATCAGATGTCTTTGCTGCCGCACTTTCTTTCTTAAGAAATCAAAATTATTCTATCTTATATTATGTTGCTCGGCAACGCAATTAAATTAAATGTGTTTGTTAATGTTTATTATTATTTTTTCAATTTAAATAAAAAATAAATGGAATTAAAAATATATCTTATAAATGAACAGTTAGATTTTTCTTTTAATAATATTAGTTGCGGACTGCGTACATAACTTTCATTTATTTTGGCAAAGAGTTTTCAAGCTTATGTATTGTGTTTAGCTGATAAACTCATATATTGTGTTTAGCCAATAAATTCATTTAGAAGATTGTTGAAACAGAAAAAGAGTAGAACTGGTATATCTTCTAATACAATTTTAATGTTTTCATTTAGTATATACAAACGGGATCAGGATATTTTATTCAGATCTGCAAATTTACAGCTACGAATTTGGCTGGATATTGCTAACTTGGCAAATCAGTCCAACTGTCTTACTTAGTAACACATTTAGCGAATATTTAAAATGTCACCGAATTGATGAAAATGTTTGTAAATCCATAAAAATATCTTGGAATTGATAAAATTGCGCTAAATAAATGAAATGAATTGTGTTTTGTTAGGGGATGGTATTGTGATGATGTTTCGTCAATTTGTTGCCATGTGGGACTGTCAGGACTACAGTCCCACTTAGCAATAAATTTGGTGATTTTTAAAATGTCACTAAATTGACGAAAATGTTGCCGACTGTTAAAACAGAAAAAGAGTAGAACTGGTATATCGTCTAATACAATTTTAGTGTTTTCATTTAGTATATACAAATGGGATCAGGATGTTTTATTCAGATCTGCATATTCAAAGCTACGAATTTAGCGAGATATCGCTAACTTGGCAACTTTTCTTAAACATTGCCAAATTGATGGAAATGTCTCCAAATTGTTAAAAATAACGCAAATCAATGAAATTAAATTTGTTTTGTTAAAAGAGAGTACTGAAATGATGTTTCATTAGCATTTGTCTATCAATCCAACCGTCTTAGTAACACATTTAGCGAATTTTTAAAATGTCACCAAATTGATGAAAATTTTGTAAATCCATAAAAATATTTTGAAATTGATAAAATTGCGCTAAATAGATGAAATCAATTGTGTTTTGTTAGAAGATAGTATTGTGATGATGTTTCGTCAACTTGTCACCAAGTGGGACTGTCGGTACTACAGTCCCACTTAGCGATACATTTGGCGATTTTTAAAATGTCACTAAATTGACAAAAATGTTGCCAAACCTTCCATAGAGATAGCATTATTCAGAAGATATTTTTTCCACCAATTTATTTGAAGGAAATGACATAGCTGCCAACCTGGAGAAGAAAATAGGAGCACTTCACACTACATCAATATGCATACTAAAATGTCACACTTCATTAACAGGACAATTGATGTTATAAAAGGGATAAAGCATGTAAATTGTTATCAAGCATGAACAGTTGTTTTTATATGTTATTCAACAAGTAAATATTCATAAAATAAGAATACTTTATATTTTAATTTATTTACTAAATGTTTCACTTTCTTCTGAGTAATTCAAACACATTTAGGTGTGAAAGCCCCAGGCCGTCCGGCTCGTCCAGAGGACTTGGAGCAACAAATTGGACGACCGGGAACACATTTAGGTGTGTAACTATTTTGTGCAAATTAACACAAAAATTATAATCAAAGATAATAAAAAAAAATGATATTCTATAGTAAAATGTTTTAACATTTGTTTGCTATCACAATTTACATGTCTGCCTTTTTAGAAAGTGCAACTGTTGTTACAGATTTAGTCTTTTTTATGAAAGCATTATCAAATACTTGCGAATAACAAGCTCCCGTAACATGAGTTTTGGCAAACACTAAAATTGCCTGTAGTGTTTGAAATACTCATTTTTGAAAGTATGTTTTGTTGCATCGCACAAAAGTTGAATATTTGCTCACAAGAAACATTACTGTGTGGGAATGTTAAGATATCTAACATAGTCAAACTTAAATGGATATATAAGGGTTTACCAAAGGGTCCCATTTCTTTTGAAAGCATAACCCATTGGTCATCAGCTCGTTCTGCAGACAATACATTTTCTGGAACAGAATCCAATTGATAATGTAAAAATTCTGATTCTAGTTTGTCAACAGCATCAAAAAAAGATTCTGTTTCTTTCTTTAACAAGCAAGAAAAGGAATCAATGAAATACTTAAGTGATGAAAATTTAACACAGCTTTTTTCAGATAGACCAGCAACTTCAGCATGCTGTAGTAATTCTGAACGTGTAGGGAAACTACAGAAATATTTTTTCACATAGGCAAAAAATTCCTTAAATTTCGTTTGTAGACAAATTTTTCACACATTCTGCAGTTTGTGAACCAATTGTAATTTCATTGTGATTTTTAGGAATTTTTGTGATTTCGGTCACTATATTTTACATCAAACACAGATTGTGAATTTTTCATTGTGAAAATTTCATTTCCAATAAAAAAGAAAC
The DNA here is from genome assembly GCA_951213105.1 of Amaurobius ferox. NCBI lineage: Eukaryota > Metazoa > Arthropoda > Arachnida > Araneae > Amaurobiidae > Amaurobius > Amaurobius ferox. The sequence continues at coordinate 167,466,369 of OX578138.1, forward strand.
TGTATTTGATGTCTGCATTTCTTTCAATTGAAATTTTTTTGTCCACATATATTTTAGTATTGGCTTGGGCAATAATATTCCCTCTTCCATTGTGACATTTTAAAAGTCCATTGCATAGATTGAGCAAAAAGCATATTGAAATTCGCTACCTTTAGATAATTTCAAAATAACATAGCTACCAATCTACCAGAAAGAAAAAGGGGCACACATTTCGTTCTGAACCTATAATTTCTTATTTTTTTTTATTCTCGGAAATCATTTAAACTAACATTATTATGCTCTTTTCATTTAAACTAAATGATGAAACAAATGTTAATTTGTAATTTAAATGTTAATTTGTAATTTAAATTCTAAAAATATGTAAATGTAAATACAAATACTCAAATTATTATTTTAATATTGTTATTCAGAAAATAGTTCTTCATTTCATTAATAATAAATAAATTTGAAAAATAATTTTTCTGTATAAAACATGAAATAATTACAAAAATTTTAGAGGATGCAGACAAATTGCAAAAATGGAAATTACTTTCACAATTAAACAAAATATAATGAGGATTGTGTACAAATGCAGTTTTTCGCTATACTACTACACAATAGCCTTTCATTTCATTAATAATGAATTTGAGCAATAGTTTTTCTGTATAAATATGAAATAATTATAAAAAATGTTGACGATGCAAACAGATTGCAAAAGTGGAAATTATTTTCACAATAAAACGAAATATAAGGTGGATCGCACCAAATGCAGTTCTTCACAAAAATGCTGCAAAATAGCCTTTCATTTCAATAATAATAAGTTTGAACAATAGTTTTTCTGCATAAAATATGAAATACACCTGTCCCCCGATTTACACGGAAGATAGGTTCTGCACAAAACCGTGTAAATTGAAATCTTGGATATTGCTAAGTAAAATCGTGTAAAACGAAAATAACCCCAAAATGTGCATGATTCAGTCATTTATTTAAGTAAAACAAAAGTAAGACATCTTAGAAAACTTAAAATTATACTACGTAATTAACAATTGCGTAGGTTTTTTTGCTAAATCTTTATAGACCTCTTCATATTGATTTAAGCATTTACGAAGGTCTCGCTGGAATCGGAGAGCTTGATCAACATTTGTGTCATATTGTAAGAAATGGTTGTCCAATTTTCTTCCCAAATCAAGTCCTATGCTTATGATTCTTGCTGTGAACACAACTGGTTCAGATTGCTCTTCATCAGAATCATTGTCTTCATCATGTTTGTTTGTTTCACGAATCATGTTAATTAAATCATCTTCATTCAATTTTTAATCAGCCATTATTTCTTCAATATCTACCTGAGCTAAATCTTCAAAACCTTCTCCTTCTATAGTATGGGCCAACTCAGTGATCTGAGAATATTCATGCTATATTGGTGATTTATCATTTCCACTTTCAACAACATCGAGCCATATTGCTTTCCAGCAGGCGTTGATCGTTGATTGTTTGATCTGAGTATATGACAGTCCAACATGCTTAACACAATCTAAAATTGTAAATTTCTTCCAAGCATCCATCAGAGTAAGAGATTCATCATTCTCCATTTGCTCTAAGATATACCTGAAAGTTTGCTTGATGTACAGTGCTTTAAAAGTCGAAATTGTCCCTTGATCTAACGGTTGTAATAAGGAAGTTGTATTATTTGATAAAAAAACAACTTTTACATTTTCTGGTAGAGTATATCTGGAGTAAATCTGGAGGATGACCTGGTGCATTATCAATTAATAGAAGAGCCTTAAAAGGCAATCCATTTTTAGTTAAATAATTTTTGACATTTGGAACAAAGAAGTTATGGAGCCATTCATTGAAAGCTATGGCAGTGATCCATGCTTTTCTATTAGTCATCCAATAGAAAAGCTATGGCAGTGATCCATGCTTTTCTATTAGTCATCCAATAGACGGGAAGGTTTTAGATATTTATTCATTTGAATGATCGTGGTGATTTTGATTTGTTAATAACCAATGGTTTCATCATATAATTGCCAGAAGCATTGCAACAGAAAAGAACTGTTATACGACTATTCGCTACTTTATGACCACTAGCTGATTTGTGAGCTTTGGCTATAAAGGTTCTTTCCGGCATTTTTTTCCAAAATAATCCGGACTCATCAGCATTGAAAACCTGGTCAGAAGTGTAGGAGTTAGCGGCAATGATTTCAGCAAGTTTTGCCGGATATTGTTGTGCCGCATCCGAATCAGCAGATGCACTTTCACCTTTCATTCTCAGATTATGTAAAGAATGTCTTTGCTTGAATCTCTCGAACCACCCATGGCTTGCGGAAAAAGATACCTTCTTTTCATCGGATGCAGTCGACGGCAACTGATTCTTAAGTGATTGATAAATCTTCAAAGCTTTATTTGTAACAGCATTGGTATCGATCGGGATTCGCTTTTGAGTTTGGTCTTCTATCCATATCACTAAGGCTTTTTCCATCTTTTCCATTGTAACATCTCTAACATATGAAGTCGTACTCATACTGCTGCAGGTTCCAGCTGCTACACTTTTTCTCAAGGAGTCTTCATTTTTTCTTATTGTCCTTATTGTGGCTTCATTTATGAAGTAAAATTTAGCAACATCCGTTGCTCTTTCTCTATTACGTAGACGGTCTAATATTTGAATTTTAGTTTCTAAAGAAATAACTTTTCTTTTCATTTGATTTTTCTTCAAATCCTTTGGCATTATAGAACCTTAACAAATTTACACAAACTATAAAGATGCAAGAAAAACTATAAATGTTGAAAACTTACCAGTCCAAAAGATAAATGCACAATAATATAAGCTTTGCTGCTAAAATGTTTCTGCACTATGTACTTGCATGAACCAGATAGCTTTACTGTTGTGAAATACATACGGGGATTCCCCTATTACGGGGATTTCCCTATACGGGGATTTCCCATTACGGGGATTCCCTAATTGTATATATTTTACAATACCGGGAATCCCCTGTTATTTTCATCAGTGTTACCAAAAGAATAAAATTCAAAAATGTCATCAAATTTTTGTATAGGCATATATGGAGTGGAATATACATTTTTATCATTTTTTTTAAAATCTGTTAATTTATAAACCGTGTAAAAGCGAAATCATATAAAACAAGTGCTGTGTAAATCGGGGGATAAGTGTAATTATACAAAATTTTGATGATACAAATAGGTTTCAAAAATGAAATAGTTTCAAAATAAAACAAAATATAAGGAGGATTGCACACAAATGCAGTTTTTAATGAAACTGCAGCAAGACTTTCATTTCATTAATAATATGTTTGAAAAATAGTTTTGTATATAAACCATAATTTAATAAAATTTTAGTCGATGCAAATGAGTTTCTCCTACATTAATTATGTAATCATTGATCATCTCTCTTTCTCGTGACCCTGTGGAAATAATCGCCGTTTGAGATAGCTGGAAAACGGATTTTTAGATGAAAGAAAGGGAAAACTTCAATCTCAAAATTTTTGACTTTGTTTCGTTTCTCATTTCGTGAGATTTTCAGAACATCCGTGATATATTTCCGATTTTTTGACTTTTGTAACCTATAGATACAAATACAAAAATACAAAAGTTACTCGCGATCCATTCCTACACCGCGATAGCAGAAAATTGACATGCAAAAAACAACTGAAAGTCACGACTTGCATTCACATTATTTCTGCCTAAAATGGGGGGAAATAAGGGCAGCTGAGTGAAAACTGGGAGATTGGGCGACTTACCCAGGAGATATGGAAAAAAATTGAGAGTCCGAAAAGTTTGAATGCGTTGGGAGAGTGCGTGGGATCTTTTTGCAGTCTCTTTCTCTTCACAAAACCATGTGTTTACGGGCATTTAGAAAATAGGGGAAATATAAACATATATTTAAAAAAATTATTTGCTTTGAAAAATCGGAGTTTCTTCGTGAAAATCGGATTTCCGGAGCATGATATAAAAAACGGAGAAACTCCTGGTAAATCGGAGCACTTGGAAGCTATGAAATGATATCATGTCGCTTAGCAATGGATTTTAATCCAATGTGTTTATGCAGCAGACGATTTTTATTAAATCTTTTCCGATTTGAATAATGAAGATATATATATATATATATATATATATATATATATATATATAAAATAAATTTCATTGCCGTTGCATTTTTGATTGGATAATATCAATTATGGTCTTCAGGTTTAAACATTATTATTATTGATATTTTCGGAGATTATTGATTCAGAGATTATCAATATTTTCAAGTTATTATGCCATTGTTTTATTGAGACAAAAAATGTTGAAACTCATATGTTGTACTTTGTACAGGTAACCTTCTACAAATGCAAGGGCATATCTTCTAATCTACGAGAATATAAGTAGTACAGGTATATTGGCATATATTTTGACATATATTGGCATATACTAGAATCAAGTACGGTCTTCGGGTATGAAGATTATAGGGATTATTGATATTTTCAATTTATTACGTCATTTGCTTTATTTTGGCAAAGATTTTTGAAACTCATATTGTAATATGGGTAATTTTCTACTAACACTCAGACATATCCTCTAATCTACGACATAAGTACTATGGGTATATCTTCCCATATAATTTTAGCACTTTCATTTTAGAATATATATTGGAATCAATTACTACCTTCAAGTTTAAAGATTATGGATTTATTGATATTTTCAATTTACACATACAATCTACTAATACAGATTATATCTTCTAATATTCGCGTATATAAGTAGTACGGGTCCCATACAATTTTAACTCTTTTATTTTGCATATATTGATTCAATTTCATATTTTTTGTAAATTTGCTTACACAGGGTGGCTACAGAAACTTAAAAACAAAATTCCCTGAGTTTTCGCTGATTTCCAGAGTATTTTTCCTGAAATTCCCTGATTTTCTTCAATCATCTATTCACATAAGACTTTCCCAGCCATACTCATAAACTCGACTAACTAAAAACTGATAGACAGATAAATGAATATAAAAGATAAATATAAAACATTTATATATATTGTATAAGCAGCATAAAAGAAAAGAGTATCAACTTTGAAGCTGAAAACATTGAATGAGTTTTTCGTGTAAAGAGACAAAGCAAGTAAAAATAATTTAGTAATTTCAACGTGTTTTTACGTGAAATGCAAAATTGAATAATCAAATTACGTGAAATGCAACGTGTTATGCAAAATTAAATTGTAAGTATATTACTTAGTACTTATTTATAATAAATTTAAATTACATCATGCGATGTTTTTTTCAAGTTGCTTAATGTTATGCAAAATTAAATTGTAAGTATATTACTTAGTACTTATTCAAAATAGATTTACTGTACAGTAGACATAAGTCAAACAACTAATCCTTTTCCCCATGTCTTGAACTTATGAGTACTTTATCAAGGTATCACTATATGTCTGTTGGTGTTGGGTTGCTTTAGAATTTATGTAATTTGGGGGTTTGAAATTTACTTTTATTTCTCTTTCCCTGGCTCAATATTCTCAATTCGGTAATATTTATTGGCTTTTTCATTTATTCTTTAATTAGAATATTTTTAATCTTCTAAATTAATTTTCTTTATAATATTCTTAATTAAAAATGTTCTATTCCCTAAATTGATATTACTTTTGATTTGTAAATTTATAAAAATTATTTATTTATTTGATTCCCCTTAAAATTCCCTTTAATTTGATGTCTCATTTTCCCATTTTGGTTAGAAATTCTGTTTGTTCTACAGTTTCAAGTTATTTTCATGTTCAGTGCATTTCAAAAATTTTAGTTGCAGCCATTTTCGGAATCCTGTTTTGCGGGCTTTTTCCTGCGATTGATGCGCCACCTAAGCGTTTTTTGCGCCTCTTTGGAATTTGTGAATTATTTTAATTGGTTCGCATTTTTACGGATCGTCTGCTCTCGGAATTTTGAGTTTTATATTGGCAATTCTAATTTCGGTAAGTGAATTTTAATTGCAGTCGTTTGTCTAAACTTCTCCCTTTTTTACGCACGTATAAATATGCGCACAGAATTTTTCGGTTTCAGTTTTTTGTTGAAATCCCTCGTCGTGTGTTAGTGCGAGAAGCGTGTCGTTATATTTTCCATTGGAACTTATGTTCCACGCGAGATTTTCTATGGAACATTAGATTCCTTGCGATGTTTTTTTTTATCATTTGCCTCTTTTAACGAAACTTTTATTCATCTCTACGAGTTAATTTACGATGTGACTCTCCGGAAAAGTGTGTGGTGAGATTCATTACGCAAGTTACGTGAACGTAGCTTCTGACGATGATGGCTGTTCTATAAATATCCTAGTGTTCCAGATATGGTTGTTAGGGCTTATCTCCTGATGTCATTCTTATTTTCAAGAATTATACTGAATCGTCTCCTGATCCCAAGAAATCCAGTTTAGAAAAATTCCTGTCATCCCTGTGAAACTCCACTTATAGAACTTTTCCTCTCTAACCTGTTACTCTAAGATGGCCCAGCCGGGTGAATACTAATATTTTATTTAAACTCTTAATTTCTTAAATTCTGAATATGGTTTCTCAATTTTTTTTTAAATGTATGATTTAAATTTTATTCTTTTAAATTTAAAATTCTAAAACTTTATTTCTGAGAGCAATTTTCTAAACTTTCATAAATTTTAAGAGCCTGGGAAAATTCTAAAATTCTTTTAAATTTAATATTTTTGTTATGATTTTCTAATGGAATTTAAAATAGATTGTTTTGAGTAAAGTTTTTATGCTAATTCCTTAATTCTAACTAAGTTGATAAAATTCTAATGTCTGTCTAAAATTCTAATGTTAATTCGTCCTGAGTTGCCTGCCTGTGAGCAGAGTTTTTGTAATTTGTTATTGGAATTAATTTGAAGTTACAATTTAATAAACTAATTTTCTTTAAACTAAATATTATGTCTTCCTTTATCTCTTTTAAACACAGCAGGTTTTATTCTATCACTTTCAAACACAACATTGGCAAGAAAACTTCTTAGCGGATCCACTTTTATAGAATCTATTATTTCGATGTTGAGGCGGAGGAGGATTTTAAAAATTGGGGAACATTTAAGATATTGGCAAAATACAAATTTTATTATTATTATTTGACATTTATTTATAGCTTTATTATACAGTAAACATAAGTCACTATATGTGTTAGCCAGAAAACTCCCCTTAGAGGATTTACTTTTATACAATCTATTATTTGGATGTTGAGGCAAAGAGAAGGATTTTAAAAATTTGGGGAAATTTAAGAGATTGGCAAGATACACAATTTTTTATTATTATTTGATAATACAAGAGAAATTCACAGAAATATTTTTATTTATTAATGAGTAATATTGTTAACATGCATTTATTATTGCTATCTTCCCATTTTTAACATTTAATAAATTTTCAAAACTTATTTTAAGTGTTTTTTTTTTGTTGTTTTTTTTCTAAAACTAATTATTTTCTATAAGTTATTCTCACTACCATTTTTTCCATTTCTTAAAGGTTTGTCAAATTAAAATTTTTCATTTATCCACTGTTTAAATATTTTAAACATATATATTCACTAATTTTTTTTTAATCTTGCCAATGATTTTCATTATAGACTTTTTCAGGTGTTTTATAATATTTGTTTTCCAATACATCATAAAAAAATGCATTTATCATGAAGCATTCAAATACGTTTTGAGGCAATTTTAAATTCATTTAAGTTTTCTCATCTTGATCTTTTTATATTTTACTTTTCCAAGCTTATGAAGCATTCACTATTATTTCTTCCTCTTTTATTTTTAAAAAGCCCGTCCACTAATTTTTCTTTAATTTCGAGGGTTTTACAAATGATTTTCAGCAAATTTTAATAAATTAATAATCTTGTTTTATATTTTGATCATTTACTCTTAAGTTTTCAATCATCACGATCGCGATATTTCAGCCCTTTTTCCCGTTAATCCTTTCGGGACGATAGGCACGCCCGCGTGTCGGCTGCGAACTTGCATTCAAGGACGGACAGCACGTACTCGTGCCGGAGGAAACTTTACCGCAAACGGCGAGTGGCAAGCATGCGTGCCTTCCCGTGGAACGTTTTAATTTGTCTACTAGATGCCATTAAATGTCCGTGGAACTAACTTCAATGTATTTTGCAGATACATGACCTTGGCTAAGGAGGATCTAATGAATTATTTCTCCATTTGGAGCGGTGAAAAATGATTTTGTAATATAAACAGACAGAGCAATTCTCGCAGCATCAACAATTTTATAATTGAGTTTCGGGTTTTGTTTCAGTGTTATGATTTCGTTGGTGAATCATAGGAATATAAGAGAGTATTTTTTTTTTGTTTGGGTTTTAGAGGCAGTGAAATTATTCGTTTATTTCAGATAAAAGAATGGGAGCAACTAACGAGTATTTTGTATTCAGATTTGTATGAAAAATATATATCAAATAAAAAATAAATATTTCTTTTATTCCTGAAAAAAGTAGATTGTGTTGAATAGGTGATTTTTAGTGAATCTTTTTCGAGAGTTAGGTTTAGCGCAAAAAATTTGCCGTCCTTTGGGAACAGTTCGGAAGCGAAGCGCTCCGTCTTTTGGATCGCGGCAGTTCCGGAATGCCGCCGTCCGGAAAGTGTAAACGGACGTTATGAACTCTTTTATTTTAAAATTTCCCCAATATGTTAATTTCATAACAAATAAATTCTTTATCCTTTTGAAGAAATTTGATTTTTTTAATATTTTGGCATTTTGAATTTAAAAAATGGCGTTTTATATCACTAGAAGCATGCCATTTTATTGCAATACCTGAATTATCCGGTCAATGAGAAAAGGGCCGTGAACTACTCCTGGCCCCTCGGGTAAGCTGAAAATGGAACCGATTTAACTTTGAATTTATAATAATTGTAACAGTTAGTTCTGAAAATACAACTAAGCAAACATTTTAGGAATACATACATTGTTGTTTTATACATCATCAATGAGAGATTAATAACTTAAAAGAGGGTATAATCTTTAAAAGGAAATCTGAAATTTCTCCTAAGGAAAAACTGTCGTACATCGAGATTTTAAAAATTATGAAGTTCTCGCGATCAAGCTTTAAAATTAATACAAAGTATGTCCAGGACAGTATCCTTCAAATGTGCTATTTTAGCCAATGCTACACACATTCATAATTTTCGTATAGTCATTTATAGACCGTTCATATGTAGGTTAAAGTAGAACAATAATACATAACATTGCAATATCGGCAATTCAGCTCGGAAAAGCATTCCCCCATCTCCAAGGTTGATATCCTTTATTCGTGCCGGGAGCCCAGATTTAATTCGCTCATGCCAGCCTGAGCAGCAGCATATTCCCAAAACTTGTTCATATAGATTAATTCCTTTAATTTTTGATTGTGAAAAATATGCTATAATGAATATTTAACCAATAAATAAATTCACAAGCATGAAATAGCGGGAACGAGTTTCACGCACCATTTTTATTTTAGCGATTTTAATTCCGTTCATGCATCTGCTTTCGGGAACCCTTTTAAATTTGAGTTAGATGTAAAACTGGGGGAATTCATTTAAGCCATAATTATTATTTGCCGTGCTCGTTGTAGAGAGCATGGCAAAGAAGCTACACCCCGGAATGTCGTAAATCTCATTGGTGATTACGGGGAGGGGTAGGATAGGAATGTTGATCGCACTCATTCTTGGCAGCAAATGCAATAAATTACGATCGCTTAGTAAGGGAAAAACTATGGGAGAGACATAGCAGTATTGTAGCGGTTGTTGACAGATTTTTCTCACTCCACAGGTGAATTTGTTTAGGGAGAATAGCCATCCTACGCTATCACACAGTTTGGCCGGTAATCAGGATTACGTTAATCGCCAATTTTTCAAGTTTAATCGCCATGTGATGAGTGGGAATTTTAAGCTTTATGATGTCATCTGATCAACAACCAATCAGAATAAAATTTGACACTTCTACATAACAAGGGCAGTTTCGCGGAGGGACAAAGAGAAAAGAAAATTCCCGTTCAGATGTTTTCACAGGGATTTGAAGATTGGCGACTCGCGAAACAAATTCTCTGATTTGAAGCAAAATTCCCTGATATTTTCAGAAAATCATTTTTCCCTGAGAATTCCCTGATTTCCCGGTTCTGTCACCACTCTGTTACAAAAGAGGCTAGGATGTTTTTTTTTATTCTCCAGATCTGCCCATGAAGATAATTTTGTACAGCGAGAATAAAGATTCCTTTTTTTAGGAGCATTAAATTAAATATTTTAACAGAATATTTTGATTAAAAATGTCATTTAGTATACTATAGGAATTTGCACATGATTGTGAATTTTAAGTTTCTTTAAACTACATACTCCGTACATGAAGAACGGGTATGATGCTAGTATATTATATATTTTTATTCCCTTGTTAAATATAACCATGATTTCCTTATGTACTATTTCTTTTTTAAGCTAAATTTTTAGAATTAGACTGTATTCTTCTCAGCTATCTCTTTTATCCATTTTACACTATTATAATTTTAAGACTTTGTATCCTCATTTTTGAAATTCTTATAATTTTTACATTAACCTTGCTTTCCTTATGCACTATTTATTTTTTAAAGTTATATTTTTAGAATTAGATTGTATTCCTCTCATCTATCTCTTTTACCCATTTTACGCTATTATAATTTTAAAATTTTGCATCCTCATTGTAGAAATTCTTATAATTTTTAATGGTAATAAATTTCGGATGCAAGTTACTAACGTATAAGTCTGTTAACTTCTATTCCTTTTAATTAATTTTTAATTATACAGTGTGAAAGTTTGGACAGTATCTTGAGGAAGAATCTCGCCTTGTTTCATTTTACTTATAAAGCTATCTACTACCTCAATAATCAAAACCTTGAATAGGGCACTTTGAAGGATGAATCAGATAAAACGATGACTGAACTTTGAGCCTTGAAACAGACCGATATTGATATGAATTTTTAAAACCCTGATAAAAATCTTAATAATTCTGCAAGTTTATTTAAGTGAGCATTAAAATCAAAGATAATCAAAAAATAGGCTTAAAAGTTATCGCAACTTATTTTCACTTTGCTACTGATGAAGGGCATAATAGAGAGCTATGGCTGTGTGATTTTGTATGTCGTAAAAAGGAGATTTTAAAAAAATACTTTTAAGCCCATTTTATGGTTGTCTTTGACTTTAATGTTTAATTAGTTGATGTGTTTCCATATGATTTTATTATTTAAGTGAAAATGGATAACAGTTGTGTCAAGACGTTCCATTGGAATAAACAGAACACTGAACAAAGCCAAAATGGACTAACCTGCAGTTCTGGCATACTTTGCAGTCGAGGCACTGCCAGCCTGCCCTGACATCGGGGGAAGGCATGATAGGAGGATCCATGCAGTTCCCGTGATAATAATTGGAGCAGGAGGTGCACAACAGCAGCTGCGACAAGTCCCCACTCTCGTGACATGCCATGCATATCACACCTTTACAAAGATATACATCAAAATGAGATTAGACTGGACATTTTAGATTTAACTGGACATACTAGACTGGAAATTTTATAATCAACAGGGATATAGTAGGAAAATGTGCAATGTGGTAGGCTAAAAATAGTATTATAAAAATTGTCAACTCAATTACAAAATATTAAAACCATAAAAAATGTTGAGTGATTTTAAAAACCATTTCTGTCTTATCTTAACAGCCAAAATTTTTAAAGCAGACAGTGAGTACAAACCCTCTTTCCACCCATTGAATGAAAACAAAGACTTTGTCTCAGTCTAAACTGAAACGGATTCAAGATACAAATTATGGAAACTAATGAAAAGTATTAGCACAGAGTGTGCATAAACACAATAACAGAATCAAACTTGGATGCTTTACTGTTAACTTTCATATATCATACCTGCCAACAATCGGGAATAAAAATCCAGTACATAACGGGGTGAGCATTTTTAAAGGTGCTTTATAAGTCAACGTGTAATCTGTTCAATACCAATTAGGGAAAAATAGGGATTTTTTTTTTTTTACATCATACAAAAAATGATAACTCAATATAACATTGAAAATGTCTACTGAATAAGAAAAATGTTTTTACATAGTCAGTGTATAAAAAAACATCAGTAGCATAAATAGAGAAAAGTTTCAGAGGGTAGGGTTGCATGAAACAAAAGATGTTCCATTCTCACATTGTAATTTAGTGCTTTTAAGACTCTATTACCTAGAAAATAAGGAGGGGGGGAAGGAAATTCCATTATGCAGTCATTCATTTTGATCATATTTTAAAGAAAATAATCCTTCATTTTTATGTAAATTGCAAAGATGTGAAAACACTGTTTAACTTATTTGAGATTTCATCAAAAATAAGATGGATGGAAAAGGATGTTGAAACATTACACAGAAATTTAATCTATAGACACAAAATTACATTTAAAAAATAATAAATATTTTACAAAAATATTAATTAATACTGAAACATACTGCAAAGAAAAAAATGTTGCATATTTTTCATTCACATAATATGAAATTAAACATGGATGGAAAAGGAAGTTTCAACATTACACAACCCGATAGCAAGAGATCCAGTCGCCCCTTTTAACACCAGCAAACTCATGTGAGTGCCCCTGAATCCACAACATCAGCTGATGTCCGAGCCTACCTGCAACATCCGAATTCCGAACCATCATCCAATGGGTTCACCTGGCTTCCATTCACAGGTGCTTGTGGCCTCACAAGGAGAGACAGAAGAGTGTGTGTGATTGTGCAATGTAATTTAATATTTATAAAAAGCTTTCAGTGGTGGTGTCATAGCCACATCTATACTCATTTTATTAAGCTCAAAAGCACAGGTGGCCAACCTTTTCAGCAGCCGGGCCAAATTTCAGAAATAATATTTCCTGCCGGGGCCACGCACCTAATTTTTTTGTTGTTAATTAAAGTAAACAAAAAAGCTTGCTACAGCTTTGACCACATCGTCGCTTCCCAGTAGGTGAGATCGTGGTCAAACGCTTGACTGGTTTAATGTAAAAAGACAAGAAATAGGTATATTTATTTTTTGAAGAAAAGAAAACATAACTGCGAATCAAACATATTTATTAGGCAATTTAAAAATATTTAAAAGTGAGACATCTGACTTTGTTTTGCAGAACTAAGTGCATCAAAATTGATCTCAACTGATGTTGTCGCTACACACAAACAGTTTTCCAAATGAACATCAGTAATTCGTGTTCTCACTTGTGATTCGATTTTCTTCATGTGACTAAAAAGCTGTTCACACACATAAGTGTTTCCAAATAGCGAAACCATCGACAGAGCATGTTTGTAAAAAGCAGGATATGTATCATTGTTCAAATACGTTTTATAGAACTCTTCCAAACCAAATTTGATGGAATTTCTCCTTTAACTGTGTATCACAACACATTTCACAATGTTCCATTTGTAATCTTCCTGGTAATAAATTCACGTCAACTGCGAATGGCGTTGCAAATGCACAAAAAAGCACCTGATGTTTTTTAAAATCCTGAAATCGGTTTTCAAATTCGAGGTTTAAGTCTGATATCAAAGAAGCATATTTATCCGCCGCCTCCTGTGTGATGTCTGGTTGCAATGACAATGTAGGAAAGTGAGTAAAGTTTTTATCCTCAACTGATGTTCCCGAAGACCAAGTTTCATTTGAAATGCAGAAATATGATCATACATCTTATTAATTAATTGATGTTTCCCTTGTAGACGAGTATTAACGCCATTTAGGTGGCTAGTTATATCGACCAGAAATGCAAAGTCGCATACCCACTCTTTGTCTTCAAACTCTGGGATACTTTGTGACTTGCTTGCAAAGAATGATTATATTTCTTGCTGCAAATCAAACACTCTTTTCAATATTTAGGCACAGGTCAGCCATCTTACTTCTGCATAAAATATAACGTAATTATAATCTGAGTTCAAAGACTTTAGAAATTCTTGGAACTGACGGTGATTCAACCCGTCCAACTTAATGAAGATCACTATTTTAATGACCACTTTCATGACATGGTCCATTTTGAGGGACTTCAAACATAGATTCTCCTGATGAATAATGCAATGAAAATTTAGCATTGAAGTACTACAGACTTTGGAGGCTTCATTTTCAATCAATTTTACTAAACCTTCGTGTTCCCCAAAAATTGCTGGAACACCATCCGTTGTTAAGCCCGATAAGTTGTTAAGTTGTAACGAAAAGCAATTCAATGTCGATGTAACTGCCTCTAACAAATCTCGTGGCTTAGTAGTGTCCTTAAGTGGATATAGTGCCGCTAATTCTTCTGTCTTTTTAAAATGTACATCAACACCCCTGATAAAAATTACCAGTTGGGCAGTATCCGTCATATCTGTGTTTTCATCCAATGCTAGAGCATAAAATATAAACTCGGAAGCTTGACTTTTCAAATTATCTTCAATATGTTTTCCAATGTCGTCCACACGCCTAGTAATAGTCTGATGAGACAGACTTATTTTTGAGAAATCCTTCTTTTCTGGATACAGAATTTCAACGACGCTCTCCAAACATTCCTTCACCATTTCACCATCTGAATATGGCTTCGATTTTTTTGCTAGTATCATGGCTACGCATAACTAGCTTTTACATAGCATGTTGACTCTGAACTAGCTCTAGTAAATATCTTTTCTTCTGCAGAAATTTTTTTTTAAGTCATTTACTTGGTCTTGTCGAAATTGCCCGTTGTACTTATCAAGCTTATTTGCATGTTTAGTCTCATAGTGCTGTTTGATGTTATACTCTTTCAAAACAGAAACAGATCCGTTGCATATCAAGCATATGGGCTTTGTTTTAATTTCCACGAAAAAATAGTTTATAGTCCACCTGTCTTGAAAACTTCTTAATTCTTCTGTGATTCTTCTCTTCTTTAGTCCAACGTCTTTACTAGTTGGCTTCATGGTAGGTCTTCGTTTTTAACTGAAAAAAATAAAACACCACGGGTAATACTAATTAATAATAATTAATAAATTTAAATTACATAAATAAAACGTTTCAGGGTTTACTTACCTATAGAATCGATATGGTAGACAGGATACTTGGTTAAAGTAGTTTGAACTCTTATTATAAATATGATAAATATGTATTTTAACGTCGATCGCAAAATCTCTCCAGACGCAATGACGATAACAGAACGAAACTACAGAATATCAGGTAACTTTGTCAAGCTGGACAGAAAGTACTTATGAGTTTGAGCCCGATAGCGTTGCGAGCTTCCCGAAGATGCCGAAGATCACAGAACACATATATCAGAAGTTGAAGTATCATATTAAATTTTATCCACACCTAACGTGAGACAAAAAACTAAGTAACCTTGAGTGTCAAATAGCGGGATATTTGAAATAGCTAAAATCTATAAATATTCCCGAAAATGCGGGATATTTAAAATAGCTCAAAACCAATGAATTTTTCCAAAAATGCGAAATATTTCAAATTTCTCTTAGCTATAATTTAAAAATATATGATATGAACGACTGATGGTGTAATGTTCTTTTGGTGATATGTACAATAAAGTTAATATTTATGTTCATTTGACCTAGCTCCGCGGGCCTCGTGTTGGCCATCCCTGCTCAAAAGCTTGCAATGTAAGTTCAAAGAGCTTGCATAGGACGATGCCTTTAGTGATGGCTTTATTGCCTTATCTACATTTTTTTCTTTTTATATATATACACACTTATTTTTGATTTTTGTGTTCAGACAGAGTTGGGAAATTCTTTTTTTTATTCTTTGAAACCCTGGGTGAAATTTTGTTTGTTAAGTTTTAAAATGTTCTAATAAATTCGTTTTTTTAATTTTTAATCTGGTTTTCATTTAATTTTAATCACTAACTCTGAGTAATTCGATATTTAATTAATCCACTATTACACAATGCAATTGTACGTTTAGAGTAAGTTCCTGAAATTTTTGGCCATTGATTAGTTCTAAGGTAAAAATATGAATACATCTTTTGTTTAGTTTTTTCTATTTAATATTATTTGTTTTATTTCATTTTATTTTTATGCTGATGTCGAAAATGGCACAGCAAACCTCATTTGTAAAAAAAGGAACATTGGCAGATTTTTCTATGCAAAGAAGCTTATAATTTTTATTTCATTTGAATTTTTATATCCACCTTCTACAAAAAACAATTACCAGCCTTCAATAGCTTTCAGGTCTAGTAAAATGTCATTTTTAGTCCATTGAAATAAGACAATGCACCTAAAGAATGATAATATGAATACACTTTAAAACGTATCCTGTATGGGTTAAATGGAGGACACTGACTTTTCATTAAATCTTTTCAGTACAGAAACACAAAATGGCAATTTAAGAAAAGTCTGATGTGAGCAGCACATGACATTCCCTATAAACTCAAATTCATTTTTTCTTTATTTCTTTAACTAGGGGGCTCTGCCCCTTGCTCGCTCTACTAACAAAATGCCCTTTGGCAGGCTTCGTCTCCTACTCACTGCACTCGCTTCATATCTATCTTTCCTAAAAATTCTACTTTCAAAAATCTCTTTTCTATCACTGCCTACTTTCCACAGGAGGGAAAAGCAGGGATTTTTCTTAGCCCAGGGAATCAAAAAACTGAATTCCTTGATAATGAGCTTGCTTCACGAACTATTTCATGCCAAACTAAGGTTTAAATCGATAAACGGTTTATTTCATTGTATTAGTCTATTATTCCTCTATAAATGTACCAAATTTCATATTTTTGTATGCTATAGTTTTTACTATGCTAAAGTAAAATATCTCAAAAACTACATCGAAATTAAGAAAAGGGGCTCTGTCCTGCAAAAATTCACTCATGTAGCTACCTGCCTGCAAAATTTCATGGTCATGCTATTATTAGTCTATCCAGGACGCGAACTCACAGCTCATATTTTGCCTTTTACTTTAACATTGAATATTTCTTAAACTACAATATATATCAAAAAATAGTTTATTTCAGCGTATTCCCCAAAGCTTTTTCTACAAGTGTACTAAATTTCATATTTTTATATGCAATAGATTTTGCGGTACGAAGCAAAGAATCTCGAAAAACGAGAAATTTGTCAAACAGAGGTGGCAGAGGAAGCATCAGCAGCTACTTTTTTTAATATAGAGAGATAATTCATTAAATTGGGTTGAATGGCACAAAATAAACGCATCATTATTTGAAATTACACTAAATTGGCACTTTTAATTCAATTTTCGTTTTTCATTTTGTAACGGGACATATTTTCAAAGGTGACATAGCAAAAATGTGAAAAAACTAACATATCTGGAGAATGGCTAATCCTAGAGTAATGGAGTTGGCGACAAAAGATGACAAAAGGGTGATAAAAGACGCGAAAATGTTGCCAGAATGGAATGTAGTGAATACATACATTGCACAGACAAACAGACATCATGTAAAAAATAGTTTTTTCGTATCCTAGAGCTCCCAAAATGTGTAGAACTGTCGAAAACTCCAGTTGCGATTTTCAGTATGATTTCAATAGTTTCTCTATACATTACCATGTATTGTAAGGGAAAGTGAAAATCTGATGTGGGCAGCACATGACTTTCCCTGCAGACTTATATCCACGTTCTCTTTATTTTAATTAAATTTAATTCACTTTTAATTCAATTTTCGTTCTCATTTGGTAACTGGACTTGTTTTCAAAGGTAGCGTAGAGAAAATACGAGGAAACTGAAATATCTCGAGAACGAATAGTCCTAGTGTAATGGGGTTGATTTTATTCTTTTTTTCGTTAAAAATTACGTATAAAAAAAGCTTTTAATGGATATATTTCAGCATACGTAGTTCTTTATTTTAAATTTTGATGATTTTTGCGAGCCATTTCGCAAAAAAAGGCAGGTTATTTTTTTTCGAATCGGACCAAAATCTAATCAGCACCAGGGTGACCAACAAGAGACTTATTTACCAAATTTTGTGAAATTTGATCCATCAGTTTTTCAGCTAGAGTGGATACAGGCATTTGCGGGCCATTTCGCAAATAAAAGCGGGTTCTTTTATCCCGAATCGTACCCAAAACTAATCAGAACCAGTTTCGCCCACAAGTGACTTACCCACTAAATTTTATGCAATTCGGTCCATTAGTTTTTTAGTTAGAGCAGATACAAAATCTGCTCAGACAGACAGACAAACAGACAGACAGACAGACACACAGACGTTACGCTAAAACTAGTTTTTTCATATTCTAGAGGTCTCGAAACGTGTAGATCCGTCGAAAACTCGAGTTGCAATTTTCAATATTATTCCAATACTATCCCTATACATTACCATGTATTGCAGGAAAGTAAAAATGAGCTGAAATTTTACTATGACATCACTAGAACACCATAGATATCATTGTATTTTAGAGAAGAAAAATCATTAAAAGACATTTATCACAGGTAACCAAAGAATGTTTCAAGTTCTTACCAAATGAAAAAGCATCCTCCAAATGAATGGAACAGATAATTTTAAAGCAATTTGCATTCTAAAATAAAAAAGAAAACATTAAACTTTAACATTTGATAATATCTTAAAGCCATAAAATATAGTTGTGTTTAAAAACACTAAAATTATTACCACCCAAAAACTTTTCTCTAAAAGTAAAAATGTTAAAGAAAGTTGGGATTTGGAGAGATCAGAATATTTATAATTGAGATACATTTTTCTAACAGAGAAAGAGAGAATGGTGTGTTAATTTAAGATAAATAAAACACCCATGTAGCTACATATAATATACGATTAATATACGATTAATATTTAAAAAAGGCACTAAAAAATTCTAACTCTTTCATTTAATAAGAATACTGCTACATTTATACTTATTATATTACACAATTTAAGTACAAATATTAATACAATTCATTGAAATTAGTTACAATTTATTGATACAATATAATAATAAACATATAACTAAAGGGGGTAGAAGGAAAACAAGAAGATCAATCATAAATAAAGCATTGATTATGAAATGCTTTCCCATTACAATGTAATTTTTTAAACATCTCTAAAATGTGATACATTCAGCAGTGATATTTTTAAATTATCACAATACTACAATAATTTATTTTACATAAAAACTAACCATGGAGGTAAAAGTACTTTCTAACTCCATGCTTAAAACTTGATCGAAAAAGGCAATGCTATCAAATCAACTGCTTCTTTATGTAAAATCAATAAATATTTCATTCATATCACCTATATTCCAGACTCCAGAGCTCAATAATTCTGCGTGAAAAAAATTCAGCAATTCTTATACAAATCATTTTACAGCTTGATTTGTTTACATTCTGCATACGTTAAAATTAGGCTTTATTGTAGAAATAAATAAAGTTTGATGATCATTTAAACTAAAAAATATTGTAATTCCATTGGTGCAGAATATAGATGCACAGAAAAGAGACAAAAATACAGCAGTTTTAGTACAAATGCAACAATAAATATAAATTTAAAAGAACTTTAAAAACCACAATTTTGACACTGGGAAAAAAGATGGATGCCATATTTTACTTTGAAGTGGGTCACGTGATCGCTTCATAAAATATGGGTGTCATTATTATTTTAATTTTTATTTAAAAAACTACCGACCCTATTTGCTCAATTTATTTATATATTTTATGGCTTAAAAAATGTTTGGAAAATGAGGTCTTATAGAGTTCAATGTAATATTTCACTTTTTCAACCTGGGTTCAATCCAAAACTAATTGGGTGATATTATTCATTGACATTTGCTGAAAAAACATAAAGAATAGATTGTGAGTCACTTGTTTCCTAGACGTTGTTCAAAAACTCAACTTACTTTTTGGTCAACTTACTTTGTTCATGGGAACAACTCATGACGCTCTTCCAGTAAGTATCTTCATGCAGATTAGATGTTCGATGTATACACTGGCTCATTTGCATATTCTTTGAATTGAACCTTGGAATTCATTCCGGTAGGGGCCAATCTCGGTGTATATAGGAAACCCACACTGGAAACTTAGTTATGTGGAAATAGTAGCCAGCTGCAGTAGAGGTTGCAGTGTAGCTACAGCAGACTTAGTGTCTGACAGACTGTGAGACACAAAGCAGTTCTGGATCAGATTGATGCATAGTTAGATGCAAATGTTACTGTTTTGGATATATTCGCTTAGATAGTTGTTCTTAAACTGACGCATAATTTGACGCTAGTGCTGGTTGAATAAAATGTCTTTATTTAATCGAATTGACGAAAGTAGCACGTAGCTGAGTATTCTACTATGAATAGTAAAAGGTTGTTAATGATGTACGAAGCACTCGGTGTTAATACTTTGTGCTGATCAGTGACTAGATCACGTTATGACAGTCAACTATAAAGATGGCTTAGTCAAGAAGGCTAATTCCGGAGTGAGAGTGATACACTTGCATCATCTGACTGACACCGGTGATTTAAACTTTTAATCTTTATGTTATTCTATGCTGTACATAAATATGTTTATACATAGTCAAGTCAAATAGCTAAACCTAAATTTCCCTGAAATGTGACCTTAAGAAGGTGGAAATAGAATAACATGATAGCCAAGTCGTTTTTATCTAAGTTATCCAACGTGGACTTCCTATACAGCTTAAACTCAAATCTTGTATATATGTTCTTGCTGCTTTGTTCCAACAGCAGCTGCCATGTACTACTGGCAAAATGCCATTGTTAATAAATAAAAGTAGTTTTTGTTGAATTTTGATATTTCTTCATTTACAACACTGTGCTAACTCTACTTGAAATATACCTTTTCAAAATAGAAAGAGATAAAATCTTTTTCTACCCAACAAGGTTATGGGCCAGTCTATGTTAAGGGAGACGATCCTATGTCACCAACTGATGACTTGCCCAAATGAAGAAAAGTAATTAGTCAAATTGATGGGGGCCGTCTAAGTCTGCCCGTCAAGTGTAGGAAATTGAGTTAAGTGGAAAGTTTTGCTGACGAACAGAAATTTAAAAATAGGAAAAATGGAAGCAATAAAAATGCCATTACTTAAGAGAGACAATTACGCCACTTGGTGTAATGGGATGGCTTTTGTGCTAAAAGTGGAAGGTTGTTATGGATATGTAGATAGAAGCGTAAAACCTATCAATGAATCCACAAAGAGACGAATTCCCTCGCAGGAAAGATAAAGCACTATCAATGCTATATTACGACCTTTCACCAGAATACCAGGAGCTCATCAACATCACGGATGATCCAGCTAATGCCTGGGATAAGTTGAAAGATCATTTTGAAGCGCTAACAATGGCTAATTTGGTTCGCTTGCTCAAAGAATTCCTTAACATCCGCCCAGACAAAAATGAACCTGTCGACATTTTCTGAGCACAACTAAAGAGAGGAGTCAAAAACTGAAAGATGTGAAACATCCAATTGAGGACATTTACGTGGCATTTCAGTCAATCCGACATCTCCAGGAAGTTTTCCAAGGGATAGTGCAAATCATCTACAGATGGACTGATGCTGATTTTACCTTAGATAAAATACAGACAGAACTCTTAGCAGAAGAAGGTTGCCTACGACAACAGAGTTGGAACCATGATGTGAGTTCTAATTCTGAAAGAAGTTCAAATGAAAAAAAGTTAATGTCAAATTAAAATATAATATAACTTAGATTGGACCATGTTTTATCTGTAAAAAGATGGGTCATTTAAGAAAAGATTGTTCAAAATTGAAAACTAAAAATTTAACAATAGGTTCATGCCTATTTTTCAAAATGAAATTCCCTGAGTTTTCCAGGTTTTCCCTGTTGATTTCTTCAAAATTCCAGGTACTACATACTGCTATTTTAACGCCAATTTTAAAATATAATTTTAGACTTAAGTATCTTTACCGTGAATACATAATAGTGAATAAATAAAAACCATTCAAAATAACTCCATATATTCTATTTTTACATACAAATTTGTTTGCATATATATATATATATATATATATATATATATATATATATATATAACTTCAACTTTTAAAAACAAACATTATAAGCATAAAAATGTATATACGAAAAAATGAAATAATTCTACAAGGCATTCTCTAAGCACCAAAAAAGAAAATTAATGTCCGTATGTTATCTAAATTAACATACGGACATTAAATCAATTTACAATGCCTTTAAATTTTTTTATAGTTCCTTTACTTCTAAATCAATAAATATTATTTTATTCTAGAGTCATACCCTGATTAAGTTTAGCCTTTCTTTTCTGAAATATTGCAATCTGGTCATTAATTTTTCTTTTCTAGTGTTCAGATTTCATTTTCTCTTCGCTTTTTGACTTTTCAGCATCTAAAGCTTAGCGATATCTTGACTGTTGAAGGCCCAGACCACACGACCAACCCTAAAGCTTGTGGCAGCTTAATGTGTGGCCGGAGATATCTTGACTGTAACAATTTAACATACTGTATCATGTTTTCAGTAATGGCGACGTTTAAAACACCACCATATGCCTTTATGAAATCATACACTGTACGCAAAGCTATGAGAGATCGTTCATGGAGATTCGGAACCAGCATATCTTTGTTGATTGAAAAACCACTCTCAACAGAGGCATTTCCATGAGATAAAGTTAACACAATTTGAACTACAGACCAAAGGTCTTTGAAGTCTTCATTTCCAATTAAAGACATGTAAAAATTATCCAAATGAGTTTTATTTCACAAAATGCAAGAAATTTGTTCTTCCACTGAATCTTGGAGAATTGGCACAGCTCAGAAAACTGTTGTTTAGCTCTATCCGCTGTTACACCTAAAATCAAGTCTTTTTCATGTAAATTTCGTAAAAGCACAGTCATTCTTTATTCACACAATACACTACTAGTACGTATAGTTTTGGGATTCAGGCATGAAGCTGCTTTCATCAGGAAGTTCATTGGGCATCTTTCAATAATTTTAGAAGTTATGCCAATTAGAAACTTCTTGCATTCATAGTGAAACTTTAATTCTTGAAGTGGAGAAACACTACTCTAACAGATACCATAAAGTGGCAATGCCAAGATCTATGTTTTTACAATTACGGTGATTATCTCTTAAGTGAACATCAATATTAAATAACTTTTCAGGTGTAGAAACTTCAGACAGAACAATTGGCTTTACGAACCTCGACATCAACTGGCGAAGAATAAAATAAATATTTTCATACAAAAAAGGTACCATTGGTTGGGCAGTTTGAAATCTTTTCAAAAAGGGCTTAAATGTACAGGCAACAGATGAGAAGAAAGTAACTTTTGACAAAATCAGCTTATCATGGCAAACATTCTGCACAATTTCGCACGTCATATTTTTTTTTTTTTTTTTTTTTGCGCATTTTCTTGCTTTCAATGTATTACTTAATATAAGGAAATACTGTTATTGCCCGTTCTGAAACCTCTACATTTTCTACCTATCGAGTAATACAGAATTTTAATGGGAAAGTACGATTTCCAGTAATATCCACAAAATCAGCTCTTTCAGCAGGACTGTCTTTGAACAATCTAAAAATGGATTTAAAAAAAGCATTCAAGTTCTAGTTAGTTTCCTTATGTCCAGTCTGAAAGGCTCCATGGACAACATACAGTCCACAAGTTACTAAATCAAGGAGTTTGCAACCATTTTTATCAAGCAAATCTTCTTGAATATCTGAAGAAATTTCAAATTCACATCTGGGACACCCATAGATATTTGCAAAAGAAAATTTAAATTAAGTTCAGAAGTACCCTCTTTAAAAGCCTTAATTAAATCAATTGCAGTAGCATGTGAAAAAAAAATTGAAGTAAGGTAACAAGTACACACTTGATTTAAACTTTTAGACCAAAATCTTATAACCAAATCCATTTATCCCTTTTGTGCAATTCTGTTTAATGCTTCATCAAAGCATAACACAAACTTTGTATCACAAAGCTCTGAAACTAATAAATTATTGAAATATGGTGAAAGTCCAAAATATATGAGACAAGCCATTTTAGTACTTCCTATCGAGGTATTTTGGGCTATTTTACTATCTGGAAACATTTCAGAAAATATTGGTGCAAAATCAGAAAATGAATTATATGTTAAATGAGACTGTACCAGCTTCATTGCCTATAAAGCTTCGGCTTTGAGAGAATCTTCTTTTAATACAAAATTTGTTAAGCTTCTATTTCCTTGTTAAACTTCATATGAAGACTGAACAGCTTGTGTATCAATTAACTCCGCTTGTTGAGAAGACATGCTTTCACTGCTTTTGTTCTCAGCCAATGCTGTATGTCTAGAGCTTTGCTTTCCAAAAAACATAATTTTACTTTGAGATTGAGAATTCATTCTCGATAAAAAAAAATTCGTGCTTCTTACTCTCCTTGTGGCTTGTCAGAGTTTATTTTCCCATATTACTTAAATATATAGGTTTTATATAAAGTTTGCAAAATGCATTATATGGGTTTTTAGGAACAGACTTTATCCATTTGCTGAACTCTGGATATAATTTTTCATCTTCCCAATCGCCATTATATTTACTTTTCATATTCATTATCTCTGAAAGTTTCAAGTAACTGAAATTCTAATTCAAAATGTGCTGAAAAAAAATTAGCGTTACAAGACTATAATTTCACCAGAGCTGATCAAATGGTGCTTATTCTATCACAAACTGTAAATTTAGGAATTTTAACCAGCATGACTCATATCTATATAACGAACTTGGGGGGGGGGGGGGGGGGGGGGGAACGAGATAATTATCCGATTCCAGGTGTTTTGATAAATATTTAAAGCTAAAGAATCTTAAAATAATAAAAGGTGTATGTTTATGCCATGCATAACGGGAAACCCAAGCTACCAATAACCACGAAATTCAATATCTCAGCTCTCACGAAAATGGGCCTTGATCAGATTTTGTTTTACATTGGAATTAGTTTTAAAGTTCAAAATTTCACTTTCAAATAAATTTATTCTAGCAGACTATTCTCTCTAGAATTATATTTTTTAAACTGCTTTTTGAAGTATTTATCTTTGAACTTTGTATAAATTACAATTTAAATTCGATTTATAATCCGCTATTTTATGCGGCTGACAATTTCATGATATGCAAATTTTACTTAATAGTATTGAATTGTATTTAAGCACATTGGCATCTATTTCTTATTGTATTGCCACTGAGGATGAAAATGGAAGATGTTCAAAAGCACTTTGGCTGTACTTACGTCTGTAAGATCATTGTATAATAAAATGACTTTTGGATCTGTTTGAGATTTGTCATTTGTTAATAATTAGTGTTTTGAATTTGTGGCGTGTGGCCACTCCTCGCTGTTCTTACAGCCTCTACAGATAGGTACCTTAGTGACACCCATAATACTTAGGTGTTTTTTAAGGGTGCAGTGCCCAGTAAGGAGCCCAACAGCCCTTCTAATGCCAGTTCTATTGAGTTTGAATAGCTCCCTATCCTCGGAAATTAGGGGGGGGGGGGACTTATACATGAGTATATATGGTAAGCGTTATTGAGCATGGAGAGAAATATAGGATGATTCTGAGACCAATTTGCTGCCCATGACATGAAGACACTCCTGGCCTTTGAGAAAATTCACTGTACCCAACTTGTTCAAAGAGAATAGGTAAAAATAAAGAAGACATTACCTGTAAAGCACCAGAAACAATGGCACAGGGATAGTGATACATCTTGGTGCAGTCGGAAACACAGCATCTTACAGAGGCACCATATCGACTGCATTTACTGCATTTCTGAAAATAAAATACAAATGAGCAAGCAAATTCACTACATACAAACATTGCACCAAAAAGACTAGAAATTAAAAAGTGTGCTAATACAGTATAAGAGTGATAAAACTGTTTTTTCATATTTGAAAATTCATTGCATTAAATATAGAAACTATAAATAACAATTCGGTAGGAATACCTTTAATTATATTAATGAATTATTTCACCCTAAAGCTTTTGAAATCTCATTTTTCAGTTCTCAAGGATGGCTATGAATATGATACAACATGGTGGTCACAAGAAATTCATTTCGAAATTCCCTGATAATTCCCTGAAACATTTCCCCTCGAAGGGTGTTTATCGAGATCATGTTGCCTGTTGATGAAAACTCTCCCTCCAGTCAATTGTTCAGGAATATATTTAAAGAAGATGAGTGATGGGTCTTGTAATGCAAAATGAAAAATCTGACATCATGGAATGAACAAGCATTGCTCATTCAGATAAAAGAAAACTTTTTTTTTTTTTTTTTCTAGCAGCAGCACTTGATACAAATCATTCACTGGTACAAATACACAACACCAAAAATACAGGAGAAAATCTATAACAAGAAACAAGGAGCATGAACAAGCAACAAAAACAGCAAACTATAAGAAAACTATAAGGTCGGAAATGAAAAAAAAAAACAAGAAAGATCAATCATGCCTAAAGCATCGATTATGTGAAACACTTTCCAACTTCAATGCAATTTTATTTAAACAAGTCTAAAATACAATACATTCCTCGGTAATATTTTGAAACTTATCACAATACTGCATTAATTTATTATATTTGAAAACTTAAACCTTCATCGAAAAAAATGAACTTCATTCAAATGACGGCATTGAAATATAAATTGCCTGGTTTAAACATCTCTAAAATGTTATACATTCCTCGGTAATAGTTTTAGAATTATCATAATACTACGATAATTTATTATATTTGAAAACTTCATCGAAAACAACTGAAATTAATTCAAATGACGTCATAGAAAAAATAACACGCCTGGATCTCTCTATAAAAACAGGATTTCATTCATAACTTTCTCCCATTCATTTCATTCATCACAATACTATAATAATTTATTTTATTTAAACATTTTGTTTAAGACCATGGAGCTACAAAAAATTAAACTCTATGCTTGAAACTTCATCGAAAAAAATCGTCCTTCTCTTTATGAAATCAATTAATATTTCATTCATATCAGCCATGCAGACTCCATGGACTAAATTATTTTGTGTTAAAAAAATACAGGAATTCTAATACAACTCATTCTATATATTTTGCTGTTTACATTTTACATAGGTGAAAAATAGGCTTAGTTGTAGAAATAATCAAATTTAGATGAGCATTTAAACTCAAATATATTGTAATTGCGTTGTTTCAGTATGTAGATGCACAGAATTTAAGCAAAAATAAAGTAGTTTTAGGACGGATACAACACTCAGTATGAATTAAAAAGAACTTTAAAAAATCACGATTTTGAAACAAGATGGATGCCATATATCATTTTGAAGTGGGTCATGTGATCGTTTCATATCATGGTCACGTGATCGTTTCATATAAGAGGTGTAATTATTATTTTAATTTTTATTTAAAAAACTACTGAATATATTTCGCTGAATTTTTTTTTATATATTTTATGGAACAATTTGAATATTACCTAAAATTTTCGAAGCAATTTGTGAATTTTAAATTCGCTTAAAAAATGTTTGAAAAATTAGGTCCCATAGGACTCAATGTATTTCATTTTTTCGACCTGGGTTCAATCCAAAACTAATTGGGTGATATTATTCATTTATATTCCCATAGGTTCTACAGACCGTCTGAACAACATACTAAAATTTCATTTTGATTAAGCCATTTTTACGGCAGTTATCGTGCTAACGGACAGACAGACAGAATGAACAAAGTCATAAACACTTTTCAACTTTGTTGTAAAGTGTTAAAAATTGCAGAAATTCAAAGTTAACCCTAAATTTCAATGGAATTCCCTGACTTTTTTCCTGATATTTCCAGAAGCATAAAATTCCCTGATAATTCCACATTTTCCAGGTCTGTGGTCACCCTGTGCTAGTCCTCAAAAAACCAAAATTGTCCACATTTAATTTTTTTTTTTTTTTCAGTTCAAAGCATGCACAATTGCTATATATACGGGATACAAACTAATCAAACAAACAACTATTTTCCATGTTTAGAAATACTTTACACCTGGAGAGAAATATTTTCTGGGAATCATCATTAAAGACAATCCACCAAAATTCTTTATCCCAGCTTTTATGGTAAAGCTGTTTATTTTTTCATCGCCATATGCATTACAGTGATCAGCCTCAGAAGAATTAGTGTTAAAAAAGCCAGGCTTGGAGGAATCAGTTTTAAAATTGGTTTAATTTTAATTTGTTTAACCTCAGGTGTTAACCCATTAATGCCCGTTGACAAGAAAATTGACCAACGTAAAAATATGTTTTTTATTCACCAACAGTTTGTAAATGTAAAACTAACACAAAAAAATATTACGGTTCAAAAACTTGAATAAGACGTTCATTGGTCAAAATACTAAAACAGATATTTCCTTGATTGTAACAGTTCTCATTGTGGAATTTAGTGGGGGTTTTTTGTGCATATTTTAATGTTCTTTAATTCAGCGGTGTTTTATTTTTCAGATTCAAAAGGCCTACAGTTTGATGTTTTCCTCTTAAAGATCAGAGTATCTTAAGACGATGCTTCAGTTAGCTTTCATGCCCATGTTAACCTATGGGGGAAGTTCTCCGCGAATTACACATTAGCAAATAAATAATTTAAAATTCTGTTTTTTGCACATGATTGTAGATAGTTTAATGCATGGATCTAGTGCATCAATTTTTTAAATTTTATTTTAAATATATCTTGAAATGGAGTTAATTTGTCAAAATTTCTTAGATAATGTTGGGTTGCTTTAGAATTTAGGTAATTTGGAGGTTTGAAAATTTGCTTTTATTTCTTTTTCCCTGGCTCAATATTCTTAATTTGGTAATATTTAAATAATATTTATTGGCTTTTTCATTTATTCTTTAATTAGAATATTTTTAATCATCTAAATTAATTTTCTTTATAATATTCTTAGTTAAAAATGTTCCATTCCTTAAATTAATATTACTTTTGATTTGTAAATTTTAAAAATTATTTATTTATTTGATTCCCCTTAAAATTCCCTTTAATTTGATGTCTCATTTTCCCATTTTGGTTAGAAATTCCGTTTGTTCTACAGTTTCAAGTTATTTCCATGTCTCACTGTAATTCAAAAATTTCAGTTGCGGCCATTTTCGGAATTCTGTTTTGCGGGCTTTTTACTGCGATTAAAGGCGCCACCTAAGCGTTTTTCGCGCCCCTTTGGAATTTGGGATTTTTTTAATTGGTTCGCGTTTTTTTCGGATCGTCTGCTCTCGGAATTAAGAGTATTATTTTGGCAATTCTAATTTCGGTAAGCGAATTTTAATTGCTGCCGTTTATCTAAACTCGCCCTTTTGCCGCAAGTATAAATACGCGCGCAGAACTTTTCAGTTTCAGAGTTTTTTGTTGAAATCCTTCGTTGTGGTTAGCGTGAGAAGCGCGTTGTTTATTTTCGA
The DNA here is from genome assembly GCA_951213105.1 of Amaurobius ferox. Taxonomy (NCBI): domain Eukaryota; kingdom Metazoa; phylum Arthropoda; class Arachnida; order Araneae; family Amaurobiidae; genus Amaurobius; species Amaurobius ferox. The sequence continues at coordinate 167,495,628 of OX578138.1, forward strand.
ATGGAACTTATGTTCCACGCGACCTTTTAATGGAACGTTAAGTTCCTTGCGTTATTCTTTTTTTTTTCATTAGTTGCTTTAATTTAAATTATGCATTTTTCAAGCTTTTATCGCGGAATTCGCGACGTAACTCTCCAGAAAAGTACGTGGTGAAAATTCCTTATGCGAGCTGCGTGAACGTAGTTTCTGACGAGGACGGCCGTTCTAAAAAGATCCGAGTGTTCCAGAAGTAGTTGTTAGGTCTGATCTCCTGAGTTTGCAATCCTTTTCAAGAAAATGCTGAATCCTCTCCTGTTTCAAGTTTGGGTGAATTCCAGAAAACCAGTGTAGTTTTATTCCTGTCAGCTCAACTATTAGAACTTTTTGTCTCCAACCAGTGCAGCTCTAATGATTGGAACTTCGCCCCCCCCCCCCCCCATGTCTGATGACCCAGCTGGTGAATATTACTGTTATATTTAAACTCCTAATTTCTTAAATTCTCAATATTTTTGAAATGCATTTAATCAAAATTTATTCTGTAAATTTAAAATTCTAAAACTGTATTCTGAGAGCAAATTTCTAAACCTTCATAATTTTTAAGAGCCTGGGTTAAATTCTAAAATTATTTAAATTTAATATTTTTGTTAATGATTTTGATGGAATTTAAAATAGATTGTTTTGAGTAAAGTTTTATGCTAATTCCTTAATTTTAACCAAGTTGATAAATTCTAAAATTCTAATGTCTAAAATTCTAATGTTAATTCTTTCTGAGTTGCCTGCCTGTGAGCAGTGTTTTTGTATTTGTTAATTTGAAGTACAATTTAATAAACTAATTTTCTTTAAACTAAATATTATGTCTTCATTTATCTTTTTTAAACACAGCAGGTTTTATTCTATCTGTCAAACACAACAGTAGTTTTGGTGCCGTGTACCAGTCTAGAAATTGCTCTCATGTTTTATAATATTTATTAGTAGTATTAAACTTTCAATTGTATTGCAATTATGGATGATGTTAGAGAAAGTAACTGTATGTATATTTCTGTATTTGGGTCAGACGAAACTGGAGATGGCTCTAAAGATAAGCCTTTTGAAACTTTATTATATGCTATGTTCTTTGTTGGTAAAGAGCCATTTCCTTCATTTCTTACAAATTCAAATGATGGTAAAGATTGGGATTTAATTCCCAGAAGTCAGGTTGCTAGTACCAAGAAAACTTGGTTATCCTTATTGGAAAGAAATTTACCTTCTAAAATAAACATTGAGGCAACCTCTGATAATGTAAATTCTGTTGGTAACAAAAATATTGATTCAAATGTTAATAGTAAACAATATGACTTAAATGAACAGGGATTAAAAATGGATTCTTCTAAATGTAATGTAATGAGTAATTTTAAAACAGTCTCTTCAATAGGAGACTTTTTAGATTCAATCCCAGTATTTTCAGGAGAGGAATCTGGCCTCCCATTAGAGGATTACATAGATAGAATTAAAATGTTAGCTGACCATGCAAATTGGTCTGAGTCAGACAAGGTCTTAGTTTTAAAGTTAAAACTGTCAGGCATAGCTGCAAGATTTATTAGAGATAATCCTAAGTTAAAAGAAGAGAAATCTTTCTCTCAAATTCTTAAAGCTTTACGCGACAGATTTTCCTCAATAGAATGTTTACACAGTAACTTGAGAGCATTTTTGCAAAGTTATCAGAGACCAAATGAATCTGTGCGTCAGTTTGCTGCTAGAGTTGAGGCTTCCTCATACAAAACTGTTTCACCTGGCTTACTAAATGACAGAGTGGCAAACCAGCAAAGACTTGATGTCTTGTGCTCGGTTTTCATTGAAGGCTTGAAGCCTCATTTCAAACGGCTAATCCTACCTCAAAACCACAAGAGTTTTGACTCTGCAAAAAGGCATGCTGTGGCGGAGGAAGAGGTGTGGAGCAAGCAACATGGGGATGATCCCCAATATGTTATGAGTCTTGGAGAGTCTGAAAATAAGCAGCTCCATGATGAGCTTAAGAGAAATAAAATGGAGGTAGAGAACCTCACTAAAAGGCTTGCTGAGTTGCAAACTCAGATTAACACCAAACCACAGCTGCCTCAAACTAGAGTGACAAAGGATAGCCGAAGGTGTTTTTCATGTGGTCTATTAGGTCACATAAGTGTGGATTGTAGGAAATTTCCTCAATCACACAGGTTCAACAGAAATTCTAGGTCTCTGCCTACTCGAATGTATCAACAACCTTTTTCTTTTCCACAACCTACACAAATCAATCCATATGGTTTTCCACAACAAATGCAGGGATTTCAACAACCTACTCAATTTTTTTACCATCAGCCAAATCAAAACTTTCAGCCTGACATAAATGAAATTAAACCTAAAATGAGTTACAACACTTTTTATACACCTAGGAGTGATAAAAATGACAGTGAAAAACAGAATTTAAACTAAGTAAGGGTGAAGGGAGTTTTCACTCCAACTTACCTTCTGAAGCCCTTGGGGTGTTACCTGTGGTACAAAATTCAAATTTGATTTCATTACAGAATTTGTCTCTACCAGTGATTTCTGGTATGATAAATAATGTTGATATTCCTATACTTATTGATTCTGGTGCTTCTATTAATGTGTTGTTTACAAATGTATTATCTCATTTAAATATACCTGACAGTCAATTAACAAAGTGTAATATAAATTTAAAAGGCATCTCTAGTGATATTATAAAAGTTTCCAGGAAATTAAATATTAATTTACATTTAAATAACAAAATATTTAATGTTGATTTTTATATTATGGACTGTGATTCTTGTAATTATTCAGCAATACTTGGTGTGAAATTTTTAAAGGGTTATAAGATGTCAATAGATTTTAGTAATAATGTTTTATACAATAATATTGTAACTGTGCCTTTTGCAATTAAGGATGAATCTGTACCATTTTCATTATCTAATGCAACTCAATTCTTTAATAATTATGAAATTAACAGAGAAAATACTTTGAATTCTGAAAAATATAGGGATAATTTGTGCTATGCACTTAGGAAATACACAATTCCTCCTCTATCGGAGGCTTTCATACAACTAAAATTAAAAGAGATTGTTAAATTTAATTCACCTACTGTGATGATTGAGCCTTTAAACAACAGTAAAATTCTGGTCGCTAGATCAGTAAATAATGTATCTAGATCTAATATATATAATGTAAAAGTATTGAATTTGTCAACTGATGAGTTGCACATAAATAAGCATTCAAATTTAGCAAAAATTGCTCCTATCACAGTAGTATCTTCTTTTTCAGTTAACAATATTACTGAGTCAAGTGCAGAGAGTGGTGATAATTTTGATGTTTGGGGAGGAAATTTTGATCTTTCACACTTAGACTATAATGAAAAAAGACAAATAGAGAGTTTAATTAATGATTATAAGCATATTTTTGCTAATTCTATTCCAGATTTAAAGGGGTGTGATACGGTTTTTCATAACATTAACTTAAAAGATGATATTCCTGTTAAACAAAAACCTTATAGAGTTCCTTATCATGTAAGAGATGAATTAGATAGGCAAATTAATGAACTTCTTGAGAATGATATTATACAAGAAAGTGATTCACCATTCTCCGCACCTGTACTGTTTGTTAAAAAGGCAGATGGAACATTAAGATTGGTAACAGATTTTAGAAAATTAAATGATAAAACTATTGATGATATTTTTCCACTGCCAAATATCACTGAATTGATTGATAGTTTAAGTGGTGCGAAATATTTTTCTACATTAGACTTAACATCTGGATTTTATCAAATGAAATTGCACCCAGACGACACACACAAATGTGGCTTTTCTACACCTTTTGGCCACTATGAATGGAAAAGAGTCCCTTTTGGTTTGAAAAATGCCCCCAGCTCCTTTCAACGACTTATGTCCATCGTCCTAGCTAAGCTTTCCCCTTTACAAATTTCTATTTACATAGATGATATTGTTATTGCATCTAGAACCTTTGAGGAACACTTAATGAAATTAAAGGTAGTATTTGATAGATTATCTCAACATAAATTATGTTTAAAGCCAAGTAAATGCAATTTTTTTAAATCTTCAATAAATTATTTAGGTTTTCAAGTTTCTGAAGGTATTGTCCAGCCTGACCCCTCAAATTTAAAAACTGTTAAAAATTTTCAAAAGCCCACCTCTAAAAAACAAATTCGCCAATTTTTAGGATTAACTGGTTTCTACAGAAAATTTATTGAAAATTACTCCTTAAAAGCTCTTCCCTTAACTAATTTAACTAAGCAAAATATTAAATTCTCTTGGATCCCTGAAGCAGAAAATTCTTATCAAACCTTAAAATCCGAATTACTTAAAGAACCCATTTTACATCTCCCTGATTTTTCAAAACCGTTTTCGGTATGTACCGATGCATCAAATTTTGCTCTTGGAGCAGTTCTCTGTCAAGAAGGAGAGGATGGATTTTTGCACCCTATTGCTTATGCTAGTAAAAAACTAAAAGATGCAGAAATAAACTATAGCACAGTCGAGAAAGAGACTTTAGGAGTTGTCTGGGCAACATCCTATTTTAAGCAATACCTTTTGGGAAAACATTTTACAGTTTATTGTGATCAGGCCTCCCTTTCAAATGTTTTGAAATTAAAAGACCCCACTTCTAGGATAGCACGATGGATAATGTCCATGACCCAGTTTAATTACAAAATTATTCATAAACCTGGTCGCCTAAATTTAACAGCTGATTATCTATCTAGATGTGTAAATAATGTAAATGTAAACACTATAGACCTGGATGTTGATACTAACCTTCTTTTAAGAGTACGTAATTCTCAAAATTCTGACCCTAATTGTATAAGAATTGGCTCATGCTTAGATAAAAATATTGACCCATTCCCTAAAAATTTAATGTTTTTCTTAAAAGATGATGTATTATATTGTACTAATAGAAAACCTAAATTAAAATATCAAAGAAAAGAGCGTATTGTTGTTCCACAAAATTTGATCTCTGATATTCTAAATTATTGTCATGATTCGATCACTGCAGGACATGGTGGTTTTAGAAGGACTTTGAGAAAAATTCAGCAACACTTTTATTGGCCTAGGATGTATGTTCAAATTTTAAATTATGTTAAGAGTTGTCCTGATTGTTTACAGAAAAGAGGATTTAAACAAAAACAAAAAGCTTCTTTACAGAGGTTTCCAAATTCTACTTACCCTATGGAAAGAATAGCTATGGATTGTATTGGCCCCATGCCTCTAACTTACTCTGGCAATAAGTACATACTGGTGATTACGGACTATCTTACTCGTTGGCCAGAAGCTTATGCTATCCCCAATATTAAATCTGAAACTATTTTAAATTGTTTAGAAAACTTCTTTTCTCTTCATGGTGTGCCAAAACACATTATCACTGACAAAGGATCTAATTTCATTTCGAATGCTGCCATGAAGTTGTATGAAAAATTAGGTATTGAAAAACATACCACTACTAGCTATCACCCACAATCGGATGGAGTCTGCGAGCGTTTAAACAGTAAAATAATTAACACACTTAGTCATTTAGTGTCTGAAACACAAGAGGATTGGGATCGACATTTATCTTTTGCCTTGCTGGCCCACCGAACTTCAATCCATTCCTCGACTGGTGAGTCTCCAGCTAATCTTCTCTATGGTAGAGAATTAATTTTGCCACATCATCTTCTTTTTAATTTAAATGAACAAAATTTTACCACTGTTAGTGATTATAGTCACGATTTGGCAATTCGTATGAAAAAATCTTTTGAAATAAAGAAGAACTTACTTAAAGCAGCTAAAACACAAGAGACATACAGAAATAAGTCTACTGTTATAAAAGATATAAAAGTTGGAGATTTAGTATATTTATACATTCCTGTTTTTCCAAGAGGACATTGTAAGAAACTCTCCAAACTTAATAAAGGTCCTTTTAAAGTTATACAAAAAACATCTAATGTAAACTTTAAAATTCAACATGTAAATGACACAAGAAATATTCAGTTGGTGCACATTGACAGATTAACAAAAATTCCAGAAAGAGATTCTGTGTTCTTTTCTTGTGCACAATCTGATAATTCAACAAGTAATACATCTCATGAGAATGATATAATTCCAACACAAAGATATAATTTACGACAAAGGAAAAACTAGAATGACATTTTTTTATTTTATTGTTGCGCAACATAATTTTTTTTAAGTGTATAATTTTTATATGTGTGTATTTGTTATTGATACATTGCAGAATGCTGCAAACTGGATTTAATTGATGTTGATTTAAGATAAAATTTGTTGCTATTGATATTGCAGATTACTGCAGGATTTAGAGAATGATTGAGAAAAGATTAATTTGGATTATATGAATTGATTATATTTATATTGATAGAGATATATAGTTACTTATTTATTGTTATTGAGAGTGCAGATTTATGCAAATATTTGATTACGTGGTCCATGACGTAAGTTCTGATCACATATGTTGATATTTTTTGGTATATATTTGTTGTCGTTAAAAGTATTAGAGTTCTGCAAAGATAAAAGTGGCAGTGTATATTAGATAACTGCAGATGCAGATGATGTTATGTGTAGTTCTGAATGGACATGAATAGATACTTGTGTCTTTGAAATTTTAGTATATTATTGTTACTTATTGATAATAATTGTTATTGTGTCAATTGTCATTTGACACTTCTATTGAAATTTTATTTATTTTATACAACTTATGTACATTGTTTTATTTTTTTAGATCACTCTATTTACACATTTTTTTTTTCTCTTTCCAGCTGGTATTTATATTTTGTAGTGGAAGTGAGAGTTGTTTCTCAATGGTTATTCAAGGTACCTTTTCAAAATTCAATGTTTCGATTCTTTGAAAACTATTTGGCTGGTCCAATGTTTTCTTAAAAATTTATTTTTATTCATAGCTAATGAGAATCAATGTCAAATCCTCTACCTTTACTTTTGTCTACACAAATTTAGTGATCTGATGTACAAAAATTTATTCATTATAAAATTCTCTTTTAGTTTATAGTTTGTTAACAAATTGCTTATTCCGAAATAGAGGTTGAATTCGGATAAAAATTGTTATACTTAAATTGGTAACTTCTGATAGATATTTTATTTTTATTATCAAAAATTTTTCATTTTTCAAATGAAAAATTTTTGGGGGATAGGTGGAAGGAATGTGTTGGGTTGCTTTAGAATTTAGGTAATTTGGAGGTTTGAAAATTTGCTTTTATTTCTTTTTCCCTGGCTCAATATTCTTAATTTGGTAATATTTAAATAATATTTATTGGCTTTTTCATTTATTCTTTAATTAGAATATTTTTAATCATCTAAATTAATTTTCTTTATAATATTCTTAGTTAAAAATGTTCCATTCCTTAAATTAATATTACTTTTGATTTGTAAATTTTAAAAATTATTTATTTATTTGATTCCCCTTAAAATTCCCTTTAATTTGATGTCTCATTTTCCCATTTTGGTTAGAAATTCCGTTTGTTCTACAGTTTCAAGTTATTTCCATGTCTCACTGTAATTCAAAAATTTCAGTTGCGGCCATTTTCGGAATTCTGTTTTGCGGGCTTTTTACTGCGATTAAAGGCGCCACCTAAGCGTTTTTCGCGCCCCTTTGGAATTTGGGATTTTTTTAATTGGTTCGCGTTTTTTTCGGATCGTCTGCTCTCGGAATTAAGAGTATTATTTTGGCAATTCTAATTTCGGTAAGCAAATTTTAATTGCTGCCGTTTATCTAAACTCGCCCTTTTGCCGCAAGTATAAATACGCGCTCAGAACTTTTCAGTTTCAGAGTTTTTTGTTGAAATCCTTCGTTGTGGTTAGCGCGAGAAGTGCGTTGTTTATTTTCGAATGGAACTTATGTTCCACGCGACCTTTTAATGGAACGTTAAGTTCCTCGCGTTATTCTTTTTTTTTTCATTAGTTGTTTTAATTTAAATTATGCATTTTTCAAGCTTTTATCGCGGAATTCGCGACGTAACTCTCCAGAAAAGTACGTGGTGAAAATTCCTTATGCGAGCTGCGTGAACGTAGTTTCTGACGAGGACGGCCGTTCTAAAAAGATCCGAGTGTTCCAGAAGTAGTTGTTAGGTCTGATCTCCTGAGTTTGCAATCCTTTTCAAGAAAATGCTGAATCCTCTCCTGTTTCAAGTTTGGGTGAATTCCAGAAAACCAGTGTAGTTTTATTCCTGTCAGCTCAACTATTAGAACTTTTTGTCTCCAACCAGTGCAGCTCTAATGATTGGAACTTCGCCCCCCCCCCCCATGTCTGATGACCCAGCTGGTGAATATTACTGTTATATTTAAACTCCTAATTTCTTAAATTCTCAATATTTTTGAAATGCATTTAATCAAAATTTATTCTGTAAATTTAAAATTCTAAAACTGTATTCTGAGAGCAAATTTCTAAACCTTCATAATTTTTAAGAGCCTGGGTTAAATTCTAAAATTATTTAAATTTAATATTTTTGTTAATGATTTTGATGGAATTTAAAATAGATTGTTTTGAGTAAAGTTTTATGCTAATTCCTTAATTTTAACCAAGTTGATAAATTCTAAAATTCTAATGTCTAAAATTCTAATGTTAATTCTTTCTGAGTTGCCTGCCTGTGAGCAGTGTTTTTGTATTTGTTAATTTGAAGTACAATTTAATAAACTAATTTTCTTTAAACTAAATATTATGTCTTCATTTATCTTTTTTAAACACAGCAGGTTTTATTCTATCTGTCAAACACAACAATAAAACATCACCTTCTTAATTGCTCTATAAAAAATTAACTATCAAATGTTTCAAAATTTGAAAAACAATAATCAATAGCTTATACTTCTGGCTTCTTTTTAAGATTTTTTTTAGATTTATGAATTAATTTGGAATTAGTATATTTGGTCTAGTATATTAAATTCAGGTCGGATCGGGCCATGTCAAAATAAACAAGAAAGATCAATCATGCATAAGCATTGATTATGAAACACTTTCCAACTGAAATGCAATTTCATTTAAAAATTTTTAAAATGTGATACATTCAGTGGTGATATCTTTTACATTATCACAGTACTACAGTAATTTATTATACTTAAATATTTAAAACTGTATCGAAATATAAATCATTTGATTCTCTATGCAAAATCAATGAATATTTCATTCATATAACTTGTATTCCAGACTCCAGAGCTAAATAATTTTGTGTAAAAAAAATTCAGCAATTCTTATGTAACTCACCTTACAATCGCTTCAGATATTTGCATTCTGCATAAGTTAAAATTAGGATTCGTTGAAGAAATAATAAAAGTTTAGGGATCATTTAAAATCACAACTATTGTAATTGCATAGGCACGGAATTTAGATACACAGATAATACACAGATACGCAGATAATATATGTGTGTGTGTGTGTGTATATGTATTCAAAGTATTGGAATCGTGCCGAAGATCGAAACTCGAATTTTCGAAGAATCTACACGTTTTGGGACTTCTAGAACACGAAAAAACTATTTTTAGGAAGGCGTCTGTGTGTGTAAGAGTGTATCTGTGTATGTTTCTGTGTGTCTGTGAGGATATTACATCCACTCTAATTGAAAAACTAATGGACCGAATTTCATAAAATTTGGTAGGTATGTTTTTTGTGGGAAATCCTGATGTTCATTAGATTATAGTACGATTCGTAATAAAAGAATTGGCCTTCTTTGCGAAATGACCGGCGGAAATTGCTTTTATCCACTCTATCTAAAAACTAATGGAACAAATTTAACAAATTTTGGTGTATAATATTTCAATGACCTACAAGTGATTTATATACCAAATTTAACAAAATTTGGTACATAAATCATTTGTAGGTTATTCTAGTACGATTCAGGAAAAAGGAACGGGCTATTTTTGCGAACTGGCCCGCAAAAATCGTTAAATATAAAAATAAAGGACTACGTGTGCTCAATTATATTAATTAAATTCCTATTTTATACGTGATTTTTGACAACAAAAAAAATAAGACTAACCCCATTACTCTAAGACTAGCCATTGAGATATTCTAGTTTTTTCATGTTTTCGCTACTCCACCTTTGATAATAAGTCCAGCTATCAAATGAGAACCAAATTTAAGTTTAACATGCAAATTCAATGTCATTTAGTGCAGTTAAATACTTATGGCTGTAATTTTGTGCAGATAAACTCAAATTATTATTGAAGAAATAAAAAGAACGTGAATATGAGTCTGCAAGGAAAGACATGTGCTGCCCACATCAGAATTTTTAACAATATTACAACAATAATTTATAGAAGTACACCACCTTTGACAATAAGTCCAGCTATCAAATGAGAACCAAATTTAAGTTTAATGTGCAAATTCAATGTCATTTAAAATACTTATAGCTGTTATTTTGTGCAGATAAACTCAATGAAGAAATAAAGAGAACGTGAGTATGAGTCTGTAGAGAAAGACATGTGCTGTCCACATCAGAATTTTTAACAATATTACAACAATGATTTATAGAAGTGAATGGGGATTATTTGCTGACCATTTCGAAAAAAAATGTATGATCTATATTTAAAGATCTACCAAATTTTTGTAGAATAAAATGTTCCAACAAATTTAAGCTGTGTACCAAATTTTAACTCTCTAGGACGTAGGAAAGTGCATTAAAAATGCCATCAAATAAGTATATCATGAAGAGTTGCATAAAATTAAAAAAAAATTTGAAAAACTGTTATCTACCAAATTTATTTTAATATGTGAAGCCTTTCTCATATACAAAATGATTAAACTCTTGGAAAGATATTTATTATATAATATATCTCTTTTTTCTTTCAGGAGGATATCCCAAAAGTCAGAATTTAATTGAATTTGTTTTTTTCCCTATATTAAATAATTTTTAATTAAAAAACTACTTAACATATTTTACTGAAATTTTTTATATATATATTATGGGATAATGTGAATATTTCCTAAAAATTTCGAAGCAATTTGTGAATATTAAATTTGCTTTAAAAATGTTTGAAAAATTAGGTCCCATAGGGTTCAATGTATTTCATTTTTTCAACCCAGGTTCAATAAAAAACTAATCGGGTGATATTATTTATTTATATTCCCATAGGTCCCACAGACCGTCTGAAAAACATACTAAAATTTCATTTTGATAAAGTCATTTTTACAGCAGTTATAGTGCTAATGGACAGACAGACAGAATGAACAAAATCATAAACACTTTTCAACTATGTTGTAAAGTGTTAATAAAAAAGCTTAAAATAAATCAAAACTGAAAATGAAAAATTTGAAATTACATATTGTGAGACCAGAAAGTGTTCTCACATTTGATGAGATAATTTTATGTGAGTATTTATGATGCCTAGAATGGCAAACAAAGCTATAGTCTGGCTGGCGCCGGGGTTTATGACAACGTGAACTTTAAGGTCAAAAGGACTATAAATTTAGGGGTGCCAGACCAGAGGGGCTGAGAGGGGCCTTGCTAAATGTGAAATGATGCCATTGGGTTAAAAAGAACCAATGAGCACCAAGGGGAAGAAGGGCGGAGCCCTTCAAAAATATTATCTATCTATACTTACATAGAAAGTTTAATCACATTGAAATGTTTTTAACAACACTAACAATTGTGGCATATAACATGTTTGTTTTGCTACTACTGCAATGCATATTTGATGCTGATGAGTTCTAACTAGAGAGTAGTTGCACTGTTCACTGATAAATGAAGAACGCATTTTTTAAAAAACATAATCTCAGTCTTTTTTCATCCCTTCTCATCTTCAACCAAAATGATAAATAAAAATTCACTTTATAGTAATGCTCATTCTTGATTTGTACATATTTTTAAAATTTGGGTTCCTTTTCATTTAATACTATATGTGATGAGGTTGTGTTTAATTCCTTAAATAGCAAATTTTAATCAGCATACAAGCCAACAGGTTTCAATGTATTGGAAAATATTCAGGCCGGGCCGCGTTGGGGTTGGTTTTGAGTGTTTACGGTACGGATCAGGCTCAGGTGAATTCCAATGAAAAAATCTCGGCTTTGGCTGAGTCAAATCTTGACATTTTTGAGTCGGAAAAAGTTTTAAAATTAGACCTGTGCAAATAGCTGACTTTTGATCATCGACTTTTCCTTTTCTTCTGCCGGCTCTAAGAACTGGGATTTTTCCAAATTTAGATAATTTTACCCCCTTATTGCAGTGACGCAATAGCCAGAACACATTTTTTTTTTTAATTCTTAAATTCTAAAAATTCCTTACTTATTTCATTATTTATTTATTTATTGAAGATAAAAGTGGGTTGCTTTTCTAGTTCAAGGATTCCAGAATCACAAACTGAATGGGGATTGAGTAGATTTTTTATCACATGTGTCTTTAGAAAACATTTTGAAACTTTTTAATTTTGAGGGGGGAGTGAATCCCTCCCCTCCCTTAAATACGCCTATGCATATGTGTTTAATATGTGTGTTAAATGTTTAATTGGCTGAATAAATGAGAAATGCCCAGTTTAAAGTGAGATATATTTGAAATTTGGTGCATGGGTGAACAGTTTGAAAAAAGACAACTGAAAAAATTGAATTATTTAAAAAATCGTGTTTTTGGGTTTGCTCATTGTGAAACCGTTGAATTTTAATGGATATTCAGCTAGTGTTTAACTATTTGGTAAACCAATTAGTTTATACCATTAAAATTCCTGCTGCATTAGGTTCTGGCCCATAGTTAAATTTATGAGTGTACAAAGATTTAGTCTTCTAGGTCACCGGAGGCTTCTGAAAGGTTTGGAACGACAAATACATGCAGAATAATTATTATATAGGTATTTATTGAATTACAGTATCTGTATAAATGAAATAATTTTTTCTTTCTTGCTTATAAATATTTTTTATAGTATGTATAAATATTCGGTGAACCAGTAATTGTTCCCCTCGAAATTCTGACTGTGTTAATTTCTCTCCCGAAGTTGAATTTTTTCGTGTACAAAGATTTACTCTTCTAGGTCACCGGAGCTGTTGAAGTGTTTGTAAGAACAAAGCACATGCTGGACAATTATTATATAGGTATTTATTGAGTTACTATCCCTACAAATAAAATCATTTTTCTGTAAAAATGCCGTGAAAGTGCAGTACCACTACTAGAGATTAACTATTTGAATAGAATTGCAGTTCCGCAGTGCCAATGAAGTGGCGGCCGCCGTTGCTATTCATTACTATGCAGAACCCGAGATTTCCCAGTAATCCCGGTTGAGAAACGCTGGTTGAAACAAATTATTTTCAACAAAAGGAATTTTCATGCTAAATACTATAATTTCCAAATACATACTACAAGCCTAAAAAATTCGGTATGTAGAATATATACGTGCATCACATATTACTTTCCTTATATACATAATGTATAAGGAAAGTATTGTGACGGGGTCGAAAATTCGAATTCGAGTTTTCGACGGGAGAGCACGTTTCAAGCATCCCTGATCACGAATCAAACATTTTTGAAGTGATGTCTGTGTGTGTGTGTGTGTGTGTGTGTGTGTGTGTGTGTGTGTATGTGTGTGTCAGTGAGTCTGTGGAGACGATAACTGACGAACGAATGGACCGATTCGAACCAAATTTGGTACAAAAATCACAATCCGTAAACACTGGAAGCCTATTGTTTTTATACGTAATCGAATGTTCAGAACCCCCCTAAATTTTCGAATGAAATTTTGAAAAAATCGTCAAAAAATCAAAACCGCTAATAAAATTACGAAAATAGACATTTCTTATGTAATTTTTCATTAGAAAACGATTGGTATAAATTTTAGAACGCTAACATGAACCGTTCTCGAGATATTGTGCATTTTTAAAAAAAATTATGAAAAAGTCACATAAAAAAAAAAATTCCTATTGAGAAACATGTTCACTTTTCATATGTGCGATAAATTTCCATGCGATAAATTGAGTGACATCATTCTCGTGGATCTAGCTCGTTCCATTCATGAAAAAACATACTTTGAATAATACTTTTGTATTTGAACGCCAATAGTCATTTATCTGCTGTAAGAATAACTTTTTTCTTCGTGCATAACGCTTGGCGAGATTTTGGCGACGAATTTGGCGGAATGTCGCCAACTTGGCGACTTTTTTGAAATGTTGCCAAATTAATGAAAATCTCGCCAAATGGATAAAAATGATGCTAAATCAATGAAAATGACGACTAATTGTCGAAAATTCAATATCTTGGAAAGAATATTAGTATCTACTATAAGAAAAACCTATTTTTTTACTGTAAAGTAGTAAATTCATTACATTATATAAAGAAAGTCATGTGTTGCCCACATCAGATTTTTTTTTAGTGTTGTATCGTCCATTTCAAACTTCAAATTTCATACAATGCACTCCAATGTATACTATTTAAAAAGGAAAGAATGATGATCAAAATGACTAAATAAATATTAGTTTTATAACATCGCTCTGGACTCATAGGCATAGAAATATCATTAATTTTATTTTCAGTTTTTTAATACACATATTTTAGTGTTGTATCTGGATAAGTCTCCAAAACACACATTGAAGTTACACACACACATATATATATATATATATATATATTTATACTAGAATTATATTATAATCGGCTAGGAGAACTGTTTGGTTATTTCTTGACAAGAAATAGAATGGATAGGAAACTTTCCTTTCAGTTATGTTTTATCATTCTTTCATTCATTTACCTTGTCCGCCAAACCACACACCCTTCTAAGATTCCCTCCTTTATCCCCTTGAACAGGTGAGTAAGTCAAACTATAGAGGTCCAAGGGCCTTTCGTCACCTTACTTACTCTCATTGGCCCATTAGATACCAATCATGTGAAAAAAGGAACTGCTCATCTCTTGAGTCACCGGGTGCAATTTTCAAGGGAATGGAGTTTTTTTTCAATTGAAGCGTCCCCTTATATCCGTAAACTTCACTTTTATTGCTTACTAGCAGCAAACCCGCTCTTCATACGGAATATATAATATAAAGAAACTTAAAATTCATAATCATGTGCAAATTCCTATAGTATACTAAATGACATTGTTA
This sequence comes from Amaurobius ferox, assembly GCA_951213105.1. Lineage (NCBI taxonomy): Eukaryota > Metazoa > Arthropoda > Arachnida > Araneae > Amaurobiidae > Amaurobius > Amaurobius ferox. The sequence continues at coordinate 167,510,649 of OX578138.1, forward strand.
ATCAGAATAGTCTATTAAAATATTTAATTTAATGCTCCTAAAAAGGAGTTTTAGAATATCTGTTCTCGCTATACAAAATTATATTCATGGGCAGATCAGAAGAATAAAACAGCCTGGTCTCGTTTGTAAACAAATTTACAAAAAATATGAAATTGAATCAATAGATGCAAAATAAAAGTGCTAAAATTATATGGGACCCGTACTACTTATATTCGCAAATATTAGAAGATATATCCATATATTAGTAGAAGATTACATGCACAACAAGAGTTTCTAAAATCTTTACCAAAATAAAACAGATGACGTAATAAATTGAAAATATCAATAATCCCATAATCTTTAAACTTAAAAGCCGTAATCCATTCCAATATATGCCAATATCAAAATATATGTCAATATACCTGTACTACTGGTAGACTAAAAGATATACCTGTGCATTTGTACAGGATTATCCGTACTCTATACAATATATGAGTTTCAACAATTTTTGCCAAAATAAAACAATGGGGTAATAAGTTGAAAATATCAATAATAATGTTCAATCCAGTCAAAAATGCCATATCGGTGAAATTCATTTTATATATATTTCTTTATTACTTAAATCGGAAAAAAAAAATTTTAAATCGTCTGCCGCATAAACACATTGGATTTAATTCCGTTGTTTAGCGACATATAATTTTCTTCAAATAAATTGGTGGAAAATATATAATAATGGATAAATGGTGCATAATATAATAATGGATAATATAATAATGGATGCAATATAATAATGGATAAATGATGCACATTTGTTTAGCTGGATAGACCTACATATATAAACAGAAAAAACTTTCAGGATTATAGTATGGACTAGCAGTATACCTGTTCTTTGTACGGAATATACATTATACAGAAACTTAAAATTCACGATCATGTGTAAATTCCTATGCTGCAATTGTTATTCAAAATATTCTATTAAAATATTTAAATTAAATACTTATTTAAAGAAGTTTAAGAATCTCTATTCTCGCTATACAAAATTATTTTCATAGGCAGATCAGAAGAATAAAACATCCTGGTCCTATTTGTAAATAAATTAAGAAAAAAAATTAAATTGAACCGATATATGCCAACATGAAAGTGCTAAAATTCTATGGAAAGATATACCCATACTACTTATATTCTCATAGATTAGAAGATATATCTGTGTATTAGAAAATGACCCATACTGCAATATATGAGTTTGAAATATCTGTGCCAAAATAAAACATATGACTTCATAAATTAAATATATCAATAATTCTCATAAGTCTGAAGGCCAGAAAAATTCAGTCAAAAATGAGTGAAATATATGAGTTTGAAAAATCTGGGCCAAAATAAGACAGATGATTTTATAAATTGAAAATATCAATAATTCTCATAAGTCTGAAGGCCATAAAAATCTAGTCAAAAATGCAATTTCAATAAAATTTACTTTACATGCATTATCTAAATCAGAAAACATATAATAAAAATAATCTGCCACACAAATACACTGGATTCAAATTCATTGCTAAGTGACATGATATAATTTTCTATAAATAAATTGGCAGTAAAAATATCATCGGCATAATGCTATCTCTATGGAAGGTTTAATTGTTCGTTTTTAATTAATATCTAGACAACCCCTGGTCTTAGAAACTCGAAACATGGACTCAATTTTAAGTGGGGGCTATTTCAAGGCTACCCACAAAATTAAAAAAAATTCGGTTCAACCGTTCTCCCGTGATAAGACAAACATACATACATACAGACAGACAGATTTTCAATTTTATTTATACAGATTTACTGCATATTTGAATCTTATCTTCTGTAATAATATGAAAATGACTACTATGAAAATTTTCATTTCTACCCTATTGTTTTATAAAAATTCTCATGAATCTACTCAAATGCTTATGGCAATTACAAATTACAATAGAATATGCTGTTGAATAGGAATCCTCGAGTAAATTAAATGTTAATATTTATACCAATAGTCTCTCAACATTATCTGCATTACAATCCATATCTAATAAATATAACTACATATCTGTGAACATTAGGGACTAAAAATCCAGTAGATAGCATGATGAGCATCTTTTACGGTGATCTACAAGTCAGCATATAACTTGTTCAATATCAATTAGAGAAAATTAAGGATTGTTTTTACATCACACAAAATATGTATGCTTTTTTCATAAAATGATAACTCACTGAAACATTGAAAATGTTTTACATAGTCAGTGTATAAACAGAAGCTTTAGAGGGGGCTCCCTGAAACAACAAATGTTCAGTTCTCACATTGAAATTTAGCGCTTTTGAGACTCTAGAAAATAAGGGGAGACAATTCCATTATGCAATCATTCATTTTGAGCAATTTTAATGAAAATAATCCTTCATTTTTATGTATACTGCAAAAATGTGAAAGCATTGTTTAACTAATCTCAGATTTTATCAAAAATAAGATGGATGGAAAAGAATGCTTAAGCATTACACAGGAATTTAATTTAGACACGTGAAATCACACTTAAAAAATAATAAATACTTTACAAAAATATTAATTAATAATGAAACATACTGCAAAGAAATGAATGCTGTGCATTTTTTAATTCCCATAATTTGAAACTAAATATGGATGAAAAAGGATATTTCAACATGAAATGTATGCACAGGAATGTAATCTATATATCTATATCAACGAAATAGCACTTGAAAAAGTAATCAATATTATGTAAATATATTAATTAATAATGAAACCCACCACAAAGAAAGAATGGCATGTATTTTTCATTCACAAAATTCAAATTAAACATATATGGAAAAGGATGTTTCAACATTACACAGCAATGTTATATACATGAAATCGCAATTATTTGAAACAGTATCCATCAATAAAGTTAAAATGATGCAACTTAGTACTAGTACTAGGTTAATGCATGGGGATAATGTACGAAAGAAACGAAATGGCGGCCACAAATTCGATCGAAATTCCCTTTAACAGAGAATTTTTATTGAAAAATCCTTAACTTTACGGAATTCTAAAAAAATTGGCAATTCTCATCAAAAATCGGTAAAAAGATAAAAATCATAAAAAACTGGGAGTATCCTGGAAAAACCAATAAAATTAGCAGCTATGTAACTATAATAAAAGAATTAAATTAAAAATATTTTTACCTCTAAACAATTTATATATTTGTCATGGGTTAAATCACATATGGATATTTTTGGGAACTAAACTGCCGATCAATATGCTAAAATTGCTGCCTCTACTGGTATTTTTGTAAAAATTCCCTTTCTGCATTCTTGTTTAACTAAATTTTGTAAAAATTTTCATCTCTGACAAAAAATTTTAAATGATTATATTTCAACTCATACACATCATCCTTCTAGAATCAAATATTTTCTTCCAGTTGCCAACCCAAATTTATAATAAATTTCTAATCTATTTTCTCACCAGCCATGGCCCTTTCCTTGATTTCTTATATTATCCTAATAATCTACCTCTAATTGTTATAATAAATGTGAAAATGTGGACTATTATATTTTTTCCCTGCATTTTTGACCATTATGGTTTGCTAATATCAGTCAAAAATAAAAACTCCATTGGTAAGATTAAAAACTGCTTGGATTAAAAACTTGGATTAAAAAAAGTATTGCAGATAGTATTATCTAATTATCTGGTTCATTTATGAGTTATCAATGCTTTTAATATTTTTCTGATCAATGGATTTATGTTTTACTATATACACCATTCTTTATATGTATTGTTTACTTGTATTCACATGTTTGTTTATTTTCTTTTTCTCTGTGTTTTACTATCTACATTGTTCTTTATGTATGTTTAATTGTGTTTGCCTGTTTATTTTCTTTTTCTTGTCCTTGTTTTATTAGGCCTATCTTGTTCTAAATTTCATTTCTCATTTATTTTGTTTCTACTCTCATTTGTCACTTGTTTTAATTAAATTCTTAGCTGTCAGCCTTTCAGAATTTTAATTGAAAAGTTGACCTTCTGGCCAGTTACAGAGTTTTAATTTTATTGAGTCATGTGAAATCAACTTAATTACTGCTCACTAAATTTGTAACCCATCCGAGAGGACACTGCATTTTATTTTAAAAAAGAAAAGGCCATCCATAAAATTTTTTATCTGGATAGGGACGGGAAAATGATCAATTTCTATAGCCATGTTTCATACAACATAGATAGGAACATACCTGAAAGGCAGCCACTACGACTGCTTTGTCCACATTAGAAAGAAGCTTCTCAAAAGTTTTTGTGACGCCGTCAGACCAGGCAGCACAATTAAAGTGGGCATACAATTCCCCTGAAAAGAATGAACCATGCACTTTTTAGTTAAAGTGCAAACATGATGTAAACGTTAATGGCTACTAAAAGATTTTCAGTATTCATTAATGGTAATACAAGGCATACATTATATGACATTAAAAGGCAATTAGTATCAAACTGAAATAAAATAACTTGATGTGGGTAGCACATGACTTTCCTTATACAGCCTTGATCAAAAGTATTAGGCACCCTACTGAAATCCATTTATTTTAAGGTACTAATGTGTTGGGATAAAAAAAAATGCAGATTCAAAATAATCATTTTTTATTGAAATTTATCAATATTTGGTTGGACCTTCTTTCGCCTTTACGATGGCATTAATTCTATTGGCATAGAGCGTACTAACCTACTGCATTCCTCTCTTGGTATCTTTTTCCATTCCTCTTGCAATATGAATTTTAAGGTTGTTTTTGAAGTAATGAAATACTTCTTGATCTTGCGTTTGAGAAAAGCCCACAACTGTTCAATGGGGCTGAGGTCTGAAGACTGTGGAGGAGAATGCAAAAGATGTACACCATTTTCACTAAACCACTTCATAGTCACAGTAGATGTGTGACAAGTTGCATTGTCATGTTGGAGTCTGACCCCATCCATATTTGCATCGCCGAAAATTCAAGAAAAAGATGCTTGCAGTGTTATTTCTAGGACATTTATGTATGTCAAAGAGTTCATTCATCCCTCATAGATGCACATTTCGCCACAAGCACACCACCGGCTGCCATGCATCCCCAAATCATTATGGTGCCACCACCATGTTTCACAGTGGACACTATGCATTCTTCCTTATATTTCTCACCTACACGTCTCCTCACATAAGACACACCAGGTGTTCCAAATACCTATAGTATTGAAATTATTTTACTAACATCATAAAAAGCTTTACAAAATAAGTTGCTACATATTGACAATTTCATGCTAGTTTTGAATAAAAGCAAGTGAAATAAAGCATACCTGAATGTTTGATTCATCAGACCACAGAACTTTTTCCCAATCTTCTTCAGTAAAATGTGGTGATGTTTAAGAGCCCATTCCAATTGTTTCCTTTTGTTTATTTCAGAAATTCATGGCTTCTTCCTGGACTTGCAACCTTTCAATCCAGCTTCTACTAGCTGTCTTCTAGTGGTTGGAGCAGAGATTCTTTTTCTTGTTGCCTCTGATAATTCAGCAGCTAATTGAAATGAAGATTTTCTCTCTCTCTCTCTCTACGATTTTTCAATGCAAATCATTTCCAAAGTCGATCATCTCTGGGTGTAGTGATCTTTTTTCTCCCACTTCTCCGATGATTTAAATAACTATCAGTATTCTTAAGACGTTTGATAGTGTATTGCACTGCGCATCTCGAACATTTCACTTTTCTGGCAATTTCACATCAGCTATTGCCTTTCTCGTATAAAAATTGAATTTTCAACTATAGTTCGTTGCTAAGCTCCTTAGTTTTTGGCATTTTATACAGACAAGATCTCAAATTTAGATGAAATAAGCAACAATCATGTACATGTGTACAAACTAGAACAGCGAATGCAATCGACTGCTTCCACAAAAACCTGGAATTTCCAGTTATTGTCCTGGAAATGTTTTATTGGTTGTCAATTGAAATGACATTTGCATTTCATTTCAACTTCCTACTACGTATGCAGTCATAAACAAATGAGATGATTTCAAGTAACACACCCGCAGTTAAAGTAGAAAAATTAGGGTGCCTAATACTTTTGATCAAGGCTGTATAATGCAATGAATTAACTACTTTTACAATAAAAAAATAATGTATAAGATCCATGGTACTGTGTTTTTAATGCTGTACATTGTACATTGGGGGATTTTCTGGATGACAACATGTAATACTATTTCAAAGTACCCAATTAACTTATATTTCACAACTCTAAATTAACAATTATCAATATGGATAGCATCCTCAATAAGAGATAAGAGTCTATATATTAAAATATTATAATGATCAATTCATCAACTAGGCCTCCGTTTTAATTAATTTAGCATTCTTTTTGCAATTTTGACAAAATTTTCATCAATCTGGGGCAAAATATCACCAAGTTGGCGATACTTTGATAGATAATTCACCAAGTCTGCCAAAGACATCACCAAGTATTACAGACAAATGGAGAGAAGAGCATTTTTTATAAACTGGAATGTGTGCCAGTCATACGACAGAAATCAGAATTTTCAAAACATTACTTCTCATTTGGCATTCTTTTTAGAAATTTGGCAACATTTTTGTCACTTGGCAACATTTAAAAGAGTCTCCAACTTGGCGACATCCCACTAAATTTCTTGCCAAGCATTACAGACAGACAGAGAAATGAGTTATTCTTACAGTCTACGTCTACTCTTATGTTCTTTCCAAGATATTGAATTTTCATCAATTAGACATCATTTTCATTGATTTAGCGTCATTTTTATCAATTTGGCAATATATAAAAAAGTAGCCAAGTTGGCGACATTCCATCTAATTCATCGTCAAAATCTCTCCAAGCGTTATGGACAGAGAAATAAGTTATCCTTATAGCAGATAAATGACTAGTAGCGTCCAAATACAAAAGGAATGGAACAAGCTAGATCCACGAGAATGATGTCATCACATTCATAGCCTGATACCAGGGTCACACTGAAATTTTTGAGATACAGCTAAGTGGTACAAGTTAAACTTAACAACTCTTAGGAGTGTTCAAAGTATTCCCCTCCAACATCAATGCACTTTTGTAGGCAAATTTTCCAAAGATTAAATGCTTCAAGCCATTCATTTCTTGGAATCGATGAAAAATATGCCTTAACAGCCTCATCAATCTCATCTTCGAAATACTAATTCTGACCTGTACTTCTGAAGAACACAACATACATTACTTTTTTCATTGTTCGTTGTCTTTTCACCATTGTTGGTTTGGGGTCAAAATCAAAAACCCATACTTTACTTTCTTGATGTGTTGGAACGTCAAAAAACGGTATGTACTAGTTATGATTCTAGAAATAATGCAGTGTCCACCATCATTATGTAATTTTAGGGTTTCTTTACTGATTCTGACGTGCTCCGCTTTTTGGTGTTCTGTTAAATTATGGGGGATCCAACGACAAACTAATTTTTTCATATGCAGTTCTTTATGAATAATTTTATGTATAGCTATAAGTCTAATGTTAAGTTCCTTCTATATCATTTGGTAGGTACAGCGATTATCGTCAATTAACATTTTTCGAATAGCCGACACATTTTCTGGGACTACAGCTGACAAAAGGCTTCCTTTGTGTTCTTGATATAGGAGAGAATGTCGACCTTTTCTAAACTCTGTAAATCAACTGGCGGCACGAGATCAGTGGTGGCACGAGATGGAGCATCATTTCCATATGCTAATTGTAGACGTTGAAAACATTCTTCTTGATTTAGCTCTACTTGATTTACCCTTTGTATGTTTCTATCATTTTCTGTGATATGGCATCACAGAATCCATACTCTTAATAGAAGGAATTTTTTAAATATATACTTTTCATGTGTTAACACATAATCTATCTATCTTCTATCTATAATAACCAGTGAGGCCCACAAGCATTCTTATTTATGGGATATCTATTATAAAAGACAACACTCCATCACTGTCTGCGTAGCCATAACACAAAACAAAGTATTATAATATTCATTTTTGTAAATAAGTTATAAAGGAGTCCGATATCCAGCTCCACTTTCAACATCAGATGTCATACTCGAAGTAAAGATCCAGAATTATGTTCTTACTATCAAAAACATGAAAACACATGTTTATTTATCAGTATGTCCCCCTTATTCAGAAAGCAATAATTGACCTAGCACATTACAGTTTTTTCTAAAATGTAACATTTGATCTGAGGAGTTGCAAGAAACTTTCAAATAGAATTTTAAATATGCTAAAAAAATCTCTAAAAAAGGTAAGCATTAGCGATCAAAAATATTATCAGAGTTTCCATCTTAACACCATCAGAAAGATCAAAAAATTCTCTTTCAACCAAATTTCGTGTGAAATCCATAGCATTAATAGATGAATTTTCATGATTTTTTTTTTAAATATATACTTTTTGTGTATTAAAGACATAAAATATCTATATCCTACATTAAAATCAAAGACAAATGAAATCAGTGGCGAAGTGAAAATTTAATTCGCCACTGATGAAGGGCATAATAGTGCCCGAAAACTCTATGGCTGTATGATTTTGTACGTCGTAAAAAGGAGATTTTAATAAAGGACTATTTTTGGTTGTCTCTGATTTTAATGTATTAATTAGTTGACGTGTTTCCATACTATTTAATATATCTATTTCCTATCTATAATAATAAAGGAAAATGTCTGTCTATTTATCTGCAGCAAAAAATCTGGGCGACATAAGGCTATGAAATTTGGTACACAAGTACATCAGAACCTGGGGCCAACGGCCGTACCGTGCTGAAAACACCGGTTCTCGTTAGATCACCGAAGTCAAGCAGCATCGGGCGCGGTTAGTACTTTGTGGGTGACCACCTCGGAACACCGCGTGCTGTTGGCCATCTCGGGTGCGGTATCCCCGTGGTTTGCGCGCTAGATTTGCACGCTACCACAAATGCCGCCGTGTTCATGCGGAGTACGATCACGTTAAACATGTGGGTCCGTAAGTCCTTCTGAGAGGTTGGTGGTAGGGGAAGGAGGGTACGGTCCCTGTGGATGCCTCCCCCACTGGGTTCCGGTCTAAATTGGGTGGCACTTCCCGGCCGTCCATACAGTTACCTTACACCTTTCTGGTAGGTCGGACGGTCTGGGTCTCAACAACAACAACATCAGAACCTGGGAAGATGCACCTAAGCAAGATTTTCAGTTATTATATGTTTTAGCACAATTACACATGATTTTGAGTGGTTTTCACACAAATAAGCTGCTTAACAACTGAAAACATTATTACTGAGTTTCCATCTTAACACCATCAGAGAGATCAAAAACTTCAAACACATTTTGAATGGAATCCATAGTTAGTATTGTTGCGAATGCACAATGTTCCATTTAGCGTGTCCTCTTTCGTCTGTCTCAATGGCCAGGCGAAGAAAATACGGTGCATGATGTCAGCATGATGTGAGGATGATGTAAGGGCAGGATTGCCAGGACTTTCCAGTTAGAAGATGGGTTGTCAGATTTGGTGATTTATTGCCATTTTGGCGACTTTCGGAATGTTCAAGAAACTTCTCGATAGAACGATTATTCTTTGAGATATAGAGATTTCGAGAAGTTTCTATGGAGAGACTATAAAAACTCTCCCCTCCATTGCAGGGGAGTTGACGAATGAATGTAACACAAGCTACATTGGACTGTGACTTTTGTCAATGTTTTGAGAATAGTAGCCACTATTTTGTGAAATTACTTTCATCGACATTCTGTGAATAATATCACTTATTCTGTGCAATGAGTGGAGCATTTAAGTACTATTTGATTGTATACCATTCCTTTTTACTTTGTGCTTGCGAAGAAACGCAAGTTGTCGAGAAACTTGGACTCGTTCTTGTATCCTGTGTATACACCCATGATTCTAGAGGATACATTTTGTAACATGGATGGATTTTTGTGAATTTTTAAGAAATTTATACTTTTTTTTGTGTTGAAGACATAATCTCCTGAGATAGGAGGCACCTGGGATATTTTTGCAAAGTTTCCATTTGTTATGAGTGGGCATATTGTTAAAGTGCTCTTTGGTTTTCGAGAAGTCTTTGCAAGTTGATTTTAATACGTTTTCATTTTAATTCCTTGGTACACTTTCTAGTTTGAAATAAATTCAGAAGAATAAAATCCTATTAATTGTAATATTACATAATATATAATAGCAATATTAATTTATAATGCACGAAAGCAGATAAAAATAGTTTGGGCTATTTCATTTTTAAATTATGATGCATAGAGTACAAAATTTCCACTCACCAATGGCGAGTAGATATTTTCATCCAGCGAGTACAAAATTCTGCATATTATATGGGTTTATTTTTTCCATGTAAATGTTTTATACTGTTTTAAAAAATGTTACAATATTTGTGAAAATAGAAAAATCATCAATGACTCACTATTTTGAAGCACCTTCCAATGTGATTCTTATCCCATGATTTAATAGCAGTGCAGGACATTCTATCATTAATGGCCTAACTGCATCATGAAGCTTCATTGCATGTGCACTTAAAGTGGAGGTTAATATAAACCGACAACAGCTTTGGCTGCAACCATGGGAAGTGTGCAATATCTTAAGCATTCATATGTTATATGTATATTTAAGTTTATGTGTTTTCTAACATAATGATTACAAAACGGGTGATAAATTTTACTGCAATTTATTTTTTATTTTGTGAAAAGCAATGACAAAAAAGTTATACAATGCTATTATATTTGAATGGTATTGGCGAGTTAAAAAATTTTGGAGAGCACACTTTGAGCTGAAATTTCTTACCCTGTGATGTAATTTTCCTTCTTCAACCCTATGTACATGGACAGGATTTTGGAGCGAGACTTATTTCAAGGTGTGTACACTTTCCTTAAAAAAAATTTCAAGGACTTTGAAATACCATGCAATTATTTCTCAAGGACATAATTTCTCCCACATTATGAAGTTGTATGCATTTCTAGGAGGAAAAATCATAGCAAACTAACATTATTGTTTAATATTGAAGCCCTTGAGGAAGTTTTTGGAAAAAAACAATACAGTACAGGATCTATTATCCGGAATGCTTGGGACTTCAGGCATTCTGGATAAGGGGTTTTTCTGTAATTCGGAACACTTTTTCTAAAACTTACTGGAATAGTCTCAAATGTTGTTATAGAAAATTATAATTCGTTTTAAAAACATAAATGTATTAAAAAAAGCTTTCTTACAATCTATATGGGTTAACTAAAATGCAAATGACATGTAATTATAGTAACAAATTTAGTGATTAAGAAAAATTTTGAAAGAGAAAAATGTCTGAAAAAAGTTGATTATTCAGGGTAGTTATTAGAAGTCTTTTTTTTTTAACATTTCAACTAAAGTGGGCCCTCACCATATTCATCTAATATTTTGGCAGAAGCACTTTTGGTCATATGTTTCAAAATATTTTAAAGTACTTTTAATAAAATTAAGATGAGAAGGATGTTCATTTTTAATTGAAATGAGATTATTCAACTATGGGTGCAAATATATCAAATTCCAATTTATGCTCTTCAAATGTATTTCTAATAAGCCTTATAATTCTAAATGCCTGCATAAATAAAAAAATTTTAATTTTGTTATCCTAAACATATATCTCATTTTCACCAACAATATGTTTAAAAGATAATATCCCAGCATAAAAAGCACAAAAGAATATAAAAATATTAGTGGATGGAAGCAGATTGAAAAAATGAAAAATATTTAAAAATAAAACGAAATATACCGGCGATCGTGTTTAAATAAAAAAATTTCACGATATTGCTAAACTGTCTTCTATAAATTACTAATTAATAAATGTAACACGTTAAAACCTCATAAATATACTGCAATGGAACTTTTTGTTAGGGCCAATTTTCGGTCCAAAATAGCCATTTTCATCCAAATAATAGGATTTAATTGAAAATGATTTTGATCTTGGAATTCCATCAATGTTTTATAAAATATTGAAGATGTGTATATTTCCACGGAGATGAAAAAAAAATCGATTTTCCCGAGAAAATGACAAGTTTATTGCTTAGGTTAAGTATCTAAAGAGATCAATCAGAAGGCCCTGAATGACATTTTATAGCTGCTATACTTTTCTCTGCATTTCGGCAAAAATTAACTCTCATTAATTTCAGGAATTCCTTACTTAACGTACTTTCTATCATCTCGTAAATGCGCTGATAATCTTTTCCAATAAATGTTTATTAAATTGTGCAAAATAGTGTGAATTCTGCGCGGCACATCGCGTTTGAAGAGCGCAGGATTTCTTTAGCGATATCGGGATATTTCTAGCGAAAAAGTTGGAATACTTTTACCGAAAATCAAAGTCCCGAAACAGAGAGCAGAAAAGAAAATGTAACACATTCGGAAAAATCGAAACCTTTGTGCCTAGTGTGCTCTGCCCTATACACCCAGAAAAAAATGAAACGCCATTAAAAATGCACCTTGCCGCGACTTGTCCGTAACTAACTCCTGTATTATACTACACAGGAGTTAGTTACGGACAAGTCGGAGACTTATCCAAAACTAGTGAAAAATGGAATGACGCATCTCGTCGTCAATGTGACGGTCTCGCCCGTGCCGGATCGTCACCTCCAAGAGCTACTATCGGGGGTGACGGCCAGATGCAGCCACTTAGGAAATTTTTGGGAAAATGGTGTTACTTCGGATGTTTTCCGAAAAAGAGGAATTGTGGAACTTCTCGGAAAAAAAATGATCCACGGAATATTTTCATTCGCTATCGCGAGAATTCCTCGCGTTTGTTTTCGAAATTTAAGAAGAATCAGCAGCGGCGAGTGCACACGGCATTTTTTTCTGATCGGGAATTTTGAACTTCGTGCGAGGTTTGCGCGTCCTATTTCAAACCCTCTAAAATAGTAGGTTTCAATGCATTTTTTTTTATTGATATTGCGAATTAAAGCAAAAAAGCATTTGGCGGGATTTTAAACAAAAAAATCGCTTTTTGGCGCAATATTTAGCAAATAATCACTTGTTGGTGCAAAATTTGGCATTATTTTGCCGTATTCCAGTTTTGGGAGAGTCCGGATATTGGAACGCCAGATAAGAGATCGCGTACTGTATTATTTATTTAGGAGAATTTCAGTAACAGCATAACTACCAGGGAAATTTCCAGAGAAAGCAGAACTTCTCAGAAAAAACAAGATACTGTGAATCTGGAGAACACTTTCAACCCTGCTTTTTTCAGGCACTTTCAAGGACGTAATCAAGAAAATGGGAATTTTCAAGTACTTTCAAGGCTTTGAAAATGTTAATCTAAAATTCAAATATTTTCCAAAAAAAATTTCAAGCACTTTTCAAGGACTTTCAAGTACCATGCAATTATTTCTCAAGGACATAATTTCTCCCATATTATGAAGTTGTATGCATTTCTAGGAGGAAAAATCATAGCAAACTAACATTATTGTTTAATGTTGCAGCCGTTGAGGAAGTTTTGGGGAAAAAACAATGTTATTTAGGAAAATTTCAGCGACAGCGTAATTACTAGGGAAATTTCCAGAGAAAGCAGAACTTCTCAGAAAAAACATGATGCTGTGAATCTGGAGAACACGTTCAACCCTGCTTTTTTCAAGCACTTTCAAGGACTTAACCAAGAAAATGGGAATTTTCAAGTACTTTCAAGGCTTTGAAAATGTTAATCTAAAATTCAAGTATTTTCCCAATTTTCAAGAACCCGTATGCATCCTGTATTTGGAAGTTCCAGTGATTCATAGAGGTGAATCATAAAGGTAAATACAAATAGAACTATCAGTTTGATTTGCAAGAGCAATGGCTCTCTTCTTTGTTTGTGTGAGCTAGCAGCTCTTCCTTTTAATTAATAAATGTGGCTAGGGCTTCGGTCAAAGGATGATCCTCGATTGATAGTTGTACTGGCTCGCCTTTTTGGGTGCTCCTGGCGCCCAGCTGGTGTTTTTGTTAGACACGCTAAAAGTAAGCAAACGACGTAACGTGATAGCATTATGGTCAAAAGTTAAAGTATTGGATATTTCCTGTTAACTGTTCAGATTTCAGATCATTTGTTTAGTGTCCGAGTTGAATTACATTTGAGTTCCTGCAGATTGTATCTTAGCTGACTGGAATATGCTAATTATCAGTTTCACTGGAAATTGGCATACTCTGGAAGCGTCCTAACAGTTGATGGGTATAAATGCTCAGTGCCGGTAATGGCATTTTAGCCTGCAGCATAGAAGTTTAAGCTTTGAGCTTGTTGCTCGTGATACGCTTGTACAGCTTGTTGCTCAGAGGTAGCATTGGATGAGCATGTTCTTGAAGCTCTTGATAAGCTATGAGTTGGTAACTGGTGTTGAGTTATGTCATGTAAATAACCGATATGTTACGGCTAGACTCAGTATTGGAATGATGTTCTTCTGACATACTTTATCTGTTAAAGGCTGCATCAGTTAAAGGTGCATGTTATTATTCTTTCTATTTGATATGATTTCGTGAGTAATAAATTTCATTTTTATTTTTACTCGCTGATGATTGCTTTCGTATAACTTCGTGTCACACCCACTGCTATACTCATTAGTCATCATGATGCTTCAAATTTACATATCTTGACTGAAATTTACTAACAGTTTTTGTGTCGTTTTTCGGCAGGGTGGCATTGGCCACAGACTGGATGACCGGGGCAGTACCAAGTGTCTCTGGTGCACTATCGTACCGACAGTGATTTTTTTTCCCAGATACCTTCAGGTGAGGCAGTGGACTTTTGAAGATAACTCTATGATGCATATAAGAATGTCAGAAAAATCACATTTCATGCCATGAAAAACTTTTAATTTTAATATAATTATTAGGAAAAGCTACATGTTTCTTTTGAAATCATTCCCCCTTTAGAAGACACTGCCATAGCACTGCTTGTTACAAGAGATTGCTTATTACCTGACTGCTTAAAAATATCTGTGCTATGAGGAACGGCTTTAAAGCCTGTCACTTCCAGTTCTTGAATAAGATCCGTCAGCATGCTGGGTTTCTCTGGAAATCCTTGCAAAGATTTTGAGCGATGAATTTTCATCTGTTCCCTGAAAAAGACAGATGTTATGCGCTTCTTGTATGTATTTCTATGCGGAAAAACCATAGCAAACTAACATCTATATATACTAATTGCAAAGTGTCTGCCTGTATCTATCTGTCAAGCTTTTTCTAGGTACTTCCCAAGTAGATAGAGACTTGCAATTTGGTACATGGGTCGATTGTTTGATAAAAAACCCTGGAAAAATCGAATATTCCAAAAATGTTCTGTACAGGGAGTGCTCCATGCCAGAACGTTCCAAAAGTGAAATGATAGGAAAGCATACTTTGAAATGAGAAACAGACTTCAAGTTTGGTGTACAAGTAGATAATTTGAAAGGAAGAGTATGTGTAATTTCAGTTTCCTAATATTTTCTACTTTAGGGGGTGCCGCAAACCCAAATGTTCGATTTTCGGAATAAATAGGAAACATCTTTTTTAAAATGTGGTAGAAGCTTGATATTTGGTATATGGACCAATCATCTGATAGAAAACCCAAGAAAAATAGTTTTTAAAAAAATATTTATTTAAGGGGGTAGATACGCCACACCAAAAACATTCGAAACGTGAAATCATAGAAAAAGCATCCTTTGCAATAAGATAGATTCAAATTTGGTCAAAAGTTGAAATGATAGAAAAACCATGCTTCACAATAGGATAGACTTCAATTTAGTGTACGGGTAGATGGGTGGAAATTAAGAAAGTATCCAATTTCAGTTTTCCAATATTTGCTATTGTAGGGAGTGCCAAACACTAAAATTTTCGATTTGATAAACAAATGAGAAACACTTCCTTTATAATTTGATAGAGGTTTAAAATTTGATATATGGGCTAATTATTTCATAAAAAACCCAAGACGAATACAGTTTTCCAAAAATGTTCATTTAAGGTAGTGCTATATAGAAAAATATTCAAAAGTTGAAATGATAGAAAAAGCATGCTTCGCGATAGGATAGACTTCAAATTTAGTGTATTTGGTAAATTCGTTTTTCGCATAAACTAGTCATAGTCTCTACATAACGTATGTTCATCCACTGGTTTCACTGACCTGTCTACATACCCGAAACATACCTCAGCTTTGAGAGCTAATGAGATTTCAGTACTCCACGTGGCGTAGTTATTACATGTCAGCTACTCAGTCTTTATCGCCTCCATGGCGTGTCGTGTAAATGAAGAAGAGGCAAAAGATTCTTAGTACTTCTGTTTACTTTCTTACACATGCAAATGGCGCCGTCTGACGGCCCCCATCTGGATTCTCGTAGCTCAAAAATTTAGAAGAAGCTATAGTTATTTTCGTAAACAAAATCTCTACTTTTTATGGGCATTTAAGCAGTTTAAACATTTCATCGGCCTGTAACTTTGATGTATCCTCTAATTATCATGGAAGAGATATAATTTCGTTGTGCAGATTGGAATATTGAATTAACAACTGTGAAGCAGAGTAAACTTTAAAAATAAATGTCCATTGTTGTAAAGAAAAACTGAGTCGTATTAGAAAATCAAATCACTTTTATTAGTGAATGAAGAATCCATTACGAAAAATAGTATTACATCACTTGGTAACATTTTATGGTAAAGCAGAAGTATGTGCAGTATGAGCAAACATGCTCAAAAGATTTTCATTCATTACTTTCTAGACCATCTCAAAGGCAGTTCAGATTATCAAGGTAATAAAATTAACTACATTACCTAATCTTTGTATGTGCACTTGCAAAGCCACCTGGACTGGTGTCACACTTGGCGTAAACAGTAGATTTGGATAAGCATTTTCCAAATAAAACTTATACCGTAAAAGTACTTTACGCGACTTCACAAACTATCAAAAAGTAAGTATAATGACCTTTAACTGCATGGTCATTCAGACATAATTCGTCCACTAAATATGATTTAAATCCACATCGATCAGCATCCTGCTAGTCCCGATATCATCTGTCCGTTCGAACTAACTTCGACTACTCCGAAGTCTATCCAACTTCGTCTCGTCTCAGTCTGAAATGCCTTTGAATGAATCCGCTATTTATATGTGAAGATGAGATTGTTCTGGAACAAGTTTGCTTCCAGAAACGCCCTCAAATATGCAAATTACTTGCATATGCGTCAGGCACTCGATTTGCATGATTCGCATGTTTGAAAAAAAGTCACGATTCACTTCCGAGAACGAAGTGAGTCATTCACAAGAAAAATTAAAATATGAACAACACGTTCATGACAAACGTGAATTGCGATGTTTACATCCATTTTTCCAACTGTTTCACTACTCTAGAAGGGGAAACGATTCATTGGATCCCCCTATACCAAGGTCAAGTATCTGCAAAATACATTGGAGTTGCTCGCATGGACATTTAATGCCATCTAGTAGACAAATAAATTCAAATAAAAAAGCTCCATATGAAAACGCACATCCGTGATCGCTGTCCTTTAAGGTAAAGTTTTCTCCAAAGCGAATGAGTGATGGCCATCCTTGAATGCAAGTTCGCAGTCAACGCAATGGTGCATCAACTGTCCGCAAAAGGTTAATAGCCATTGAGGAAATTTTTGGAAAAAAACAATGTTGTTTAGGAAATTTTCAGAAAGAGCATAACCGCTGGAAAATTTTTCAGGAAAAGCAGTACTTCTGGTAAAAAATGCAATGCTGCATATCTGTGGAACACTTTCAAGGACTTAATGAAGAAAATGGGAATTTTCAAGTAATTAAGACCTCAAAAATGCAAATCTAAAATTGAAGTACTTCCCGATTTTCAAGCACTTGTATGCTCACTGGATATATTCAATGGCATTCTTAATTCGAAATACAGGGACAAACTTGAAAATATTATCTCGAGAATGATCCAAAACATCCATAATACACTTTGGCTTGTTTCAGAACAAGGCAAGGGCTGAATCAATAGTGAAATATCACAATTCACAGATATGGAACTGCATTGCCTGCATACCTGCCAACATTAAAAAAATAACTGGGTGTGGGCATGTGGCTCAACTTGACTTTTTCATACCAGAATTATTTTCAAATTTTACAAGAAAAATCAGTATCGTTGGTCTAAATGATTACAATTATTGTGTGTTACCCTCCACATTAAAGGGTTTGAAAAAAATCTTTCGATAGATACCATACTTGACAATGTAGCCCCTCCCCCCCCCCTTCCCCCAGGGAGCAAATGATGTCATGAACACAAAAATTACATTGCAGCTGTTTTTCATAACAATGATTGAAACTATTACGCCTTGGGATCAGTGAGCCATAAATAACCCCCTTTTATGCATGATTATATACAATTTTGTCCTATGCTGTGATGCTAAAAAAAATATAAAATTTTGAATCCATTTTGAAGTTTTTGCTGCAGTTTAAATTTTTTTTTTATCTAGTCCTAGATTTTTCTATAACAAAGCAGGATATAAAGTTTCTTAAAAATCCAATAATATTTGTGGCTGCCACATGTGTGCATAAAAAATGGACCACAGACACCACTCTAAAAATACTCAAAACGTGTTGAGGAGGTCCTAAAACATGGATAGGCATCCAAATATCAAATTCTAAAATTTTCGTGAAAACAATACTTTCGCTATACTATATTACATAGTATGAGAAAGTAGAAATCACTTAATGAAACAAATTCAGAAAAAAAAGTTTATAGGTGTTCACTTATAATTATTTCTGAATTCATTTCAGTGGGAAAAATTCAATTGAAAATACTTTTAAGTGAAAAATAAAACTCACCCTGGTTGATTTGCTAACTTTTGCTTCTTGAAAAACAGTTTTAACTCGCTGCCAGTTTCAGATGTCGTGACTGCGAGAGCCTTCTCCTTTGCCTTCTGTTCCATGGCTTCAAAGCAGCGAAAGCCCTCGGAAGGTTTGAAGTGTTTCAGCTTCCCTTGCCCGAGCAAACTTTCCTCAGAAAGATTACAGAGAGCACAAAACTTATCTATCCTGCAAGACAAAAACTTCACTTAAAAAAAAAAAGATCAAAGGAGGATAATTTAATTCCAAATTGATAGACAGAGAAAAGGGCTTTTCTTATTTTACTTACTAGAAAATGTACCCAGTGTTGCCCGGGGGTCAAGGCGTAGCAAACCCATGTAGTAGTTTATTTTTGTTGTTGTTGTTATAAGCATTATATGGTTTTTGAGAGTTCGCTGTAAGTTCCGTGTGAACAAAATTTAAAAGTATGCTTTACAGGGTGCGTACCAGGCTTCCGGAAATCGCCCGTCCTCCCGTCCTCGCCGGGTTAAAATTCGGCGAGGACGACCAATTTTCGGAGGTTGCCGTCCTCTCGGACGGCCTTGAAATTAGATTCCGTTAAAAAAAAATAGGTAACAAATTGTTGTCATCGTAAAATTGTGGCGAAAGCCGACCTTTCCTGTGCCATGAATGAAAATTGAAATGTCGTCACCTGCAAATCCCCCCACCCCATAAACTTAGCTGGTGTGCATTATCAATGCCTTCTTTCTAGGCGAGCCGTCAGATCTGCATTGTAATCACAGGCGCTAGTTATTTTTTCTCCCATCATCCTCCACCCAGTGAATCTGATGACCGCACGAAAATGCGATAGCGCACTCACGATCGAAGTAACATCACATGTTCTGTCCTCCTTTTCAAGGTCTACATGTGCGGAATTTTCGGATTTTCACAAGACCGACAATACCAATGCTTAAATCCGGACCAAGCACGAAGAAATTTATAAATGTAGAATGAACTCGGCCTGAAGATAACTGCGTCTCAGCAGGTCCGAAATGATTTGTATTCATATATGTTAAAAATAAATTTGTCAAAATTTTGTACGGAGATTTTAGTTTGTTTTCTTAAACATTTATCTTTACATAGCTGAAATAAAAACAATAAGTTTGTGCATTCAATTTAAATCCATTTGAAAAATTTTCAAAAGAAATATGTTCGGCCCGGTCGCAATGGACGTTAAAAAAAAAAAAAAAAAAAGACTCAACCCTGGCCGAAATAATAGAAAACTCAAGACCAGCCCGGGCCTAAGCCTAAATCCCCATTTAACTCTTTAAAACCCAAACTCTAAAATTTTCATTTGCTGTAATAGACGGGAGTAAGTAACACGTTTTAATTTTTGAATGGATTCTTCTAGTTTCAGCCAGAAGAGTGGTTTATTTTCTTCCCCACTTTGGTTTCAACTTTAAAACTAAAACGTTTAAAATTCATTCATGACATTTGTTCCAGTTGTTTGACAGCTGAAGTTAAAGTATGAAACATCTATTCAGTCCAAGAAGATTTTAATCTTGATTGACTACATTCCCTAGAAATTAAAAGAGTACCGATGAGGCTTAAACTGTTTAGAGACAAGAAGATTTATACGATTATTTATTTACCACTCCTTCAAGTTACCAAACATTGAAAAAAGGAGCGATGCCTTACATATCTTACCCCTTTGCCCCACCCAAAGATCGGAATTCCGCTGGTCCGATCCTTTATCGGAGACTCCGCGTCGGCGACTTTCATCGCGGCGGTTAAGCGCTGTTGGGGTGGTGTATGAATATGCAGTTATCGCACTTCATCGCGAGGCAGTTGGTTCTAATTTATTATTGTTGTGCGATGTATTTAAGCACATATATTAATGAATATAAAGTGAAAAAAAAATTCTTAGGAGGACGGGTAAAAATTTTCGAGGACGGGTAAAAAATTTCAATAGCCGTCCTCGCGGACGGGTTAGATTTTGCCGATTTCCCGAAGCCTGGTGCGTACATATTCCCTTAAAAAAATTCAAGCACTTTTCAAGAACTTTCAAGTACCATGTCATTTTTTTTTCAAGGACGTCAATCAGCCCCTCATCATGAAGATGTATACGTTTCTGGGAGGAAAAATAAATTGCAAACAAATATTATTGTTTATTGTTAAAGCCATTTAAAAAATTTTTGGAAATAGCAGAACTACTAGGGAAATTTCCAGGGAAAGCAGAACTTTTTGGAAAAAAACAATGCCACGGATCTGTAGAACATCTTCATCGCTACCTTTTTCAAGTACTTTCAAGGCCTTGAAAATGAAGTACTTTTCCAATTATCAAACACCTGTATGCACCCTGTGACTAACGCAGAGGCATGAGGGGCAGCTGCCCCTGCATCAGAGGGGTCCCCTAATTAAAAAATTTCAACATCAAAAAACTAATAGCTACTTCCCCAAGTAATATATGTCATCAAAATAAGTTTGCCCAGCAGATAGATTCAATTTGAGGATCAGAGGAATTAACCGCAGTAATTTAACATCTTGGGTTTTTGGGTATGATAAGAAAGTTGTTAATAATATAAATTCCATTAAAATATAGAAGAACCACATTTCTAAAATGCAATTAACTTTTTCAAAAATATTTTTGTTCATTTCATAAATATTGAGAGGTGAAGGGACATCCTTGAGGAATGTCTGCTCCGGGCCGCAGTCGAGTCCAGGTTAGAGTAGATACATACATTGCACAAAAAAAAAAAAAAAAATTCATATTCTAGAGGTCCCAAAATGTGCAGGTCCATAGAAAACTCAAATTGTAATTTTCGACATGATTCCAATACTTTCCCTATACATTACATACATTACTATGTATTGTAGGAAAAGTAAAAAGAACATGGGAAAACACCATTTGCATATGAGAAACAGATAATATGTTGTACACACTATTCCAATCAAGCAATCAATCGAAAAACTCTAACTTACTTTAATTCATTGTCTGGTATCACAACCATAGGCAACAGCATCTTCTCTGGAATTTCACTCGCTATAATGGAAGAAAAGAGAATACAATCTTGAAACATACTTCACATTTCATTGGGAAACTGCACAAAACGACAGAGTATAATACTAATTACAAGATGGTAGACCTGAAAATTCAAATATTGACTGGCTTCATTTGGTGAGTGAACAAGTGATCCAATTCATCAAATTGCGAGTGGCCTAATTATGGATAATTATTTTTCTCAATTGCTTTCAATCGCGATCATAAGGTATATAATCAAAATATTAGCAATTGTGACTGTTTTTATTTCTTTTCTTCTTTCTAAGCTTCTTTTCCTCCAAAATCGGCACGTCTCATAAATAGAAAAGAAAGAATCAAAACATTCTCTTTACATCTGAAAAAAAAATTAGACAGAGAACTAGAAAATTGTTAAATAGTGCCTGCTCTCTCCTTTCTGCCTCATAAATTACTATGATTCTTTCTTTTTTTTACAAATTTCAATATTTTCTCAATTATTGTTTATTAGATGTCAATTTGGGGCAAAAAGTTTTGAAAATTTGATCTCTATAAAATTGTATGCTTTAAAACCAATATTTACCAATACAGTTATTGGAAATATGATTCCTTTATGTTCCTTTCTCCTACATTTTCCTGAACATGAACCATGTTTTCCTCAATTGATCAAAACTTGTGCTTACGTTCACTCATGTTAAAAGCATCATAAATGTTTGCGTTCACTCATGAATAACAAACTTAAGTGTTTATGTTCATGAACAACAAACATAAATTACATTAAATACTTAATAAATATTATTAATAAATACTTAAAAAATACATTAAATAACTAAATCAACTAAATAAATGACAAATCCTAAAAACCAGATTTAAAGTTCACTTTCTTAAAAAATCATCCTACAGACGTACAACAAATAAATAATTTTGAGCCAGAGTGCTTTCGAATACCTTCATGCTCTTCCTCAGTGGCGATAGAATCAGAGCAGATGCCATCATGCCTAAATACATTCCAATGACATCAAGCAAAATTTCCATATTACGAAAATTGCCATTCATACAAAATTGTGAATCATAAAACAGATTTAAAATTATAAAATTTACAAATCTCAAAGATAAACATTTTTAAAAAACTGTTTTTAAAAAACATCAAATATTTTAGAACATTATTATAAATTAAGGTATAACTTACGACCAGGCATAACATACGACCTGAACAGGGTCAAAATTACAAATAGAAGTACGATATACATAAATGAAAAGGGATTCGTAAAGTAAAATAGAACGGGGTTATTACAGCTAATCAAAAGAAAAGAATTTTCAAAAAGGGGGCGAAAATTATCTTTATTCACTAATTGGGCAAGGGCGGCCGTTTACCATTTTTTATGTCTCTTGCAAGTTCAGACAAACGGATACCAACCGTACGTTTAGTACTACCGGTATAAAATTTATAAGCATTATCCGGAGAAAGAAGGGATACAACATATACCCCAGCAAGACTTTTAAAGTTAATATCCCTAAATTTATCAGTACGAATACGATTGAACATAGTCGTAACAGTTAAATGAGCGGATTTAAAATTAAATTCAGTGCAAAAATTGATAAGAGGATGAAAAATTTTAGGATGGTAAGGACAACTAGCTTTAAACGATAAATGTTCATTGATGGGAATAAGACTAGAATTGAGTTGTAAAACCTTATGGCGAATTTTACTAAAGATTTTATAAACAAACTCATGAGTAACCAGCATCCTGACCAAGTTTAAAAATTAAATCAATTTCACTGTTTAAAGATGTAATAGTGGAACTAACATTAAAAGCACAATTAAAATATGCATTGAAAGAAGCCTTTTTAGACGAAATGAGGTGAAAAGAATTAGCCGGAATGCACGTGTTAGTAAAAGGGGGTTTGCGAAAAACAGAAGTCTGAAAATTAAAAGAATTATGGGAAATAATAACATCTAAAAAGGAAAAGAAACAGTTGGATTCATGCTCTACAGTAAAATTAATGGAGGGATAAAAATTATTGACCAAATCTAGAAGATTAAGGAGATCCTTTAAACTACGATACCAAATTATAAACACATCATCAACATAACATTGCCAAAAGATAGGTTTATGAGATAAAAAAGGTAAAACTTCATTCTCGAGTTCTTGCAAAACAGCTTCAGCACCAAATACCAGAAATTGGGTTACCCATGGGGGCACCCGAATTTTGTAAGTAAATATAGCCACGGAAACCAAAATAAAGGTCTCCGCCACAATATTCAATGCAGAGGCTATTGCGGTGGCAGAAGGAGACTCATAATAATGTAATGAAAGTTTATTTGCTATAATATTAATAGCTTTATCAACGTAAACACTTGAATAAAGAAACCACATCAAAACTGTGATTATTAAAAAGATTACAACTAAAAAGATTATTAGTAAACTGTTCAGCAGAATTGACAGAATAGGTATGATTATAAAGAAATTCCAAAAAATTATTCCAAAGATTATTCCAAAAAATAGGTGGAACTGTTACATTTTGAAACAATAGGCCGTATTGGGTGATTAACTTTATGTAATTTAATTTGGCCGAAAAGTTGGGGTAATTGATGGGAATTATGAAAAATAGCTGATTTAATATTAGAAGGAAGGTCAATAGACTTTTTGAGTTTGGCAATTTTTGAATTTATAACAGTAATTAGGAATGTTTTAACAATGGTACAATCCATCTCAGCAATACACCTCTGCATTGCTTCAATATCATTAACTCTGTAAATGAGCACAAGTTGTTTGGTTTTGTCAGCAGATAATATAATAAAATTACTATTGGATTTAAGTTTATTAAGTTCAGAAATTTCAACATGTAAACCAACATTTGAACTAAGAAAGTTATCTTTATTTTAATTTGGAATACATTTAAATACTTAATAAATATTACTTAAATTGTACATTATTATTATATACTAAATACTTAAATTATACATTATTATATACTTAATTTATATAGGTATAGTCTATATCAATTCAGGCAGGGGGGGGGGGGGGGGGGTACCTTCATAGTCTCAGACGTTTTTGAATTTAACATATGTCAAAATTCAGGAAAAAGTAAGTTTGTTTGGTTCTATTCCTGTCACACACATAATCAAGTCATTTTCCAGGTCTAAACGATTTCTTGGTTTAGTTATTAAGTTTAACATGGTCGAGAAGCCAAGTTCGCAAAGATAGGACGTGGCAAAGGGTATGATACTCCTTAAAACTTCAGATACCAAAACAGGGTATTCACGCCTTCTCGATAACCAAAATTTATCAATTTCTTCACTTGCAAACTCCAGTTTTAAAATGCTATCTGATGACAGTTCTATCAACTTATCATGAAGCTGCGATGGAATTTCTGCTTTTTCAACTGATCTTTCATTAAAAGGATTAAGTATCCACTGACAACCCACATTTTCTTCAAGTGGCATGTAGCTTATGATTTGGTTTCTAAGTTCAGTTATATGCATTGATATCAAATCAGACAGGGAATCGTAGTCAATGTCCTTTTCTGTATCTATTACGGAACTTTTAAATTCATAACATAGAGGGAAGTTTTCAAAATCAGAATTCTTGACTCTAGCAGCATAAACATTCAGTTTTTTAAAAATCCATTGATTTTGTCTTGTGCTTTGAGTATAGTTATATTTCGACCTTGTAGCTCTGCATTTAGCTCATTTAGGTGCAAAAATATGTCTGCTAAGTATGCGAGTTGAAATAACCAAGTTGGGGAGCTAAAAAATACGGCTAGTTGTGGGTTAGCATCTTGTAAAAATAGCAGCAGTTCAGATCGCAGCTCAAATAACCTGTTCAAAACCTTCCCACGGGACAGCCATCGTACCTCCGTATGTAACAGTAGCGCTTTATGTATTGCACCCATTTCATTGCAAAGTTTTTCAAACAGTCGGCACTGTAAAGGTCTGCTTTTAATAAAATTCACTATTTTTACAGCTTCTGTTAGGACTTGTTGAAGTACAGCAGGCATTTTCTTGATGGCAAGGGCATGTCGATGCAAAAAACAGTGCACCCACTTGGCATTTGGAATAATAGCTCTTAACATTTGGACTAAGCCACTTTTAACACCTGTTAATGATTTAGCACCACTGCATATTGCTATGCACTTTCCCCAATCTATTTTAAATCTTTTCGTAGCTTAAATAAATGACTCAAATAAACATTCCCCCGTTGTGTGGTCACGCACAGATTTGCAAAATAAAATTTCTTCTTGTATATATCCATCTACCTCAAACCGTATAAAATACAAAAATTGTGCACAATTTGACACGTCTGTAGACTCATCGATTTGAATGAAAAATATTCGCTTCGTTTTATTTTTTCAGAAAGTTGTTCACGTACAATTTCAGTCATTTCAGAAATACGTCTTGCCACAGTATCATTCGATAATGGTATTGCAGTCAATTTCTCAGCATCCTCCGAACTGATCATACACGACACCATATCTGTTGCACATGGAAGAATAAGATCTTCAGCAATGGTATGAGGCTTTGGGGACGCCCACCTCACTGGCATAATGATCTTTATACCAATGAGGTGGGCGTCCCGTGGTTTATACGGACTTCAGGTGCAATTTAGTGGTACCATCTATCCTGAAACACTCACATGAATTGATAATGTTATTGCAAATTATATTAATGTTAATTTATTTAGGGGGGGGAGGAAGTAATGCCTTCAAATATTAAAACCAAATACAGTTAATAAAGAGTACAGTATGTGGGTGGGGGGGGGCACGAAGTTATTTTACGGCGATAGGGGGTCGTCACCTACAAAAGGTTGAGGACCACTGTTCTAGATCAATCTGGAACCATCCAGATAATTCTGTGTGTTTGGTGGAGGCTTCCAGATAATTCCAGAATGTAACAGAACCTTCTAGATTAATCTGGAACCATCCAGATAAACTGGATACCTATTATGGTCATCTTGTGACTGTAGCTCATGTTCAAATTGCACAATCATTTTATCTGGAAGATAAATGGGACTGTTCTCGCCACAGACCCAACAAAAAAAACACTATTACCATAACAGTTGCAGGAGAAAAAGTGGTGAAAGTGAAAAGATACATGATCGGCAGTATAAAAGAAACTTTTGCCATATATAAGAAGGAACATCCTGTATTCCACATTGGAAGATCAAAATGTTATGCACTACGATCTAAGTGGGTGGTTCCACATCCACCTAGAGATGTCTGTTTTATGTGTGTATTGTGCCAATTTCGAACTTTGCGTGGTAACTTTGAAGAACTTACTTGAAGGCGTGAGATAATACACCTTGGTTGAACGTGTGAAGTGGTTAGTAGTCTGTGATGCAGAGCAAGAGACCTATTTGTTTCAGGAATGTGGTGACTACCCTGGAAAGGGGGGACTCTTCTTACAGACACTTGGTCTGGAAAACATAGCAGAAGACTCTTCTGAAGTTACATATACAACAAGGGAGGAAAATCAACTCATTAAGAAAACTGTTGCTATTGAAACTGTCATTGACGAACTTGGGAAATGGAAAGCAGTAGCACACCAACATCTGAAGAAATTGCAACAACAACACATTGCAGAAGTGAAGGGATGTGTAGAGGCTGAACAACTATGTTTAGTGCTTCACTGTGATTTTGCTGAGAACTGGTCTGTGATTCTGCCAAAAGAAGTACAAGGGTATCACTGAAGTAATAACCAAGTTTCAATTTTTACAGGAGTCGCATATTTTCAAAACAAGACCACAAGTGTTGAAGTTATAAGTGATGACAGAGGACATGACTCAGCACATGCATTGTTGGCAATACACAAAATTCAACAACAGCTGCAATCACAGCTAGAAAATATCATCATTATTTCTGATGGTGCCCCTAATCACTTCAAAAATCATTACGAACTGTTTGAAGTGACTATGCCTAAGTCACTTGTGCCAATGGAGTGGGTATACAGCGCTACTAGTCATGGGAAGGGGCCTTGTGATGGTGTAGGAGGCCTGCTGAAGCACCATGCTACAAAACATAATCTTTCCAGCACAAGTACAGCTGTAATTCAAAATGCTAAGGATTTTACAAGAGTGGTGAAGTCATATACATCAACAGCCCTCATCCTGTTGCCCAAAGAGGAAGTTGAAGAATTCCGCCAGCAGAAAAAAGAATGGTCAAACCAAACTGCCCCTGTGAAAGGAATTCAGAAGATACATGTGTGGACTCACAGTGATGGACGAACCTATATTGCACGAACTTTAAAGAGCAAGAAAGAAGAAATTTAATTTGCCCAACCAAGATTTCAGAAACTACAGGAAAATATTCAGATTCACAAGCTACAAAGAGGGATGCTTGTGGGATATGTATATGACTGTGACTGGTGGATTGCAGAGGTTATAAATATCAGCTGTGAGTTAAATGAAATCGTCCTGAACTTTATGCTAAAACATAGACCGGTTGCTGGATATAGATTTCCAGCTGCAAGACAGCAACACCACCACCAGTGCTCACTTCCAATTCGCGATGTTTTAAAGATTGTAGGTGCTCCAGTTCCTATTGGTTCAACAGGAAGGCATCACTCAATATCAAAGGAAGATACTGATGCAGTTGAACAAATTTTTAGTTCATTAAATTGCTAATTTCAGTTCTAAGCAGAGTGCACAGAAGTGGTATGCTGTGGAACCTGTAATATGTTTTGGAACTTGCACATATATTTTGGAAGCTTTAATATGTTTTAAAAGCTGTGTCTGTTGGTTATCTTTATTCAGAATTAAAATGCCATATCAAATAAGGCTAGATTTTGATTTCATGAGACCAATATGTGACGAGTATGTGGTAACGGAAACTGGTTTAATGTATGGCAAAATTTTCAATTGTTTATAAAACCTGTTAAACTCAAAAGTGGAAGTTCTCCTTTTCAGGGAATGTAGTACTCTATGGTACTGATCAACAGTCAAAAAATCAAAATTTTGGGGATTGACATTTTTGAAAAAAAAAAATTATTTTTGATTTTTCAAAAAAAAAAAATTCAGAAGGCTACAGCAAGAGAACTTGCGCATATATTTTCAAATGGAGGATATCATTTTAATCAGAAAAATATTATATTTCAAATAAAAAAAAACTGCAACAAAATATCTTGAACCGTTCCAAAGATAGCGCACTTTAAAATTTTGCCAAAAATTGCAAATGAGAAGTGGCACCTGAGGTGCAATCTTTGGTGACCTGTATCTCGGGTCAGAAATTTTATTGAACAAAACAAAAATATGGGTTTCTTACTGTTTCCTGAATTTTAACATATGTTAAATTCAAAAACATCTGAGACTATTAAGGTAAGATTTTTTTCTTTGCCTGTGTTATGGTGATTTCTGAGGAAGTTAAATTAGTATGCTCTAAAAGCAGAAAATAATTAAAATTGCTCTTAAAAGTAAATAAATAATTTTTATCTATTTTAGGCTAATAAATTTACAATGCTTACAACTTTAAATATATCATAATCTTAATTCTAACTCTTAAATGATAGGTAAACAAGTAACTTAACTAAATGATAACTAAACTAAAATAACTCACCTTTTAATGAATATTAAACTTCTAAATTAATAACTCTTATTGAATCTGTTTGTTTACCTTTAGTGTACTTAAAACTGAGCAATCTTTAACTTATATAAATGTATCTAATTCACTTAATATTGTTTTCTCTAGTAATTGCTCAGATCAAGTAATGATTATTTAAGCTTTGAAAAGGTGTAAATAACTTAACTTTAATATAAATAATTGTTTACCAGCCTAACAGAACTTTGTGATCATTTTTAAATACACCTTTTCCCAGTAAATGTTACACCGGCTGGAAATTCCCCTTCCCAATACCGTGAATAAAATTGCTTTATAAGCAATAAAGTAAACATGATGTAACATATAAGTTTTGTAAACATTATGTTCTCTTTTTCTCACCCAGGGTAATTAACAATGTTTAAATAACAATATGTAAATGTTCCTATTATTAATGATGTGCATGTTTTAACTACATTTTTACATGAAATGCAAGAAATTTTTACGATGGTGATCAAAACAACACTATTGGAGCGTCACAGACAACATAAAACAGACATATCAAATATCTGTAGGAGCAAAACAGATATGGAGTGCCAGATTGAAAGATTGGCGTCCTTTAGCTCCCCAAGAAGTTTGGTGCCGGGTTAACAATTGTAACCATGGCAACCAAAATTTAAATCTTATCATGTCAAAAGGGGTTGCTGTTCCACGATACCTCACGCCAAAAGAGAATTTTCTCCTCAGTCGGAATGTAAACACCAGTCATGTAAGGCTGCTGCCCGATTCGTTAAAGTTTCTTTTTTTTATTGTTCCTCACCGAGCCACTCTACGATGGGCATCGATTTTTTGTTTCAAAGAGGTGGGATGCCCTCTTCAATTCTTTGAAATATTTTTTTTTGGGAGGGGGGTATTTGATGGGTGACATCGTCTTGTCAGCCTCCACCCTCAACACTTCTACTCACCGGCGGCTCGAAGTACTGACGGGACCTGTACCATCCTGCAGTCTCCAGAGCACCACGGCTCCCGCAACTTAGGATGTACAGTCATTCCACAGACACCAGACTCTTGTGAGCGCCCTTGATCCGGCAACACCAGCTGATGTCCGAGCTTACCAGCAACATTCTTTTTACACCGGCAGACTCCCGTGAGCGCCTCTGGTCCCGCAACAGCATCTGATGTCCGAGCTTACCTGCAACTTCCGATCCGTCATCCGTTGGCTTTGATTAGCCAGTGCTTGTGGCTTCACGGGGAAAAGCAGAAGAATGTATGATTGTGTGCAAGAGTGCTTACATCATTTAATGTTTATTCATATGCCAAGAAGTTTTTAGAGATGGAGACATTCCTTATCTACTTCCCTTTTCTTCACATTCACAGGGCTCACAACAAATTTTTATTATGTTCCTGAGAAAAAAAGGGACCAAAAAGGGACCATTTTCAATTTAAAAAAGGACCAAAACATGACAATTTTCAATTTAAAACAGGGCAAAAATGAGACCATCCAAGGAAAAGAAAAATAATTGATGATATCTAATATGGATAACTGCATCCTAAAAGTTTCCAAGAATTAAAAAAGGGCAGGGTACTGCTATCCAAGAAAAGGTACTTAAAAAAGATTGAAGGCATGAAGCTACCGAGCACTGTTAAATTGAATTTTTTTGCTGTGAAAAATTTATCATTGAAAAAGCTAATTGTACATAAAAAAATTTAGTCTTGAGCAATTGTGTTCATTAGCAATTACAGTTATTGAATTTATAAAATTTTAGAATTTATTAAATTTACAAAGGAGAATATCAAATTGCTTTTTAATATTGTCTCATTCGTCAATGATGTGTGATTGAGCTCAAAGTGACAAGATACATTTAAATGTTAATAATATTTTTCAATTGTTTGTTGTCATATATTAATTATAAAGATATTTTTCTGAAAACACACACACACATATATATATATATATATATATATATATTAATTGTAAGTTTTTAAAATTTCCTTATGTTACTTTGGTTCCTAAATTCCATAAATCACCTCTCAGATTTAGAATGGTCACTTGTGGACATAATACCTTTACCACTACAGCTAGTAAGTACTTGCTTAACTGTTTAAATAGAATTACTGAATCTCTTAAATTTAGGAATACAGGATATTTCATTTTGAACAATAGTTTTGATTTAGTTAATCACCTTAGCAAGCTTCTACAAATTCTTGGTTTCCAAACCTTTGATTTTAAAGACCTATTTAATAATATTGTCATTAAAGATTTATATAAAGTTATTATCTCTCTTTATCATGACTATATATTTTCCAATAATGTTGCATTTAATGTCAAAAACTTTCCTATAACATTTATTTACAAACAGCCGGTGTACCACAAGGTGGCTGTAGTAGTAGTATTCTTGCTAACTTATATCTTTATTATTATGAATGCCATTTTAACTCTAATTCATATATTATATATAGATATGTTGACGACTTGTATTATCATTGATGATTCCTATCCAATTAATATTGATTTTTACCCATCTAACCAAGAATTAATTCCTAATGAGCCTAGATTTAGTCAAACTGTAAATTTTTTAGACCTAAATTTAGATACCCTCAATAATCATGTAATCACCAATCTGTATGATAAAAAAGATTCTTACAACTTCACTATCATATCGATCTTGTAATTCTATTCAATTGTTTAGAAACATCATTTTAAACCAGCTATTTCGAATACATTGACTTTCTGATCCTCGGTTTCACTTTCTCCACATCAATAATCTTAAACGCATTTGTCAAAATTACCAATATCCGGAAGTATTTGTAAATAACATTATTAATAATTTCAAATATACCATGTAATAATGTTACACATGCATTATTTATCTTTGATTGGATAACTCATTTTTGAGAATTCACCCATTCCTATCACCTAACTTACCACTTTGACCTGAGTCTAGTACTGTTTACTATTTTCGAATGACTATTTTCCTCTTGTCCTGAGTCCTATACTGATTACTATTTTTGAAAGCCTCCATACATATTATGTATCATTCAAATGTATTCATTCCGGTGCCCACTCGCATTGACGAAGTGAGGTGAAATGCTTAGTCGCTTGTTCAACCTACACGTGGTAGCAATGCTTGTGAGTTAATATTTCTGTTCAAGGAGGTATTATTTTTCTGATTTGTAATTCAATTGATTTTTTTTTCTCCTTCCACTAGCCAGTAGACAGTTCCAATGGTGTCTACAGTTAAATACTATCGCCATTGTCAGAAACTGGCTATTCTATCAGTTTTAATTCGAACTGTATGGTTGTCCTGATGAGAATGCAATTTCGAACAAACTGTCATTTTTTGTGTAGTTTCAATTGATTGTTCTCTATGTCTTAATCTTTTATCTTGAGCTAATTATTATTGCCTTTTCTCATTTTTGCCGTGTTTTCTTTTTCATTTTTATCTATATTTATATATACTTTTTAATTGTGATTTTTGTATCCTAATATTCTTCTCATCCTCCTTTCCATTGTAGTGATATGTTACCTTCTATTTGTATCCTTAGTCTTGGTCTATAGTTACTCATTTGTAACAGATATGCTAGAGATGGGTTTTTTGGTACATACAGTAGTTTATGCATAGTTTTCGATTAAAATCTTTCATTTTTTATTTATATATATATATATATATATATATCCAGCTTATTTAGTACATAGTATAGTTAAAAAGTTTGGAATGGTAGATTATACTTAAATTCTCTCCTTAGTATCTCATTTTAGCCAGACATCCACTTTCTCTCGAATAAGCATTACCATGTATTTACATGTTCTTACTGTTGAATATCACCTTTTATCGTCTTTTCGCATTACTGTTATTTCTTTCTCACGATTGGCAACAGCAGTTCTCAACTTTTTATTTTTTGAGATTGGCAACATTGATCTCTTTATTCAAGGCTCCAATGCATCAGACGTATGCAATGTTTTTCAGGTATTCTTGTTTCCTATTATTTTTCAATCTTTATGCATGTTGTCCAGGTTATCAAAGTTTATAGATATAATCTATCACTGATATCAGAAACATGCATTTTGTGTTCATTTTTGTGAAATACCTGAACTTGATAACGAGTTTTATCGAAATGAACAATTCATTATTAGGCCTAGGGCTTGTTCACGTGTAAAGCTTTCATGCTTGGATTTTATTTGATATTATTTTATCGATTCCTTTCCATTGATGCTTTTTGATTGTCTTCAGACTGATGACTAGAGGTTTGCATTTATATTTTCCACTCGATTGATGATTCTCTGTTTGATACTTTTATTTATAAGGCATTTTGTAAAGTAGGGGGTTTTTGAGTTGAAATTTCTCTCTACTTTTTCATTGGATTTTTAAACTTTTATTATATATATATATATATATATATATATATATATATATATATATATATATATATATATATAATAAATAAGATAAAATTAAAAATAAAATTAAAATAGTTATACTAATTTAAAACATGATCAGTGTCATACCCTGGTTCAAAAACAATACGGAGGAAAATTAATTAAATATGATATGATAGGAAATATCAGACAAAAGGAAAACAATGCTACCATAAAAGACAAAATGATCTTAATTTTAAATATGAATAATACACATGAATTTATAAGGATCATCTTTTGACGTTATTTCGGCCATGTGGCTGTATCGTTGAGCGAAACACATTTGGAACCTCTGTGGATGCAAAGATCCTTGATAAGCTGGATTCACAGAGCTTCTATCCTATTTCATATTTTCGGATTGTATCTTTTCTCTTTTGTCATTTTAATATTTTGAGCCTCCAGATTTTGATAATCCTTTGTTGTTTGAACTTGATTAGTATGCTTCGCTCTTGAATGTTGATAAATTCATGTGTATTATTCATATTTAAAATTAAGATCATTTTGTCTTTTATGGTAGCATTGTTTTCCTTTTGTCTGATATTTCCTATCATATCATATTTAATTAATTTTCCTCCGTATTGTTTTTGAACCAGGGTATGACACTGATCATGTTTTAAATTAGTATAACTATTTTAATTTTATTTTTAATTTTATCTTATTTATTATTGACACATTGTAAAATATCTGCTGCATATGCGCAAATTTACAAATGTTAGTTCTATATTGAATCTGTAGTACTGTAGTTATTAACTGATATATATATATATATATATATATATATATATACAGAGTGGACATAAAAAACTTCCCCGATATATGAACCCTTAGCGGCATATCCGCTCAACCAACCGAAAGAAAATTTCAGATATTGTTATTTGAAGGTATGTGCTCGAGATTGTGATGATTTCAAACAACAGAACTCTCACGGTTACGGTTACAGTACAAAACATTTCGAAATTTTCGAATGGCATAGCTGCCAACCCAGAGAATAAAAAATTAGGAACACTGTACGCGAGAAAAATGACACGCAATAGTTGCACACAAAATATATATACATGGGTATCTCCAACATGGGAGTACTTGCTTCCCCCCCCCCCCATTGAAATTAGCATGTCAGTATTTCTTAGCCAATGTATTATGTATTGACAGTGATTTTGCGAGGAAATTTAACTTTTTCCTCTGAGACACATCTGCGACTTCAGCATGATGTAAAACATCAGAGTTGATTAGAAAGTTTCTGATAATATAATTACATGTCATACAATAGTAGTTTTTGACGTACTCAAAAAACTGCTTTGTTTCATCAGACTTTAACTTTTTCAGGCACTCTAACGTCTCTGATCCCACAAATATATATTCATTATCCTTAGGATTTGTTGAATCACTATAAGAGATATCGAAGACACAAGTCGAAGCTTTCACGACTTCAAGCTTAATCTGACTAATATATCTGTAAAAAAAACTTGAATTTGGGACTTTAGCTTATGGACTCTGGGGGTCTCTGATTGCAGACTCACATTAAATTTTTCGAAAACACTAATTACATTTTTCAGGAAAAATGCAAGGGCATGGTACAGATTTTTCAAAATAGAAAAATTTGTATTATGCAAATATAATTAAAAAATTAACCTTAATAATTAGCCATAATATGAAAATAACTAGTTTAGTCGATCTAATATGCAACATTTAAATGATGGAGATGGATGGAAAAAGATACTAACGTACTCTCGGCAATTCACTCGATGTAACTGAATTGCGCAATCGCACTGTTTATGCGAAAATAATTAAGAAATTAACAGTAATAATTAATCAGAATATGAAAATAAGCTAGTTTAGTCGATCTAATATGCAACATTTAAATGATGGAGATGGATGGGAAAAGATGCTAACGTACTCTCGGCAATTCATGCGATGTAACTGTGCGCAATCGCACTGTTTATGCGAAAATAATTAAGAAATTAACAATAATAATTAATCAGAATATGAAAATAAGATAATTTAGTCGATCTAATATGCAACATTTAAATGATGGAGATGGATGGGAAAAGATACTAACGTAATCTCGGCATTTCACGCGATGTAACTGAATTGCGCAATCGCACTGTTTATGCGAAAATAATTAAGAAATTAACCATAATAATTAATCAGAATATGAAAATAAGCTAGTTTGGTCAATCAAAAATGCAATATGTAGAAGATTGAGATGGATGGAAAAAGATATTATTGCACTCTCGGCGATTCAAGAGAACAAACTGAATTGCGCAATCGCAGTGTTTATGCGAAATTAATGAACAAAATAACATTTTAGCGATTTATGCTGAATTAGACAACCTTTGAAGAAGTATATTTATTACTTTCATAAAATAAGCGATCGAGATCTTAATTTACATTACACGCGGCCGTAAATCTACGTTAATTTGATTAGCATTACCCCGCATTTTATTATGGAGTTGCTACGATCCCGGGAATGGTAGAAATCAGTGCTAAAAAAGCGGAAAATCGGCGTTTCCGAGGAATTATACCATGTCTGGTTAATTGATAAATTTCAAACAAAAAAATCCGGAGAAGTTCGTTAGTAATTCGGAGGCCGGAGAAATAATGAAACATCCGGAGTTTCCGGTCCAAATCCAGAGAGTTTTTCACGTCTGATCTGTAATCTTATGAGCGTACTTTTGATCAAATAGAGAAAAATTTCCCACTTAGCTAAAAAATCCCTTTTATGGAGAAAATTTTTGGGATAAACGTAGCGATTTTTTCAAAAAATCGTTAAAATTGGGAGATGCGTCTTCAAAAGCGGGAAATCGGGATAAACACTCAAAAATCGGGAATCTCCCGCCAAATTCAGTAGAGTTGGTACATCTGTAACTTTTATGGTCGCAGAGGGGGAAAAATGGGGTAAAACAGGAATATTTTCAAAAATTCGGATTTTGTGGAAAAAATTCGGATTTTCGGAACAGACGTAAATATTCGGAACGAATCCGGAAAATCCGGAACGGTTGGCAGCTATGGAATGGCAACACCCACTTTTTTCCTATGCAAAGTGATCAGCGCACTAAAAAACCATAAATGGCATTGGAACGATACACGTATAATGAAAATTGACAGCGTAAAACATTTGCAAAGAAGAGCATTGTAAAGGACCAATGACAACACAAGAGAGGAGAGGGGGAAAAAACTTTTATTTGAATTATAAGTTTGCAATGTGCCCACCTTCGCAGACGATAACGCATTGCATGCGGGAGATTATTGACAACAATGACAAACGTAACATCGCAGGAGGAACCTGTATAACTTCACGTTTTATGGCATCTTTCTATTCTGACAAATCTCATGGATTTGATGTGTACACCTTAGATTTCAGATAAGCCCCAGAACCAGAAATCCATCGGAGTGAGGTCGCGGATCGCGGTGGCCATAAAACTGCAAAGTTACAGAAGATGACAATATCACCAAAGTTCTGTTGCAGCACTTGTCGAACACATGTAGCGACGTGTGGAGGAGCACCATCTTGCATCCATACAATGTCATTAATGACGTTTCACTGTTGCAATTCTGGAATTACGTAATTCTGCAACATTGTTTTATACCAAAGACCTGTGATGGAGCACGTTTGCATACCACTGGAAGTGACCTCTTCGAAGAAGTACGGACAGAGAACGAATTTGCTTGTGATGTCGCACCACACAGTCACTTTAGCTTCGTGTAAAGGCACTGGTGCCACATCATGAGGATTTCCGTCAGCCCAGTGAACACAGTTTTTGGAGTTTACATTCTCAGTTAAGGAGAAATATGCCTCATACGTCCATAATATCCGCAGCGGCCACCTGCTATCTTCATCATATCTGATGAGGAAAAAATTTGCAAAGTCGATAAGCTGTTGCTCGTCTCCAGGTTGTAACATCTGGATGCGTTGGAATCGATAAGGAAACATCTGCAGAACAGAGCGCAGAAAATTGAGGACTGTGGTTTTCGGTACATCCAAATTGCTGGTAACACTTCTTGCAGTATGTAATGGACCTGTAGTAATCGTATTATGTACTTCCACAACAACTTCAACACGAATAGATGGTCGTCTGGATCGCGGTCTAGTACATGTACACCCAGTTTCTTCAAATTTTTTTACCAAATCACGTACAGTTCGTACAGAACATGGGCCTCATCTTAGCTTATGATTTCGCAGATAAACTCGCACTGCTTCGGCAGCAGTTTTCCCGCTCAGATAAAATAGCTTTATCAATTCACCTCGTTGTTTTCCTGTAAGTGTCATCTCCAGGTGGCCACTCTTCTGACATATTGAAATTCCCTGACTTTTCAAGGTTTTCCAGGTGAATTGAAAAGAAATTCCAGACCAGTAATTTTAACATAAAATGTGTGCACGTCCCTATTTAGTTATAAATTTAATTAAAGAATCTTAACAATTTATCTCCACTATCCAGAAAAGTTATATTAAATCAGGAGAAAAAAATACACATATTTTTTTTTGTTTTCACAAATAAATTTTGACATTTTTAATAAAAAATTCATGTAAATGTAGTAAAATTGGACTACTGAAATATTTAAAAGAATTTAAAGGTTTTCATTGAAGACAATAAAAAGAAATAGTCTAAACTGATGTCCTTAAATATGGGCATTGTGAATTGCTCATAATGACAGATCATCAAAGATGTGCAATAACTGCACTATAACAAGCTACAGCCCTTGAATAATTAATGTCAATTCAACAATGTCAAAAGAATGTCATTAAAATAGAAAAAAATATAGTAAAATGTATATAATATACAGAGATGCCAACCTCTGAAAGGGGTCATCAGTAGAAAAATCAGGAGTTTTCAGTAAAACTGCATTGACCATCAGTAAGATTTTATGTATATTGACAATATATATTTTAAAACCTTAGAATAAATTCAAAATGTAGTTTTGCTAACTTAACTGAGTTAATTACTACTGAATGGCACTATTTATGTGAAAATAATTAGGAAATTAACCTTTATAATTAACCAAAACATGAAAATAAGCTAGTTTAGTCAAGTTAATGTGCAACAATTGGGAGATGGAGATCGATGGAAAAGGATAATTTCGTACTCTCGGCAACGCCCGAGGGGGAAAAAACTGAATTTCACGATCGTACTATTTATGTGAAAATAAGTTAGTTTAGTCAAGTTAATGTGCAAAAATAGGGAGATGGAGATTGATGGAAAAGGATAATTGTGTACTCTAGGTAATGCCCGCGAAAAAAAAACTGAATTTCACAATCATATTATTTATGTGAAAATAATTAAAAATTTAACCTTTATAATCAACCAAAATATGAAAATAATCTTGTTTAGTCAAATTAATGTGCTACAATAGGGAGATGGAGATCGATGGAAAAGGATAATTGCGTACTCTCAGCTTTACTTTTAAAATCTTTACTTTAAAATTAATTTTACTTTTAAAATCTTTAAAAAATATTAGAATTTGTCCCTGAGATTTGAAATTGATATATTTTTACTCGCAATTGTCTGCTCTTTCTGGTCATGTGATTTGCTTTTTCTACAACGTCTGGATGGTAGAGAAAAAAGGGGGGAAAAAAGGTCAAAATCGCATAAAACATTAAATAAAAAAGAAAATAATTCAAATTTTAAAAATCGGTTTTCACGTGTCACCCCCCGAGCCTATAGTGTATAAGACAGACAGACATTGCCTTTTATTATTATAGATAAGATAGGATCAAAAAGTTTGGAGACTGTGCTGATATCTCCAACCCTGATTGAAGAAGAGGGGAACTATTTTACCGTGGCATAGAGGCACATGTGACACGAAATGTGAAAAGGAAGAAGCAGGTGTTTTTCAACAATGTGTATTTCAGACAATGAGTGTCAGTGAACTGTAGTCATTCTCGTTCGTCTAAAATGGAAATGGCATTTAAAGAACAACGTGCGAATATCAATTTCTGCCAGCATTTGGGGAAATCGCCAACAGAAACATTGCACCTGCTGCAGCAGGTGCAATAGACGAACGTGAATGACTACAGTTCACTGACATGAATTGTCTGGAAAAACCCTGTTCTGCAAACCTGCTTCTTCCTTTTCACATCTCGCACCACAAATGCCTCTCGCGTCACATTTGCCATGGTAAAATAGTTACCCTCTCCTCCAATCAGGATTGGAGATATCAGCACAGTCTCCGAACTTTTTGATCCTACCTTGTGTGTATATATATATATATATATATAATAAAATTATAATATGAAATTCCAATGATAGGATAGAACAATCGATATAAATATATATATATATATATATATATATATAATATATATATATATATATAATATATATATATATATATAATATTTATATATATATATATAAATATTATATATATATATATATATATAATATATATATATATATATATAATATATATATATATATATATAATATTTATATATATATATATATATATATATATATATATATATAATCCAAGAAAAAGAAGAATTTGGGATAACCAAATGCTTTGCATTTAATGGTTGGGGAGGATTGCGACTCCCCCTCCCGTTTAAAGCTGCTTTTCCAGCCTAGGCAAACGCTCACGGTACCAATACAAAGCAAAGGTTGGTCCCCATTGCGTGCTAACACGAAGGCACCCGAATACGGAAGAACAAGACCAACCAAACAGAAGGAAACTGGACCAAAAGTGAATCCTGCCCAACTCGCTATCTTATATATGTTCATCTTACGCATGCGTGCAATCTTAGCAGGTACGCATAAACTTTATTTACTTGCAGATTGAAGAAGTAAACTGTCAAAATCTACCTGATCCTTGAAAATCGATCTATAACAATCCTTTATGAAATATAAAGGATAATGTTTATATAAAGCCTCTTTTATGATTTTTATATTGCTATTATTGCAATCTTTTTTAAACGTGTTGTAAATTTGATTTCTCTTGAAGTGTCCGAGTATGATATTTCTGAAAATATTTTTGGTAAGATTTGTTTTCCAATCGATGAGATGATTGATCTTAATTTTATATAATTCTCTTTTGTCATATAACGTTGTATAATGACCATATAATCCATGTTTTTTTATTGAGATGTCCAGAAAATTTACCGCTTCGTTTTCTTCTTTACAATTTTCTATTAATTCCAATTCCGGTGGGTAAAAAGTGAAATCGAAATTGGTGGTGGCTTCATAACACCCCAATAGCACATCATCAACAAACCGGAAATATGGTATCTCAGACAAAATATGGGTTCCTTTTTCATATGTTGTGAGGTAAATATCAGCCAAGATTGATGAGCAGGCTCCTCCCATTGGAATTCCCTTTATTTGTCGGTAATAATTTTTTCCGTTATATAGAATATTTTCTTTTAATACTAGTTCAATAAGGTCAAGGTATCTTCGATAAGTAATAAAATCCTTCAAATTAAATTCTTCATATAATTTTTTCAAGATTGAGTATAAATTAGATAAATCAATGTTGTTAAATAGGTCGCGGAAATCAAAGCTTTTAAAACATATATCTTTATTACAATGTTTTAATCGATCGATAATTTCTATTCCATTTTTGATCATGACATGATTCTGTTTTTTGATATTTTCCATCACAAACTTGAGGATGTTCAATAGTCGTTTATTAGCTATTGTAAGATATGATCCACAGCCTACGGTAACTGTACGGAATTTTACAGGCTCTTTATGCATCTTTGGAATGAGGATTAAATATGGAAATTTAACATTT
Organism: Amaurobius ferox; assembly: GCA_951213105.1. Classification (NCBI taxonomy): domain Eukaryota; kingdom Metazoa; phylum Arthropoda; class Arachnida; order Araneae; family Amaurobiidae; genus Amaurobius; species Amaurobius ferox. Next base: position 167,552,041 of record OX578138.1, read on the forward strand.
TTTATTTCATTACCGATTCGTTTGTACATAGCTTTAATCCTTTTGGATAGAACATTTCCATTATTGTGTAATTGGGTGTACATAGTACCGTCAAGATAGCAGTGGAGAAGTGTATCTATGTAAAACTTTTTGCATGTAAATGCAAAATGTGATACCATCTTGTCTGTATAAGTTATAACAAAATTTTCTTTTACAGTTTGTATAGCTGCAGGTATTGAAAGATTCCTAATTCTGGTATCTTGTCTGATGTAATGAAACTGAATTTCTTTTTAAAAATTATATTTCCATTCTTGAAAGGCTTGGATAGGTAAACTGTGTTTTACTGCTATTTTATAGATGAATTCTTCTAGATCTTGATTGAAATTTTCGACTACTTGGCTATATTCTTGTGATCTGTATTTAGTTCCGAGTTTGAAAATATTTTTTAGAGTGTTATCTGAGATAATATTCAGATCACCTGTAATGATGTGATTGTGATAAGGATCTTTAAGTTTGCTATCATGGCATTTGCATTCTGTTGTTTTAGTATCCAATTTTTTACATATATTGTTGTAGTTGAAGAATCTTCTACCGTTTGTGCGTACAAAACGGTAAGTCATTTTTACCTTAAGGTCCTGAACAGGTAAGAAAGTTTTAATACTATAGAGTATCGATTTAAAGGGAATTCCATCAAATTTCTTATTTCGGAATGTGGTTATAAAATTCTTCTTTTTCTTGGATTACATTCTGCTTCGGAGTATAGAGCGGCTTGGCGCCTTTTCCTGAGTAGTGCCTTTGATTTTTGTGGATATGCATAGGAATTCTATTTGAATTAGTTTACTGGCTTTTATATGATATATATATATATATATATATATATATATATATATATATATATATATATATATATATATATATATATATGAGAATGCAATTTCGAACTAACCGCCATTTTTTGTGTAGTTTCAATTGATTGTTCTCTATTCTTAATCTCTTATCTTGAGCTGATTATTATTGCCTATTCTCATTTTTGCTGAGTTTTATTTTTATTTACTTTTATATACTTTTAATTGTGATTTTTGAATCCTAATATTCTTCTCATCCCCCTTTCCATTGTAGTGATATGTTACCTTCTATCTTTATCCTTAGTCTTGGCCTATAGTTACTCATTTGTAACAGATATGCTAGAGATGGGTTTTTTTGTACATACAGTAGTTTATGCATAATTTTCGATTAAAATCCTTCAATTTTTATTTATATATATATATATATATATATATATATATAAATATATATATATATATATATATATATATATATATATATATATATATATATATATATATATATATATATAGGGTGTATTTAAACTGATGGTCCGAACTGTAAGGGGTTATAGAACTCACCAAAACAACTTTCACAATACAATGTGGGGTCGTAAAGCAACCGGTGAATCGCGAGAGCACACTTTTTCTGGGAGTGGATGAAATGTCCTGTCAAAATGGAGTGAAGTGAAGATGAATACAGTGAAGACGAATAATGGAAATTTATTGACAAAATGTTTAGAACAAATGTTCAAATAAATGACCACCAACTGCGAGACAGGCATCACAGCGGCGACGGAGTGAATCGCGTACACTTTGGAAGATTCCTAGCATTTCACGAACGTCTGCAGCTGCAATGCTAATTCGAGCGACAAGGTCCTCTGGTGACTCGATGGGTGTCTCATAAACGGTGCTTTTTAGCTGTCCCCAGAGGAAAAAATCCAGGCAGGACAGATTGGGAGATCTGGGAAACCATGCAACGGCATCACCACGGCCAATCCATCTGTTCGGAAAGGTAATGTACTGGTAGTTCCGCACAATCCTGGTGTGTGCTGGCGCTCCATCGTGCTGGAACCACATAATCACTCGATGATTTGCTGGTACAACACGTAGTAAATCTGGCAGCACCTGCTGGAGGAAGGTGAGGTACTTCTGTCCGTCTAGGCGGTCTAGTAACAGATACGGGCCAATTAATTGGTCATGGATAATCCTTGGCCACACATTCACAGAAAACCTTTGATGGTGGCATTTGGAACGTGTAGCATGCGGATTTATTGTGTTCTCCATTTTGAAGCGACGTTTTATCCACTCCAACGAAAACACCCTCTCGTGACTCGCGGGTTGCTTTCCGATCCCACATTGTATTGTGAAAGTTGTTTATTTTCGTAAGTTCTATAACCCCTTACAGTTCTGACCATCAGTTTATATACACCCGTATATATATTATAAGAATTTTTATCAGATTTAAATGAAACTAAATCTGTTTACTTACACAGGGTGGCTACAGTTCAGATAAAAAATTCCCTAATATTTTCTTGATTTCCAGATAATATATTCAAAAATTTCCTGATATGTATCACTTTCTACTTTTACTGAATATCAGTTTAACAAGCAAAAAAAAATGTCAATTAATAAAATTGAAAGTCATAATTAAGAATAAATAATTAAAAATAATTACTCTCAACGTTGAAAAGTATAATCATCAAAGTATAGTATTTATGCTAGAGTTATATATTAACAGTATTATAAGAATATTAATCTTTCAAACATTAAAATTAGAGATAAGTTATAAAACCTAGCAGTGTTATGTAAAATCCAGTCAAAAATTCATCTAGTTAAATTGCAATAAAATTATGTATAAACAAAAATGGTATTTTTTTTTTTTAAATCTACTTTTCCTGTTATATGAAATATCTTGACACCTTTCAAAGCAATTAAGATGGGGGGGGGGGGGGGGGGGAGAGATTAAAATTTTAAAACTCTTCTTTTTATTGAGGTGTCCAATAGGCTGTATGCCATCCCATGAAATGTGAATAAGGAATTCTACACATGTGTATTGTTGTGAGTTGGAAGAAAGCTGTGATTACCTTAAAACTTTCAATTTCCCTGATTCTACAGGGTTTTTAGGAATTCCTTGATATATATTTCCCTGATTTCCAGGTTCTATAGCCACCCTGTAATATCCTAGAGAGAGTTCTAGGTTCTCACTTAAATGTGTGTGGAGAGGGACTGTTTGGTGCCAACCATGAGAAGTCTACACGCCATATATGGTAATTTTCTTATCTTTGTAAGTTACCATGACAACACATGACGTCACGAAGAAGAAAAGGTATTTGTACTGTTTCGACCGAACAAAATAGTATGTAATGTATTGTATGGAAGGAACGAGGTAGGTAGAGCGTAGTTACAGTGTAAATATTGTTGTGTGCGTGTAGAATAAAGATGGTCTACCTAATGACGGCTTCTGTTCCTTGTTATTTAATTTAAGTAGGAAGTGAAACACAAACATGGTCCGTCGGAGTCGGAGTAAGAATTCAAGAGTTGAATCACCTAAAGGATTTCGGTAACGAAATGGGAATTACAAGGCTCCAGAAGTCGCAAAGCTTAAGGTCAGTATAGTTAAAAACTATATTCGTTGAATTTATAGTGCATTCGTGATACACGTATCTTGAATTTAACCAAGTTGAAATAACTATGTCTGAACTAATTACAATACAACATGAAATCTATGATTCCATGACAAGATTCATTAGAAATTATAAGAAGGATTCAAAGGATAGGAAAACGGAATCGTACCTTAATTTAAGGTTGAACAACTTTTCCGAATACTGGATCGAGTTCAAAACTACGCACCGTAAAATAATTTTATCCAAAGAAGTTGGAAACGACGATCCTTATTTTACGAACGATTTTTACTCAACGGTAGAAGATTTCTTTATCAACCATAAGTCAGAAATCCAAGAATTTCTTGTTTCTAAATTTAGTTTAGCTTCAAACAATGAAGCGGTGCAGGATATTCGAACTCCAAGTCAAAACTTTAATAATGATGTAAGATTACCAAGAATAGAATTGCCTAAATTTTCTGGTAAATACGAAGATTGGACTTCATTCCATGATATGTTTGTATCCATAATTCATAGTAATGAGTCGATATCTAAGGTGCAAAAACTCCACTATTTGAAAATCCATTTAGTTGGAGAAGCAGAGAAATTGCTTAAGCATTTTGCAATTACCGAAGATAACTATGAAATAGCATGGAAATCACTAACTGAACGGTACGAAAACAAAAGAGTGTTGGTTAATTCGCAATTGAAATCACTTTTTGCTCAACCAAAGATAACCAGGGAAAGTGCTTATTGTATTAAAAGTTTATTGTATACCACCCAAGAATGTCTATCAACATTAAAAAATTTGGGAGTTCCGGTAGAACAGTGGGATGATATTGTGGTCTATATAACGACGCAGAAACTTAGTATAGAATCGCTTCAGTTATGGGAACAAAGTTTAAGCTCAAAAACAGATTTACCTAAATTTGAAGAGTTGAAATCATTTCTTGAATCCCGTTTCAGAACACTTGAAGCTATTTCAAATTATAATCAAGTCACTTCAAAGAAAGTAAGCACCCAGAAAAAAGAAATTTCGGGAGCTAAAGAAAATCGAACAAGAACGTATCTTATAACTAAAAATGTGATATGCATAATATGCTCGGGAAAACATGCTTTAGGACAATGTGAAATGTTTACGAAAATGAACAATCTGAAAAAGTTAGAAACAGTGAGGCATAAAGGTTTATGTTTTAATTGCTTATCTCCGAAACATATTGCACGCCAATGCCTTAGCAAAATAAATTGCCGATTTTGCGATCGACGACATCACAGTATTTTACACAGAGCAATTGTTAATAATAATCAGGATAATGGGGTCAAAGCCAGAGATCATAGAGATCCAGAATCTGGTTCAAAAGAAATATTAAAAAGTGAAAATTCCAATGAAACTACTACTCAAACTTGCACTCATTCTTTTCGTGACATTCCAAAATTCAGTGAAATTTTATTAGCTACCGCACTTATTCGAATCTCATCACCTTCGGGAATGGAAATAACAGTGAAGGCATTATTAGATCAAGGATCGCAATCGACCTTTATAACAGAATCTGCTGTACAAAAACTTAGACTTAAGAAAGATCCGGTCGTTGCTCAGATTCTTGGAATGGGAAAATCTAAAGTTGGAATATCTCGCAATCAAGTTAGATTTAGAATAAAATCCCGATTTAAGGAAGAATTATTGACGACTACTAATGCTTTAGTGCTTAAAAATCTCACAGATTATACACCACCACGATGTTCAATATCTGATTCTTGGGAACATTTAAGAAACATTAATCTTGCTGATCCAAACTTTAGCAAAGTAGGAAAAATTGATATCATACTTGGCGCAGATGTATATTCGCAAATCTTATTGGATGGTATCATAAAAGGACCAAGAGGTACTCCGATTGCTCAAAATACTTCATTAGGTTGGATTTTGACGGGATCAATCTTGAATAATTCTCAGGATAGCTATTCCAAACAACAAACAACTAAAATTCTGAATCTTCACAGCATGTCGGAAATACACGATCAGCTGCGAAAATTCTGGGATATTGAAGAAACTTCACTAACTCGAACACTCACTTCTGAAGAACAAATGAGTGAAGATATTTTTGAGAAAACGCACAGAAGGGAAAATGGACGTTATGTAGTAAATTTGCCATTTAAAGACACTTTAACAACACTTGGTGAATCAAGAGATATAGCGATTTCGCGATTTGAGCAAAACGAAAGAAAACTATCAAGAAATCCTAAAGTTAATGCAGAATATTCAACATGTATAAATGAATATATCAAACTAAACCATATGGAAGAAATCCAAAACACCTCAAAGGATCTCAAAATTCACGGAAATGGTTACAAACCGAATTATCTTCCTCATCATGCAGTGATCAAAGAAAGTAGTTCATCTACGAAACTTCGAGTGGTATTTGACGCATCTCAAAAAACTTCGACAGGTGTATCATTAAACGATAAATTATTAGTAGGACCGAATCTTCAAGAGGATATGACAGCTATATTACATAGATGGAGATTTTATCGAATCGTATACACAGCTGATATAGAAAAAATGTACAGACAAATCCGTGTTGTGGATAAACATACAGACTATCAAAGAATAGTTTGGAGGAATTCTATGTCAGAAGCAATAAAAGATTACCGATTACTAACAGTAATGTTTGGATTGGATTGCTCAGCTTATCTTGCTATAAAAACCTTGAAACAATTAGCTCGCGACGAGAAACTAAGTTTTCCATTAGGAACAGAATCTACAATGAACGATTTTTACGTAGATAATCTTATGTCCGGAGCGGATGATATTTCTGAAGCATTGGAGAAACAAAAGCAAACAATTAATCTTTTAAAATTAGGAGGATTCCCTCTAAGAAAATGGGCGTCTAACAAAGAAGAATTGCTTGAATCGTTACCTGAGGAATTTCGAGAAATATCAAAGCTGAAAACCATAGAAGCAGATCAAAGCATCAAAACTCTTGGTTTATATTGGCATCCAATAACAGACGAATTCGGTTACAAATTAAGTTCTATGGCAACGGAACAATCTACTATTACGAAAAGAACCATTTTATCGAACACAAGTAAACTATTCGATCCATTAGGATGGATAGCACCAGTTCTAATTACAGCTAAAATTATGCTTCAGTCATTGTGGATGATTGGATTGAATTGGGACGAAGAACCACCAGTAGAAATTCGACAACAGTGGATTGACTGGATAAGTCAATTACCAGATATGGAAAATATTAAAATTCCACGCTGGATAAACTGCAGTTATTCCGAAAATCATTCTATCGAAATGCACATATTTTGCGATTCCTCGAGTACTGCATATGCTTCTGTTGTCTATCTTCGGATAATTTCTGAAACAACAATTTCTACGCACATTGTTGCAGCAAAGACTAAAGTCGCTCCAGTGAAAACTGTATCTCTGCCAAGACTGGAACTTTGTGGAGCACTGTTAGGGGCAAGATTAGCTTATCAAATCTCATTAGCAATACATGCAAAAATTGAAAAAACGTATTCTTGGACAGACTCAAAGATCGTTTTAGCCTGGTTGAAAGGACATCCTACGCGATGGAAAACCTTCATAGCGAATCGTGTCGTTGAAATTCACGATAAACTTAAAAATTGTAATTGGATGTATGTGCCATCAAAAGAAAATCCTGCCGATTGCGCGACTCGTGGACTTACACCAGACGAACTGATTAAGCATAAATTATGGTGGAAAGGACCTGCATGGCTTACAATGCCTCAAGACTGTTGGCCTAAATCCATTGATATTCCACCTACAACCATAGAAAATAGAAAGGTTGTCACATTAACAACATTAAATGCAAGTGCAGATTTTAACTTGATTTCAAAATACTCTAATTTGTCTAAACTAGTAAGAATAACTGGGTATTGCTATAGATTTGCATCTAATTGTAAGATCTCAAAAGCTGAACGTAGTTTATCTTATCTTACGGGGCAAGAACTAAAAAACACTTTAAAGAAACTTGTAAAATTAACACAGAGACCATACTTTACTTCTGAGATAGAACGACTAGAGAACAAAAAGGATCTATCGCATAAGAGTCGACTTCTAAATCTCAACCCATTCCTAGATGGTGAAGGTATATTAAGGGTAGGAGGGCGTTTAAAATATGCCAATTTACCGTTTGAAGAAATTCATCCTGCGATCTTACCAAGAAAAAATCATTTAGTCACCCTTATAATCCAAAAAAATTCATCTAGATACGCTGCATGGAGGAACACAGTTAGTATTAGGACTTTTAAGAAAAAGATATTGGATATTGGACGCTAGAAATACGATAAAATTTATTTTACATAAATGTATCGTATGTCACAGACAAAAAGCGAAAATGTCTCAGCAGCTTATGGGAAATCTTCCAGCTCCTAGAATAAATGAATCTAGACCTTTCTCTCATACCGGAGTGGACTACTGCGGCCCAATCGATATTAAGATTTCAAAAGGTCGTAGTGCGAAATCACAAAAGGGATATATTGCAGTATTTATATGTTTAGCCGTAAAAGCGATTCATCTAGAAGCCGTTTCCGATCTGACTAGCGAAAGTTTCATGGCAGCGTTCCGACGATTCACATCGCGTCGCGGACTTTGTTCTGATTTGTATAGTGATCAAGGGACAAATTTTAAGGGAGCAAATTCCATGCTTAAGGACGACTTTAAAAAGTCGATTGATCAAATTAACAAGGAAATAGTACATGTCTTAACCGAAGATGAAGTAACGTGGCACTTCATCCCTCCGTCATCGCCACACTTTGGAGGCTTATGGGAAGCGGGCGTAAAATCCACAAAATACCACTTGAAGAGAATTTTAGGAAAAAGATTGCTTACATTCGAAGAATTGAGCACAGTATTAACTCAAATCGAAGCATCGTTAAACTCAAGACCGATTACGCCAATTCATGATGATCTTAACGATTTCAACCCACTTACACCGGGACACTTCCTAATTGGAAATTCGTTAAAAGCAATACCTGAACCAAGTATATTAGATATAAAGGAAAATAGATTAAACAGGTGGCAATTGCTGCAACAACTGAATCAACAATTCTGGAAAAGATGGAATTTAGAATACATAAGCAGAATGCAACAAAGACCGAAGTGGTTAAAACAACGCAAAAATGTGGCCAAAGGACAACTTGTTCTCATCAAAGATGATCGACTACCCCCTACCAAATGGCTTCTTGGCAGAGTAGTTGATACGCACGCAGGTAAGGATAATTTAGTAAGAGTTGTCACGCTACGTACAAAAGATGGTATTCTCAAAAGACCCCTTACGAAGATTTCGCCCCTCCCGATCGACAATCCAGAGCCTCTAACCAAAACCAATGATGAGAGTTTAGAACTTTGAATTTTATATTTATATTATTTGTAGACCATTCATTCATGAACTTTTTTCGAAATCTAGCGGGATTCTCGATGCCTGAACGTTTGAAATTAAACTCTTAGTTCAAGCAAAGAGTTCAAGGCCCCGTGTATGTTTGGTGCCAACCATGAGAAGTCTACACGCCATATATGGTAATTTTCTTATCTTTGTAAGTTACCATGACAACACATGACGTCACGAAGAAGAAAAGGTATTTGTACTGTTTCGACCGAACAAAATAGTATGTAATGTATTGTATGGAAGGAACGAGGTAGGTAGAGCGTAGTTACAGTGTAAATATTGTTGTGTGCGTGTAGAATAAAGATGGTCTACCTAATGACGGCTTCTGTTCCTTGTTATTTAATTTAAGTAGGAAGTGAAACACAAACAGGGACATTCTAGAATCTACAATCATTTTAACCAACCGGTCACTCAATTAAATTATCAAATTTTGTGGATTGACACATATTTCAACATCTTAATATATAAAGAAACATGATTTTTTATCCTTAAAATAGAATATTTAAATTTAATAAAAATACGTTAGAACATAACATAACACCTTTCAAAAATATAGTTTACACAAAAAAATACAGATACTTTTATACATAATAGATGCACATGGAACATCTAACAACTGTAATAATGATACAGCCATGACCAGCAAAATATGAATTAGGCATGCACACTCACATGACTTCAAATCTGAATCAATATCTTCATAAACATCGAGTGCACTTTGTATATCCTGCAGCTTGTGAGATGTGTGTGCCATCAAAAAATGTTGGAACTTCCTGCCTCGAAACCTTGGACGCCCGGGAAAGCTGAAAAAAAATATATAAAAGCCATCAAATTTTTTACAAAATTTGAATTCAATAAAAAAATGACATCTACAAATAGAAAACTCATGTTTTTCAAACCAATATATTGTTCAACACAAAAGAAGCAATATAATACAGTATCCGATCCATTATCTGGTTTTTGGATGGCATTATTTCCAAAATTCTGATAACTCCCAAAAGTGAATATTTTCTTTGGAAGTTGTCAGACAATTAACTAGAATGCTTGAATTATGACAAATAAATGCACACACAGTACAGCAGACAACTGAGCAAAGATATATATATTTTTTTAATGCTTATTACACATTTAGGAACAGCTAAACTCATTTCTTAACTGAAATAAACTATTTCTACTTCAATGTGTCCCTATAGCTCAAAATTAAGAACTAACAAAAAATTTCAGCTTCAAATTCAGTTTTATTTTGGGCAAGTGCTAATGATAAAACAACAGACACTTATCGAGATAAAAAAAAAACAGGTATTCAATAAATATAATGGATTATTAAATTTATCGGTTTTCTAACTCTGCACATTTTAGAGATGCATATTGTCCGGGGTTTCTTTATTATTATTTAATTTTAATTTGATAATCTTTCAGCATTAAAACTTTCCCTTGAATCTGATGCTTAGTTTTCAAATTATGAACTTAAAAGTCAAAAGTTCAGTCATTTTAAAATCAATTTATTCAAGCAGACAATTTTCTGAGGAAAGATATTTCTCTCATTAAAGGACCGTTCTTTTTTTTTCGAAGGAGTTTTTATTATTGATAAACCAGACAACCCTGTTTAATTCATGCATGAATAGCTTCAACAAAAATGTCACAGTGCAGCATTTGTCACAAAAATATTGTCTTAGAATTGTTTTTTCTGATCAAATAACTATTTTCTTAGAATCATTTTATATTTTCATCAAAGGGCCTTTCTTTCTTTTTTAAAAAAGTTTTTATATATCGGCAAATGAAAGAACCCTGCTTAATTTAATTCATGTATGGATAGCTTCAACGAAAATGTCACAGTGCTGTATTTGTCACAAAAATATTGATTTAGTTTTGTTTTTACTGATCAAATAACTTAGAATCATTTTATATTTTTATCCCAAAAGTGCTTACAAAACATAACATCCACTCTATTCGTCTACAAAATATATTTTAATTTTGCTATCTTTAAAACTAAATTCACTTCAGGTGGAGATGTAAAAAACAAAAACTCAATCTAAGAAACCCAGAAAAATGTTAATTTTGTACAGAAATTGCCAAAAGCCTGATTAACTTTTATACCTCCACTGTCACAAATTTAAAGTAGGGATTCATTTTTCCAAAGACACAGTTTGAAAACTTGAATGAATAAATTCTATTAAGCCCCAGGAAGCACCAGGTACATTTTCTACTCCTAAATAAAATAAACTGGAATTCAACACAATGCTTACAAAGACAATGTTTTATAGAGAAATTATGAGCCATTTATAATATGTTAGCTATGTACATACAGAAATTTACAGAAAATCTTCATGCATACATAGCTGACAAGCAAATTATATTATTTCTTCTAAAAATTATAAGAACTGGCTTTGACTGCAATAAAAAAAAATCTGATGGAGGCAGCATGTGGCTTTCCCTACAGACTCACATTCATTTTCTCTTTATTTCTTTAATAATTCATTAAATTAAGTTCAATGGTACAGAAAAACATGTATTATTATTTAAAATTATACTGAATTTGCACTTTTAATTCAATTTTCATTTTCATTTAGTAACTGGGCATATTTTTAAAGGTACAGTAGAAAAAAATGCGAATAAACTAAAATACCTCAAGAAAGACTAGTCCTAGAGTAATGGGGTTGGGTCTTATTCTTTTTATCATCAAAAATTATGCTTAAAACAAGTATCTAATTGACACATTTGGGCATATGTAGTTTTTCACTTTAGAATTTGACAATTTTTGTGGGACATTTCGCAAAAAAGACAGGGTTTTTTTTGACGAATCCTACCAAAATCTAATCAGCACTAGGGTAACTCATTAGTGACTTATCTACTAATTTTTGTAAAATTTGGTCAGATTTAACTAGAGTGGATACATCCGATTTTGGAAGGCCATTTTACGAAAAGGGCTGGTTCTTTTATCCTGAATTGTACTTAAATCTAGTAAGCATTAGAGTCACCCACAAGTGACTCTTACCTATAAAATTTGGTCAATTAGTTTTTTAATTAGAGTGGATACATACATTGCACAGACACACACAGACATCACGCTGAAAATAGTTTTCTCATGTTTAAAGAGATCCCAAAATGTGCAGAGTTGAAAGCTCGAGTCGTGAGTTTCAACACGATTCCAATACTTTCCCTTTACATTATTATGTATTATAGAGAAAGTAATATTGAACTAACACAGATGGGTCATTCCATATCAAATTAACACCAAAAGTGACATTTTCAACCCGATCGACACAGATTTTTTTTTAAACTTGGCTATTTTGTTATCCACTCATATATAGGACACTATGCAAAATTTTAGCCCCAATTCTCATTAGTTTTTTATTTATAAAAATTTGAAGTTTAAAAAATCTGATAATTTTTCATGATACTTAACATATTCAAAGGTCTGTATATTTTGGCCTAATCAACGGATTGTGCTGAAATAAGGCTTAATTTATAGCTTAAGGTATGACCTTTCTTGTGATATATCACGACCCTGAAAACGATATTTTTCATTTCAAGGTCACTTGATTTGACCTTGAACTGTGAAAAAAAGTATCTTTAATTTTTTTTTTCAAAAGAAAAATTATTTTGTTGATATGCTATTTATCTCTATCAAACAAACATTTCAAGTTAGAAAAACCATGGGCTCATAGTAAAAAAAATTTCTACATAAATATATGTCATATGAGCAGCTATTCGCAAAAATGCTAGAAACCACATAAAAGCATAATTGATTAAATAATTCTTAATTATTTAAGAATCAATTATGCTTTTAAGCAATGCAATAAGCATCATTATATTTAACTCATAGTTATAAACATTTGCTAATGTGCGCACATAATTTTATATTTTTTTTTCTCAATTTTACGATTTGAAAGATAATGTAAATAACTCAGCTATTCAAAAACTGCTGGAAACCCACACAAAACGTAACTGATTAAACACAACTCTTAAGAAATAAACTTTATTAACTAAAAGTTATATACATTTTTCTAATGTGTATATGATTTTATACATTTTATTTTGCTAAATTTTGAGATTTGAAAATAAATACAGATATCAATCATGCTGTTATCTTTTTTTTCAAGTCTCACTAACATTGTTATTTGATGTGTATATAGGGTCTTTGGCGAAAGTCACCCTTTCTCGTGCCATGAATGAAAATTGAAATGTCATCCCTGCAAATGGCCTCCCCCATCCCATAAACTTAACTAGTGTGCATTATTAAAGCCTTCTTTCTAGGAGAGCTGTCTGATCTGCATTGTAACCACAGACGCTAGTTATTTTCCCTCCTCTCATCCTTCACCCAGTGAATCCGGTGACCGAACGAAAATGTGATAGCGCGTTCACTATCAAAGTGACATGTTCTGTTCTCCTTTTCAAAGTCTACATGTGCCAAAATTTCAGATTTTCACTGACCAAGAATACAATGCTTAAACCTGGATCAAACCCGAAGAAATCTATAAATGTAGAATGAACTCGGCCTGAACATAACTGCCACTGCGTCTCGACAGGTTCAAAATGATTTGTATTCAAATATGCTAAAAACAAATTTGTGAACATTTTGTACAGAGAATTGAATTCGTTTTCTATAACATTTATCTTTACATAGCTGAAATAAACGGAATAAGCTCATGTATTCAATTTAAATTCATTGAAGAATTTTTCAAAATAAATATCTTCGTCCCGGTCTTATAGGACATTTAAAAAATAAAAAAATAAAAAAAAGACTCAACCTGGCCAGAAACAGTAGAAAACTCAAGTCCAGCCTGGACCTAAGCCCAAACCTGTGCAGAGATCCATCCCCTTTTAACTCTTTAAAACCTAAGCTATAAAATTTCCATTTGCTGTAATAGATGGGAGTACGTAACAAGTTTGAATTTTTGGAAGATTCTTCTAGTTTCAGCCAGAAGTATTTTATTTACTTCTCCACTTTCAACTTTAAAACATATCAACTTTAAAACATTTTCTTTAAAACATTTTCATAATTTTGTATGAGTTGAAACTTATCTTGCAGAAAAAATTCAAAGTAATTATATGCAGCGACCCATTCTCATTCCATGCCCTGAAGCAGTCACTCTGCCCAGTTTTATCACTTGCTGGCACCTCAGAAAAATGAAAAGCGTTTAGTTAATGATATCTAGACAGAGCATACCATTCTAATAGAATTCAAGTACTTCAACTTTTTGGTAAAATTGCTGATATTTGAATTCTTTTGCACCTGCTTTCAGTTTCATAAAACTTTTGCTTTAATTGTTACACTATTTCAGACTCTACCTTTTCACACCAGATATATCATTATAGAATGATTAAACAAACAAAACTTTGTTCTTTAAAGAATTTTGTATTCTTTGTTATTTTCACTTTGTACACTTGGTTTCGTTTGATCTTTTCCTTTATGAGCATAGAGCTGTTTTAAGATTGCTGGTACATTTCACCCATCCCAAACGTCTACATGGGGTGCCCATCCAATGGAAACACAAAGCCCATACTGGAATATAAGAAGGCAGCTGGAGGTCATGTTTGTGAGATTGATACACACTGTTAGGGCAATTTTGATTGCAAATTCGAAAAATAAAATTCAATATTTAATTCTACTAAATTAGAGTATATCACTGAAATAAATTATATAAAAATAAGGATATAATATAAATATATCCTTATTTTTATAAAAGGATACATTTATATTATATATATATATACATACACACGAAATAGCAATAGTTATGAGTGTACTTAAAAAAATATAATTAATAATACAATAGAATCTCCATTCAATGAACTTCCATTTAACGTTTTCTATTTAACGAAATTTTCTACAGAACCTTGACTTTAACAACATTTACATGTTATTTACTCTCCATATTATGAAAGATAATTTCTATATAATGAAGTTTTTCTGACTAATCTTTTTTTTTGCATTTTTTTATTTATTTATTTTTTTTTTTTTTCAATGTTTCGCGACTTCTCATTTTTCGATCGAAGTTCCAACAAAATCAACCAAATAGGCTGCCCTGACCTCTCGCGCCCTTGCCCTATTACAAGAAATTCCCACATCAAAGGGATGGGAATTGCTTCCTTCCTTATATTTGGGGAGGGACCATATGACATGGCAGAGAGGTGATGGAAACTGCATTCCACAGGGTAAAACTGATTTTCGTTGTAGGCCTGACTGTGTAGGACATATTCTTTTTCAATCAGTGCACGTATCTCTAGCCAGCATGTTAACTTGCTCAAAATATCTAAGAGAAAGTGTTTGTGTCTTTCGGACAAATTGAAACTTGTAGATGATGTTGATATAGGAATGAGGAAGAAAGATGTAGCTAAAGTATGGTATAGCAGCAGTGTGTCAACAATTTTTAAAGATTGTCCTTCAATCATTCAACACGAAAGCAGTAGTATGAGTGTGAACAGAAAAAGATTTAAACAATGTTTATATGAAGACTGAAGACATCGATGCTGCTGTTTTAAAATGAGTAAGGATAATTCGATATAAAAATGTACTTCTCTCCAGTCCAATAATCCAACAAAAAAGCTATCGATTTTGCTCAGGATTTGGGACACTCAAATTTTCAAGCTAGCATTGGATGGCTCGATAAATTTAAAGAGACATGGAATATCGTATAAAGCCATATCAAGAGAAAGTGCAGATATTTCTGAAGAGGTGTGTGAGAAATGGAAAAAAGAAGCTTAAAACATTTGGATGATTATGGTGCGAAAAACATCTTTAATGCTGATAAAGCAGGATTGTTTTTAAAATGTCTACCGAATAAAACTTTAACATTTAAAGACGACAAGTGCTTCGGAGGGAAAAATAGCAAACAGAGAATAACTGTTTTGTTATGTGCGAATATGACTGGTGAAGAAAAATTAAAACCATTAGTGATCGGTAACAATCAAAAACCCAGATGTTTCAAAGGAACGAAATCTTTAGAGGTGGACTATCATTTCAATAAAGTCATGGATGACTTCTACAATTTTTGAAAAGTGGCTGTCAAAATGGGATAAACAATTGGAAAAACAGTGTTGCAAAATTGTGTTACTTATAGACAACTGTCCTGCACATCCACCAGACTGCGCTTCAAAATGCAAATTGAAGAACATAAAAGCTTTTTTTCTTCCGACCAATATAACTTCAAAACTTCAGCCATTGGATCAAGGCATTATAAAAAATTTTAAAATTCATTATCAAAAAAGAATTCTACAAAACGTTTTCTTGCCTTAGAGAGCAGCCAGTACATAAACAATTGTATTAATTTAAGAGTCTTCATATTAGAGAAGACGAAAACTTGGCAGTGTGATGTTGTGACTGCATCTACTATAAAGAACTGTTTTGTTAAAGCCGGTTTCAAAAGTGATGCTGAATACAATGAATCCAAGTGCTTGGCAGTTTTGAAAAAAAAATGGCAGCATCTGAAAGACATGGGAGCTGTTGAAAAAGTTATAGAGCTGTCTAATTTTCTCCATGTTGATGAAGACATTGCTGAATATCCCAAGGAGAATGACATATTGCAAAGTATTAGGAAATGTAATGAAGACACTACAGTGAGTGATGAAGATGATAATGAAGAGGTTATTAAAAAACCTTCACAACAAGAAATGCTAACAGCATTTGATACAATATGAAGGCGATTACAGTTTCAAGAAAATGTTACAGATGATGTGTTTCAATATTTACAAAAGTATGAATATTTTTATGAAAAATGTGTTCTTTATAATAAACCTGTACAAAGCAGGATTACAGATTTTTTTACAGTTTAAGATATGTGTTAAAGTCAACAAAGTGGATATGTAAGTTTCAGTCTTTGTTTTTTTTTCTCATTTTTACTTTCCCTGCAATACATGGTAATGTATAGGGAAAGTATTGGAATCATGTCGAAAATCGCAACTCAAGTTTTCGACGGATCTACACATTTCGAGACCTCTAGAATACGAAAAAACTATTTTTAGCGTGACGTCTGTCTGTGTGTCTGTGCAATGTATGTATCCACTCTAACTCAAAAACTAATGGACCGAATTTTATAAAATTTGGTAGGTAAGTCATTTGAATGTGATCCTGGTGCTGATTAGTTTTTGGTACGATTCGTAAAAACTGAACCCGCCTGTTTTTGCGAAATGGCCCGTAAAAATTTCGTTTATCCACTCTAGCTAAAATAGTAATTTACCAAATTTCACAAAATTTGGTAGATAAGTTTCTTGTTGGATACTCTGGTGCTGATTATATTTTGGTACGATTCGGAAAAGAACAACCTGCCTCTCTTTACGAAATGGCCCACCAAAATTGCCAAAATCTGAAAAAAAAAAGACTAAATAATGTATGCTCAAATGTATCAATTAAATTCTTGTTTTATACGCAATTTTTGAAGAAGAAAATAATATAATACACTCCATTATACTTGAGGACTAACCGTTCTCAAGATATTTGAGATTTCTTGCATTTTCGTTACGCCAATTTCAGAAAAAGTCCAATTACCAAATAAAAACAAAACTTGAATTAAAAGTGCAAATTTAGTGTTATTTGGTTCAATTAAACTCAATCTAATGAATTATTAAAGAAATAAAGAAAATATGAATTTGAGTCTGCAGGGAAAATCATGTGCTGCCCGCATCAGATTTTTATAACTTAGTTTACAAATTTCTATTCAACGAATATAATGACGTTATAATGAAGTTTTTAAATAGAATGATAAGACTTCGTTAAATAGAGACTCGACTACATTCTCTTTCAAATCTAGAATTGAGAGCAAAAAAAAAAAATTATGAAATTATATGCACATTAGTAAATGTTTATAACTATTAGTTAAATATAATGATGTTTATTTAAGAATTATTTAATCAATTATGCTTTTATGTGGTTTCCAGCATTTTTCGAATAGCTGCTCATATAACATATATTTATTTAGAATTTTTCTTTTCACTATGAACCCATAGTTTTCCCAACTTAAAATTTTTGTATAATAAAGATAAATAAGAGTATCAACAAAATTTATATATATATATATATATATATATATATATATATAAATATAAATTATTAAATCCAAAGTTAGAATGTATGTAGTACACTATTCCAAAATTTTCTACAAATACAAAGAAATAAAAGAAATTAAGACAAAAAGAGGAAATAATAAAGCATAATGCAAGTCATAAGGACAAAGACAATCAACAAATTTCAAAAATGAGGAATGCAAATAAGAAAACAAAAAAAATCAAGCAGAAAAGCTTGCACATGGAGGAGATTTAGGCTTACGAGATTAGGCTTACGAAAAGTTCATTTCGAAAAAATTCTCGTCGGGTCCATATATCCTTTCGAAATGAACACAAAAATGCTTGTTTCTGAAACACAAGATAGATTTTATCTATGAACTTGTGTTATATGGACGACAAGCATATAGATTGATATATATATATATATATATAATAGAAGTTTGAAAATCCAATGAACGAAAAGTAAGAAGATGTAACACGATAAACCTAACTTTTTAAAAACACCCACAGAATAAAATATAATACAGCAAATCATCAATCAAATGGATAAAAAATACAAAACACAAGCTTTCAAGTTACAGTAAATCAACCAAATTAAAAGGTATGGAAACAAAAAAAGAAAAACTTAAACTAAATTCAACTATATAACTGGCTTACAAAACAAAAGTAAAAATCAACTAATCCTCAAGCAAATGGAAATAAAATAAATATCGAATCTACAAGTCAATGAAAATTATATAATACAAAGGTATGGAATCGAAATACGTATAACAAACGAAATCAAGCACAAATGCCTTACACGTGGACGAGGCACTAAGCCTAAATCATGAATTGTTAACCTCTACAAAAATCTAATCATGTCCAAGTTTTTTGTAGAAGCAAACACAAAAATGTATGTTTCTGAAGAAATAGATAGATTAAATCTATAAACTATTTCTACTTGGACGACATACATAAAGAAGGAATAAAAAAGAAAAAATGAATACCTGGAAAAAGCACCGCGTATGTACAATCGATTCAATACAGGGAACACTGATAGAAGAGACCAATGTTGCCATTCGTAAAGAAAAAATAAAAAACCATTTACTGTTGCCATTCATAAGAATTGAAAAACTGTGAAGCGAAATGTTAAGAAAAAGTATTAATATACAAAAAGAACTACTAAAAAGAGGGGCTAAATAGTAATACTGAAGTGGGAAGTAAATGAAAAAAAAAAAAAAAAAAAAAAAAAAGAGAGAGAAAAGCGAAATGTTAAGAAAAAGTATTAATATACAAAAAGAACTACTAAAAAGAGGGGCTAAATAGTAATACTGAAGTGGGAAGTAAATGAAAAAAAAAAAAAAAGAGAGAGAGAATGGAGATGTCTGGCTAATATAAGATACTATGAATAGAATTATATTATACTATGAAAAGAATTATAAAAATCCAGCTATTTTAAATTTTTTAACAATACTATTTACTAAATAAGAGGGATATTTATATAAATTACTAGTAATTTTGAGATTATTGATATGCTTAGCATGAAATTTTTTATCAGATAATCTATAAATTCTAAAAAGCTGATTGAGTATAATATTTCTAAACAATTGAATCGAGTTACAGGAATTAAAAGGTAAGATTTTATTAATATTAAAATTATAAAAGTCTTTTTTATCATATAAATTTGTAACAATTCTATTAGAAGGATCAATAAAAAGATTTAAATCCAAAAAATTAACATTTTTACTAATAGTAGCTTCATTAGGAATTAATTCCAAATTGCCTGGATAGTAATCTATATCTATGAGATAATTTTCTGTATGTACTAAGCAAATCAGATCATCAACATATCTGTAAAAAGTATAATCTATTGAAGTAAATGACTTTTCATAATGATAAAGGTATAAATTAGCTAGCATACTGCTACTGCAGCCACCCTGTGGAACTCCTGAGACTTGTAAGTATAATTTATTTCCTTGAAAAATATAATTATTGAAAATAACAAAGTGAAAAAGTTTAGGAAAATTTATAAATTTAATTTGATTTGAAAGAGGTGTAATATAAGCATTATATAGAGCTAAAATTACATCATATAGATCAGATATCTTAATATTATTAAAAAGATCTTTAAAATCAAAAGTTTGAAATCCTATTATTTTTCTAAGAGATGTTAATTTATTCTTTAATTCTTTACTATTATTTAGAATATGGTAATTATTGCTAGTCTGGCTTAAACTATTATTTATTAGATTTAAAGAATTTAGTAATAATTTACTCGCAGTAGTAGAGTAAGTATTATGGCCACTAGTAACTGTTCTAAATTTAATAGGATTTTTATGAAATTTTGGAATAAGCACTATATAAGGAAATTTAAGATATTTATATTTAATATTTAAATCACTATACATATTGATAATTTTCAATTTAATACTATTGATGGTATGTAAATCAGGTTTAAAAAGACTATTATTTTTTAAATAATCTAACAGAAATTGAATATAAAATTTTTTACAGATAATAGCATAATTATTAGAGGCTTTATCAACATAGGTGATAACAAAGGATCTTTGTAAATCATTAATGGAATGTTTAATATTATCAATATTATATAAAGATCTAGACAATTTAATATCTCTAATAACATTTTTAATTGATTCTAATATAGTAAATTTCCACATATTAAATGCCTCTAATGGCAGAGCGTATTTACAAGCTAATTTATATATATATTTATCAAGATCTAGATTAATTGATTTTAAAACTTTAAAAGAATTATTACAAGAAGGTATCCTAAATTTAGTGCCAAATGACATAATGGTTCTTAACACATTGTCACTAACAATGTCTAAATCTCCTGTAACTATATGCCCCAAGTCTGGATTTAGAAATTTAGCAAATTTATTTAATTTACAAATACATTCACTATCTACAATTGACTGAGAAGAATGATCAATAGAGAGCGATTGTGAAACTTCATTATAATTAAATATAGACCTACCAATAGGCTTATTGTATTTGAATGTCTTTGAAACAAATAAATCACCAATAGGCAATAAATGTTTAAACTTGTTAAACAGATGTCCAAAATTTATAAAATTATATATAGGATGTTTGAAAGAGATAACACAATAAGAATTAGAATTAGAATTATATATATATATTTTAAATTAAAGATACACTTTTCACAGTTCAAGGTCAAAGGTCAAATCAAGTGACCTTGATATGAAAAATATCACTTACTGAATGATATAACATATCACAAGAAAGGTCATACCTTAATTAAGCTACTAAATAAGTTTTATTTTAATGAAATCCATTGATTAGCTCAAAATATACAGGTGTTTGAATATGTTAAGAATCATTAAAAATTACCAGATTTTCCAAACTTCAAATTTTTATAAATAAAAAAATAATGAAAATTGGGGACTAAAATTTTGCTCAGAAA
This sequence comes from Amaurobius ferox, assembly GCA_951213105.1. Lineage (NCBI taxonomy): Eukaryota > Metazoa > Arthropoda > Arachnida > Araneae > Amaurobiidae > Amaurobius > Amaurobius ferox. The sequence goes on from OX578138.1 coordinate 167,573,291, forward strand.
GTGATCAACAAAATAGCCAAGTTTAATAAAAAATCGATGTTGGTCGGGTTAGGATCTGTGTTAATTCGACATGGAATGACCCAGATATAGAAATAAGATTCCATTATAATTTATATAAGATGTGTACTATCTTATAATTTTGATTTACTTACACCTTAGATGCAACAGATTGGCCTAGGTGATGCTTTGCAGATCGCTGACAGTCTTTCCTGGGACGTCCCCTTGTTCTTTTTACTCCTGAGGCATAATTAAAAGTTGACACCTCACACAATTCCTTTGAGTCTACTTCAACTTCCGAGATAAGAGAAGATGTTGCACACACAACTGAGGGCGTTGTCCTCTGCAATATGCTTGGGGGCTGCGTTTCAACATCTTCAAGGGGTGTGCCCACAGTAGAAGAGGGGATCAACTGATGGTTGTATGGTACTGATAAAATTTTTTCTTCACCCAGACACACATCATCAGGCTCAGATTCTGAATGTAATCGAATGCCTCCAGAATGGTCATCGGCCATTTTCATCACATCCTATACACTTCAAGAAATAACAGCAAAAATAAAATTTTCAAGAATCTCCATAAAAGTATTGATTTATTAGAATGTTGATGCTTATAATACAGTAGTAAAAATTGGTAGTTTCTCAAAATTAAAAAAAAGTATGAAAATTACTATAAAGGAGTGCAAAAATATTAAAAGAAAAAAGAAAATCATAAAGGAAAAATGGAGGCTAATAATCTGCATCAGCATCAAAATCAAAATGCTTTTGGTATTCATATGTTTGAGAATGCAGGTGGCAGGTGTCATTGAGTTAAAGTCAGGGTCAATAATAGTTTTGAGTAGAGTTAGAGTTGACAGGACTCCAAAATAAAATTATTTAAAAATCATTTTATGTTTATTAATACTTAATATTTTTTTATTTTTATAAGATATTTTTAGGTAATACATTAAAAACACCAGACATTTACCAATAAAAAAACTGTTAATATGAAAAATTACTATTTTAATAATATAAGGATTAACACAGAAAAGTATTTTGATGAAAGTTCTGCTTCACTAAAATGAAATAATTTAAAATTAAATATAGACGGAAAATTCATGATGAGTACACTTTGTCACTTTCCCTCAAAAAAATTTAAAGAACTTTTCCAGGAACTTTACAAGTACCATGCAATTTTATTTTACAAAAATGTCGATCATTAAAAAAAAAGTATAAAATTGTATGCATTTCTGGGGAAAAAATCATACCAAACAATAGTTTATTGAAAAAAATTAATGAGTTAAAATATATCAATCAAATATGTTAAAAGCTATATTTAGAAACACTTTATGAAACACCTAGATTAAATTAACTAACTTTCTTATCAATGAATTATTAAAAGTAATTTGTTGACAGTTGCAAACGGACTTTTTTCCATATCCCCCACCCCTCCACCCCCCAAAAAAAACTTAATGAAAGAAAGAATATAAAATTTTAAAATATCATCATAGTTTAAGTGATCAACTTCAATGTTTAAATAAATTGACTCCTCTTTTCACCACAAACGCATATTAAATTGCACATTTTAGGTGCTTCTAACTTGTCATATCTGGTCGAAAAATGTGGAATAGTGCACCGTGACAGTTCCAACGTGTAAATTTTCAGGAAAAATTATGTCGCTAAAGAAATTTTAAAAAAAGCAGCTAACTTTTCATAAAAACAAACACCGCAGATCTGTGAAACATTTTCATCCCTGCCTTTTTTTAAGCACTTTCAAGGACTTAAAAAGAATGTGAATTTTCAAGTACTTTAAGTACTTTTCAAGTACCTGCCTTGGAAATGGTCATGTTTACATAGTACTTTCCAGAATTTCAAGTGCCCGTATGCCTCTGGGAAATAGTCTGAATTTATACACTGTATGGGACTTCAATCGCACAGTCACTTATTATACATGTTTAGCATATTAAACAGTGTTCAAAATTAGCAATTGTTAATCATAATTTAAAACTAAATATCTCATTTTAATGATGAAATTCAATGTAGTCAGCAAATTTGATACCTAGCAATGTCTTCATCAACTACCAATCCAGTCTAGCAAGGTGTTGAAGACCCAGGCTACCCGACTCACCCTAGACTACGAGCAACAAGATAAGTGGCCGAGTCTAGCAAGGTGTGTAATATATTTACTATCCCCAACTAGTGCCCTAGTGTGCATCATAGAGAGCTATTTAAGCTCAATAGAACTGGTATTAGAAGGGCCGTTGGGCTCCTTACTGGGCACTGCACCCTTAAAAGACACCTACCTAAGCATTATGGGTGTCACTAAGGGCCCGATCTGTAGAGGTTGTAAGTATAGCAAAGAAACTGCCTCACACATACTCTATGAGTGTGAGGCATTTTCTGCCCATAGGTTCGAGCACTTGGGACGACATGTGATCGAGCCCTGGGAGTTGCAGGATATTCCTGTCAAGTGTCTGCTGATCTTTGCCTCAGTTACAGGTAGGTCTCTTCTCTTAGGGACTGTTTCAACTTTTGGGGACAATACAATAGATCTCTGGTCGCTGTGTTAGGCTCCCTCTGAGCCACCCACCTTTAAGTCATACTGTCCTAACTATTCAATAGAAAAAAATCTTCCCAGTTGCAGCAGCCACGGCATGAGAAAAGGCTGGCAATCTTCTTGAGATTTACCAGGAAAATTTTCGATTTTTATCTGATCTCCTAATAAGAGGGAAATTTTCTGATTATAATATATAAGATTCAATTGTAAAGAATTACTTATCTACCTGGCATCTAAGCAACAGATTTACACAATTAAACTGATAAAAGAAACTATAAAATATTGTATTCTCAAATTAATTCACACCAAGTTTAATGTCAAAATATACTGTATTTTCTAGTATAGTACTTATTTGTATTGTCTGGTAATTAACTATAGAGAACAACTTGATAGCAAAAATATTACAACATGGCAGCGGACACTGTCGAATGGATTTTAACTGCAGATTATTTTCAGAATTTTTTTTACGCACATGCTATATATATTAAAACCATAACAAAATATTTTGATTTTTTTTCTTTTCATATGCAAATTTCATTTAATTAAACATGAGCTCACTGAATATATTTCTGGAATGGAATCTATTTCTAAAACCTAGTTCCCCTCTGTTAATATGCCTACTAAAATAAAAGTTAAAGGCTGGGTCAGTCCATATCAAAACATTTAATTTTTTTTCAAAAATGAAACCCACCGCCTAAGATTTTAATGATCGAAGTATAAAAGTTTGTCAACTAATTAGAAAACTAGAACTGTGAAATGCCTGAGAATTTGAACTTCCTACCTACTTTAATGTTTTGAGAATATATGAGTTTGAAATTTGGTTGAGATGCCAAAATAGCAACTTGGCAAAAACCAGTGTTATTTGGGAAGACTTATTTTAATGTACTTTTATTTCCATCTATAGTAACAAAGCGTTATACAGTTATTAAGTAGAGTATGTTATGTAGATTGTAAATATACTTAAATTTTTATTTTTACATATTTTAAAAGTATGAAACAAGTGAAGTGAAGAATAGAAAAATTCAAGAAAAAACAGACAGAAATAAAACAGTTTATACAAAAAATGTCATTACTGATTGGAAGTTTTTGTGTGTGTGTGAAATGTTTTCTAATATGCAAGTTAATATATAAAATAAAAAAGTTAGTCTCTTTTTTTTCTTATAGATAAAATAAAGGTTTAAATTTGATATAACTGAAAAAGAAAATGCATTAAATTTTGTTGGTAATTTTTTTGTTTAGTTTCACTGATAATGTGCTTCACTTCACTTTTGCTGATGCAGAGAAGTCCAAAATTAATGTATAAATTTAAAACTAGATATTAAAAAAATAAATAAAAATCAATGGGATTTTCCTTGTATTTCTTATACAACTAAATATTAAAAAATGATATGTGCTTTACTTATGCTGCTGTGTATTTAATTTCATTCCCTTACATTTATATATATTTAAAAGGTACAGGGGGAAAAAAGTCCAATGTTTAACAAAAGTTACAAAACAGTTACTACTACTATCAATGGGTAACTAGTATGCATCATCATGTTAAATATTAATAAGTATAAACGATTAACATCTGGGAAACATGCAGTTTAAATTTGAGCATTGTATAAAAAGAATGACATCTTCAAACTTTCAATGAAAAATCTCAATTGAAAAATTTGTCTTATATGTGACCTCGATTTTTTTTTTTTTCTTATACCCTTCATTTACTAAAAATTATTTAAATTTAAAATAAAGAAAGTAAAATAAAACTGATTAATTTAAAATTAATATTAGCAATTTTTTAATTATTAAAAAAAAGGGCAGCTTTTATCTGATATTTTATAGCAATATTTTGGTGCGTTAATTTAGAATTAAAATCTTACACTATGCATTAGCAGAAGCTGTCTAACATTTATATACTTTTTTAAAATTGCAACTCTTACTACTGTTTAGTAAATAAAAAAAATATTTAGATTGATACCATTCTTGACAATGTACACCTCGGAGGTAACTTGGCCCCCAAAGAGAGCTAATGAAGTCATGAACGGCTAATTTTCCGAACAGTGATTAAAACTATTAAGGCTATCGGACACACTATCAGATAGCCCTGAGCCATAAATAAACTCTTTTATGCATGATTATGTCAAATTTTGTCCTATGCTGCCATGTTAAAAAAATATAAAATTTCAAAGTTTTTACTCGAATTTAAAATTTAATTAGATTTTTGATGACAAAGCTGGATATAAAGCTTTATGAAAATCCATTAATATTTGTAGCCACTATCGCGCATAGACAGATTGGCATCACTCCAAAAATAGTCAAAATGTGTTCGTGTTCAGGATGTCCTAAAATATATATTGACATCAAAATCTCAAATTTAAAAATTTTTGTGAATTTTACTTTCAGTTTTATTTTACTTTCTTTATTTTAATTCTTAATTTTACTTTCTTTATATTGAATTAAAGCAGTAGTTTTTCAACTTGGAATTTTTTATGTTCTGATTTGGAGTTAAGATTTGATTGCTCACTGAAATGTAAATGTAGCTTAAGAAGTTGATTGATTAATTGAAAATTGGATATAAGTTATTTTTTTACACTCCAATATGAGTGTGACATAAATGTTTACTTGAATTATCTTGTTTGTTTTTTTTTACATTGATCATGTATTTGGTTTTCGCACTCAAATAGAGTGGTGACAAAATTAGTTGATTGATTGTTCTTAATTCTGAATCTGATATTTTAATGCTGTATTTAAATTTTTGGTAGATAAAGTGGATAATTTATTTTATAGATAGGAGATTGAATTATATATATATATATATATATATATATATTTTTTATGTGGAATATTTCAAATTGTGCAATGCAATTTGAGTTCTGTTTGGTTTTGAAATTTAAATGGGGATTTAAGTAATTTGTTTTCTCTTTCAATAATTTGTTTAAAATGATTTGATACACTTGGCTGTTAGTGAATTTAAATGTACTACTTATACATTATTATTGAATTTTGAATTGTGCTTTTTTCTTTTTTTTTTTTTGGGGGGGGGGGGTTCAAAAAAGATTCATAACCTTAGTCAGGACTCACAACTCTCGGCCCCTTGTGTTGATTTTTTATTTTCCTATGAGAATTTTTTTAGAGTTCCAGATACAGGGATGTGGTATTTGAGTTATGATATTCAGATTTATTAATGTTGTTGAGAGTGCAAGATGTTGCACCATATTTATTGGAATCACGTTTATTTATTTGTATAAAATTATGTATGTCATTAGTGTATACTTGTCTTTTAAAGGATCTAATTCGCCAAGTAGTCAGTTTATAGTATAATTTGTAAACAATTGCGTTAATTTCCCATGTTCAGTTCCAAATTGTTAGGGAATTGAGTTTGTTATTTGGGGTAAATATTCCACAATTTCTTTTTTTTCTTCTTTTTTTGTAACTTGAGCCAACTTTGATATTATTATTTAAATACAGTAATTTTCCTTGTAATTGTGTTCTCTTTGTAGAGTAGATAGAGATGGTGATGAATTTGATGCTTTATATTAATAGGTTGTTATTTACGGTAACATTTCAAAATTTATTGTTTAGATTATTAGAATTCTTTAGCTGGTCCAAAGCTTTCGTTAAAATCTATTTTTATTCATAACAGCTAATGATATACAGCTCTGTTTATTATTTTTCTACTTCTTCTCTTTGATTGCCAATTTGTGGAGCATTTTTTTAAAAAATAAATTTAATGAACTTGTGTCAATGTGGTGTTATAATGAAGTTGGAGAGTTTAATGTTGAATCTATATGTTTGTTTTAGAGTTGAGAAATATGTGATCTGATATTATGAAAGTGTTTAGTGAAGTGAATATTTGATTTACTTATAAGGAATTTGACTTTTTTATGTGATTTATATGGCTCATGTTACAGATACAATTGTGATTTTGATTTTTTTTTCTTTCTCTCCTTCGTTCCGCGGATTTTGTCATATGTTAGCTAAAATGTTTCATTTTTCAAATGAAAAATTTTTTTGGGAGGTCAATTAGACATTTTAATAGCACTATCAAATGCGGAATAGCAGATGTACACAGCATATATTCTCACTGAATGCAGTACCTTTTATTTTTAATGAAAGATTACAAAATTTCATTCATTCAAAAAAACCATAGCAAAACCTGAAACATCAGATCAAAACGACTCCGTTCGTAAAAATTCAACAAATAAATTACAATTACTATTTAAAAGTATATATACATAATTTACAGCAAAATGAATGTAAATAAAGATTTCAGAAAATGGATCATTAAAAAAAAGGCAACACCCGAACAAAAATCACCGATTAAAGTAACACCTTACAGAAAGATGGATGAGAAAAGAATGCTTTTACACAACACAACCATACTTGACTTTTACACAAGGTACTTTCTTATACCCTTGACTAGATGATTCGATTCATAAGTATGTTAAATATAAACTACAAGTAGAAAAGGCAAAGCTATCAGTTATGTCTTTAATCACTGACAAATTGTGAAAAGTACAAATATTTTTCCAACTTAACATTAAATAGAAATTAACAGAATTTGTGCTATAGTCTTGAAATCATATATTAACATCAAAAATTTAATAAATGGATCATAATAAACATAAACAAACCTTTAACACATTATTCGTCACTCACATTATGAAATAAAACTTTATTAGAAAATTAAGAATTATTTTAGATTTCATAAATATGAACAATCTACAAATGAGAAGTTAATTAAATAATTCATAAAAATTACTTTAAAATAGTTATTTATTATCTTAAACATCCATTATAGCATTTCATATTCAAAGTACTGTTGCCAATCAGTAATTAATAAAATACTACCTACGTTCTAATTCTTAACCAGAATTCATTGGTAACTTCTTCAGAATAAGCAATCTACCACATATAAATTGAGACAGGGTGTCCGTAGTAAGTAAAGGCGATTCGGAGGCGGGCAATTGTGACCCAGAGTTCTAATAGAGGAGGGCTGGATCGTCACCACCGAAAGCAGAGGCCGGAGCACTAAATTTTAACACCTCGGCTTGTAGGCCCACTGTGAGTAGGCCTACAAGCCGATCACGATCGGAGCTTTTGCTATTTGTTTCCCAAAGTTGTTTCCCAAAGTTTGTTCCAAAAGTTGCGTGTTTAGTTTGGTATTATCAGGGAGGCAAGAAGGAAGAACCGGTTCTTGATAGATCTCAAATTTGCTGTGTTCGAGGTCATGGTTTCTCTTTATTTCTTGGTCAAATTGCAAAGGGGATGAACGCTTGAGTCTCATCTTACCTGAGCAATTTTCAAAAGTCTGTCTGGATATATGTTCCAAAGTGCTACTCCTAGCCTTATTTGTAAATTTGATGGTATTATACATTCTCCTTCTTTCAAGTGTTTCAAGACCACATTCGCGCACAAGTTTTTCATTGCATGTAGAGGAGACAGCTCCCGCTATGATCTTAGTAGCTCTTACCTGGACCCTTTCTAGTTTACCCAGGGCAGTCCTAGAGGCGTGGGCCCAAATGGGCTACGCATATTCCAAAATAGGTCTCACTAACAAAGTATAAGTAGTTTTAAGAGTTTTAGGCCGAGCTCCCCAGTCTGTGCCACATAGACTTTTGATGAGATTCAATTTCTTAAGAGATTTATTGGCACAGTTTTTAATGTGCTCAGTAAAACGTAGTTCTGTGTCCATAGTCATTCCCAAGTATTTAGGGTTTTTCAGCATAACAAGCGGGGTGCCGTTAATGTAGATTTTAGGATCCAACTGTTTTCTATGTTTCTAGCTGTTGTGAAGATGCTGAAATTTGTTTTTTGGGTATTGAACTGCAGCTTCGGAGATAAATCGATCCGAAAAGTTACCTTTTTCCGATAGATGGCTCTGAATATCGCAGGTTTGGCGAGATCCGACCTTGCGCCAAACAGCAATTATGTTCAATGTGTGGTAGCCACAGCTCACTTCCGGATTAATCCTGAAACCGGATGTTATGAAATGCATTCAATTAGAATTTGGTTTTATCGGCTGTTAAATTCGAAATGTGGACTATCATAAAGGTATGTAGAAACTTTTGATAATAAAATTCATGATTTTATTGCGTGCTCATGCTGATAAGCATAAAATTTAAATCATATATTATACGTATTCAAAATGTTAATAAAATTCGTAGAATGCGTGTTCGTAATGTAATGAAAGTCTTATGTTATATAAGTGTTGATGGGAAATTGACATGCTGACTTATTGACTGCTGTTAAAGTGTATTTGAAATTTTAACACTTTAAATAAGTTTGCTTGTTGTGCCCATCACTCACTATATTTTAAACTCTTTCTATTGCTCATGGGTTGGTAAATTCCAGTACCTGAATTGTTAATATTTTGTATGTATTCATAATATGATATATTTATTCTTTTATGTTTAATTCTTAACTATTAAAGAAAACGAGCAAATAAATTCATGTAAAACGTATTTATTGTTGTTGGAGTATATTTGAAATTTTAACACTTTAAATATGGATGCTTGTATCTAACTTATATGTTCTTGCACATTTGTCGAGCTACTTTATATACTATATGTCTTTTATTCCTTTGATAATATAGTGTACAACAAACAAAATTCTAAAAACTGAATACTTAAACATAATGTTATGAAAAAAATCACTTCTACTTATCTTGACTCAAAAGAGTATTGACCACTTCCTTCCAGTATCTATCTCTGTGTCAATGCTAATGGAACATACAGGACAAGATGAAAGCTTGGCAGGACATGATCTTTACAATTTCACTTCTTTTTTTATTAACCCTAAATCCACTTAATGAGCATTGAAAATGTTTGCTATTTGATTGAAAATTCAAATGCACATATTTTTAATTCATTAAAGTAGCTGAGTCATAACAGTAAATGTAATTATCAATGGCTACTTAAGGTTCATTATATGTATTCCTCCCTTTTTATGTGTGCATTCAAATTAAAAGATTAAGTCCTGCATCCTTTAATTTCATGGTTGGATTTTGGACGTAACATTGGTTTAATCCGTGTTTAAACCGGATAAAATCGTCAAAAGCTGTAAACAAAAGGGGAATTTGATTTAAAAACAATAAAACCACCATGTCAATCATTATAATTTCGATCGCCCATATAAATTTGAACATTATAAAAAAAAGGAATTTTAAAACATTATCCTTACAACAATACAAGTACATAAATACCTTTAAAATATTGAAATACTAGCAACAATTAAAAATAATTTTTCATTTATTTGAATTTAAATATCAAGGTATTCTGATTTTGTTTTAAATTAAAAGCAATGGTACTTTTCCATTTCGTCGGTGCAGGCGATAAAGTCACCAAAAATACTACAACCAATGCCAAACGGAATATCCCCGCTGGTAACCTTTTACCGCCACATTTTCAAAACAAGTCGCGGCCATTTCTTATAAGTCACATCTTTTTCCTAATATGTCAAAAATGGATGAAAAACCAATGAAAATTTGGAATTTGCCCAGAAAAGAGGAAGAATCTGTCAGATTCTTTCAAGCGAAAGGCATTTTGTCTAAAATTGGTACTTGTGATAATAATCATGAAATAAAATTGTATTTCGGAAACGAAATTCAATGGCGTTGCAACCTTTCAACTTGTCGCAGTAAAAGAAGTATCTGGAAAGGCACATAGTTTGAGTTATCGAAATTGAGTTTCTTAAAGTGTGTTAGGTTTATATATAGTTGGAGCGAAGAATTAACTTTAGTTAAATGGTGTGAAAAGCAGTTGGAAATCAGTCACTGAACAGTTGTGGAATGGAATAACTACATGCGCGAGGTTTGTGTGGATTCTTTGCTTAAACATCAACAATGGAAAATAGGAGGACCTGATATGATCGTCGAAGTGGATGAAAGTATGTTCACAAAGCACAAAAACAATGCAGGACGGATTCTATCACAACAGTGGATCTTTGGTGGAGTTTGCCGTGAAACAAACGAATGTTTCCTTGTGAAGGTGCCAAACCGATCCATGAGCATTATATTGGAAGCAATTAAGAAAAATATCGAAAAAGGAACTATAATATATTCTGATTCGTGGAAATCATATTGCATTGAAAAACTGGAAGAGGAACGTTTCCAACATTTCAAAGTGAACCATAAATACAATTTTGTCGATCCGGACACTGGAACGCACACACAAAAAATAGAAAGACTATGGGGTAGCGCCAAATGGCGAAATAAGAAAACACAGAGAAACGGCACATCATCATCTAGAAAATTATCTTGCGGAATTTATGTGGAGAAAAGAAACGAAAGACCCATTTGAAAAAATTTCAAAGGATATTAAAATGTTTATGCCTCCAAAGTAAAAAATTCTTAGAACTAACATTTATTAACATTTTCTTATGTGTATACTGTGTGTTGTCACCAATAAAGTCTGCTTGGCGAAATGGAAAAGTACCAAAACAATATGTATAACTTTTATTATTTTAACATTTTAGAGATAGCACAATTTGTTTTTAATATTCGGGTTCATTACACCCACTTAGCTTTCGATAACACATAACGAGTTTAGAACTTTTCTCTAGTCCTAAATGATTTCACAGTTTAGAATGGATGATTTCAAAATTTGAAAATATTCTTTCTATAGAAGCCAAACTAGCAGATTGAGATATCAGCATTATTGCTAGTTCAACTAATTTAAAAGCTGCACTGTTTTCAACCTGAAAACTTTTATACTTCGAAATACATTTCCACCACATTATCGGATTGGTGAGTTTCGCACTTGTACTGAAGTAAAATGTTGGGAATAGGCTTTCTTGGACTTCACGTACAATCAGAAGTGGTAAACAGCCTTCAATTTTTTCTGTAGCATAAAAACGAGCAGTTTCCATTTAGCTATCTGTTAAGACGGAGATAAACCGATCCAAAAAGTTACCTTTTTTCGACAGATGGCTCTGAATATCGCAGGTTTGACGAGATCTGACTTTGTGCCAAGAAGCGAATGTATTCAATTTGCAGCAACGCTTTTTCACTTCCGGAATCTTTTCAGCAGCATAAACAGTGTATATGCGCGTTTTATGAGATTTATAATAATGGTCAGCAAAACTTTAAACATTTGTATATTTAAAAAGTTTTAAATATATTTGTATATTTAAAAGTTTGTGCCAAGAAGCGAATATATTCAATTTGCAAGTTTTATTTTTATATTCAATTTAAAAGTTTTATTTTTATATTTCTCTTGGGTAAGTAAATTTCAGTACCTGCTCGTTAATATTTTATATGCTTTAATAATATGTCTTTATTGTTTCTAAACCATTTGAGAAATCAGGTTCAGGTAAAACTGACAAAATTTAGTTTTAGTTGTTTGAGTATATTTGAAATTTCCACATGTTAAACTAGCAAATTAAAATCTTTAATATTTTAGTTAAAATCTTTTGAATTAATTTAGCATTTTCAGATTTTCTCTAGCCTAAGTGCCAGTTTTAATTTTTTTAATAGTAGATATAAGATATACATCTGTAAAATTTATTACAATTACTATAATTTTCAAATTTTCTATTCTATTTAAAATGCAAATCGTACTAAAATCTCAAATGTAAAGTCATACTATAATGTGGGAATATCTTTTCAGTCATGAATAATAGGTGTTCGTTATAAAAGCATAGACTAATTTAATGTCCCAGTAAGCCAAAAGCTTTAGAAAAATGTACAGATTCCCTTCAGAAATTACCCGATGCATGTTATCCTTAACATTAATGATTAATCATAATTTGCAGTCTTCTAAGTTCGAAGTACATACATATCCTCTCTTTTTCCATCAACCAATCTTAACTAATTATAAAATATGCAATTTTGACTTTTATGCACTATTTTAATTCTTTTTTCTCAAAATATTCATGCTACCCAGGATCCCAGGACTTAAGTTGGATTCATGTCATTCATGAGCTTTAGCATTTTACCTACAATAGCATGTTTAGCAAAATAAATAAGATTTCTTTTAGAAAATGTTAAAAAAGAACATTGTTTAAACTCTGCTTACATCTCAAAGTTAAAACAAAGCCCTGTAATTTTTTATTTTTAACAAATATGTCTAAAGGAGTTTTGCATGAATATATTAAACATTTTTTATTTCTTCATTTGTTATTTACTTGTGTTTTGTTGTTATTTACATAGATCATGTAAGTAAATATGAATAATAAACATAATTAGCTACTTGTTATTTGGTTTTTTTTTCTATTGTTTGATATAGTTTGTCTGAATGGACCATGTGCATATATACCATTGTACTGTAATCTATGTAATGATTGTTTCAAAATTTAAATATTATTTTACAATTCATTGTCCAAAAGGAGCCAATACAATCATTGACATGAAATATATAAATTCTCATGAAATGTTCTATATCATCAATGTAAAAATTAATGAAATCTGCGAATTTTTTGTGGTTGCGACAAAATTTTGCATTTTTGTGTTGACTTACAAAAATTTGACACAACTGCAGAATGTTTGTTATAGTGATTATATGATCAAAGCTCCATACAGTAATTTAATTATGAATTCAGAAGTATTTATTTCTATCCTAATTTCAGACAAGCATAACTTTTATCTCATTAAAATATGTTTATGTTAATCTATATTTTATTAAAATGGCTTTTTCACATCAATAGATTTTAATTGCTAAGCATTTGATATTTTTTAATTTATAACTTAAAATCTATTTAGAAATATTGAAAAATTATTTTGAAATAATTTTATTTTGGAGAGTCATATATGGTATATTTTTTCTGACTCTAACCCCAGAGCCCTAATTATAATCATTGGTGCAAAGTGTGAGATCAATTCTTTGGATATAAGAATTTTTAATAAAGGGAATAGTATTTAACTTTGTCTCAAAATGTAGTCTGTTCAAATATTTTTCTGTCAGCTATTTTACCATCATAAGCTAGCAAATTTTTTAACATATGAAACTGAGATGATTCTAGCTGACATTGAGGTAGCATCTACAAATTATACTTTACAGATTATCTTCCTCTCTTATAATATGAGCAAGCATGGAAGTGTGCATTTTTTAAAACTAAATTCATTGTTAGAGGTTATAATTAAATTGACTATATTTTGTACACACTGGTTGATTATTGTATGCTCGCTGATTGGTTATTGTATAAAAACAGTAAAGATATATAATGGAGACAAGGCAACAAGTGATAAAGATAAGAAAAGGAATAAACAATGATAGTACTTTATCCTTTGAAAACTAATTTAAGAAAAAGTCATTTTACTTTAATTTTTTCTGTAAGAAACTCATTTCAGTGAGGAAAATAAACTGCCAATTTTTAGCTGCTCTATGCCATTGTGTGGCTGAAATGCTATATATTGATTTTTTCATCAATATAATATGACATAGTCTCTAGATTCTATTCTTATGTTTTTATAAAAAGGTAGGATAGCATCCTGTTCAACAAAACTCTCTAAAAATTGAACTGTTTTCAGTTATCATATTTTAAAGTGGTATTTATATATATATTTTTCAAATTTCAGATCAAAAAACAATATCTGATCTGTGCATCCTTCTCTGCTGTTTTACATACAGGAGAGCATTTTGTTTGATGCAATTGTCTATGAATTGAAATGTTACCATAAATTCTAGGGTGTTTGAGAAAATTCAAATTTTCGTAAAGACCCAGTGTTGATCTAGCCTTATAAATTGTGGCAATCACAGGGAACTTGAACTTCAAGCAACACTTCATAATACTGATCAATTGCAGTGTAAACAGTTTCAATTTGTTGACAAACATAATATGCATTTCTCCTTTTTTTTTATAGTTATCAGTAGAAGGTATTAAAGTGAGTCTAAGGTTTTTACTCATTATCTGAATAAAATAATCCTAAAAAGCAATTTTGACAGATGGTCAGAAGAAGAGGGTTGGAAGATGGAGAGCACATCAGATTCAGCAATGTACTACAAAATTGGCACCTAAAATGATCTTTAACTGAGGAAGATTTATATAATTATTATTTTATGATCTGTATACAAGAAGTAGAAAATATTATGTATTTAAAAAAAAAAGAAAAGTTTTTGTGAATTTAATGGATATTTTTTTATAGTCATAAAGCCAACTAAATAGAAGGTGAGACAGTCTAAAGTTGTGTTTTAATCATATTCCCAGTGCAATAACTAGCAACTGTGGATCATCTTTTTCTTTAATTTACCCAGATCGTCAGACTTACTTGAAGGGGTAACTGTTTGAACTACTGGGACAATGCTAACTAATTTAGACCAGCCGTCAATGGAGGTGGCAACCACAAGGACCATACCATCCTTTCCCTAACCCATCACCTTCCAGGAGGACTTTTGGACCTACAAACTACTTTGTTGAAACTTGTTAAGACCAAATAAAGTATGACACAGAAAATAATAAAACTTATTATATACTGAAATTTTACACTGCCAAGGACAGATAAAGGAAGAAATAACAGGGGAGGGGGGATTTACTTTGATAATGTTTGTATTCATCATTTACCTAGTATACATATTAATCAATTATTGAAACTAATCAGAAATTCGGGATTAATCATGAAGTATAGCAAACTAACCATATATAAAATGCAGTTCATTTCATTTTAGATATTTTTCTTGGTGTTGCATTAAGGCAATTAAGTGATGCAATCTCCCTAATCATCCTTAACTTCTATGGTGACCTACGAAGTGAGTTTTACCACACATCTAACATAACTTTCATAGAACATTGAGCTTGAACTGCATAATTTAGCAATTGAGGGTTGCAGTGATTTAAATCACTTAGATTTAAGAAAAAAATAACTGATTTAAATCAATTAGATATAAAAATTTGAAATTTAATAGAAATAAAATCATTTCTTTAACTTAAACAGTATTATAAAAATATTAAAAAAAATTCTGTAACTGCTATCAAAAAGAATTTAAAAACGAAATATTAATTAGAACACAGTCATCTTTTGATATTGGTGCTCTGTATTATTTATTTTGATAAAGAAGGATCTTTATTGCCTTTGATTTGAAAGAGAAAGATACTTCTTATCAATCTTTATTCTTTAGTTTGTATTCTTATAAACATTATTCCTTAAAAGTTTCTCAAATAAATGAAAAATGGCTAATGTTTTTAAGGACATTTATAGAAAATAAAATGTATTTAAATCAATTGATATAACTAAATATATTTTTACTTTTCTTTAATTTTTAATTCGTATGATGAGGATAAGCAAATTGGGCATTTCAGACTTCAAGTCTTTATAAACAAGATAGAAAAATGCAGATTTAGTTTTAACTTTTTTTTTTATTAAAAGAATAATTAAAAAAATATAGTTAAATATTTATTTTCAGAAAGAATTAACAACCATGACATTTAAATATTTTAATTTAAAGAAAACGTTTTGTGAATATATATTTTTATTAATGTCAAATTTCAAAAATACAAACATACATTCAATGCAAATAAAATGTCACTGCCTATTCAATTTATGAATACTTTAGAGATCTGTCTGCATTAAGAGCATTTTTTCTCTCTCTCTCAACATTTGGTGTAATTAACAGGACATTATGAAATAGATTAGGTTTGTATGGTTTATTTATATATCTTTCCAAAAATGTTCAAAATGTGTTCAGGGGATCTTAAAACATTAGTATATTTGCCAAAATTTCGAATTTTAAAAATTTTGAGAAAACAATGCTGGTATATTATATTATATATAGTTTTCCTGAAAATTTTCAGAATTCGAAATTTTGACGGATAAGCACATTTTAAGACCTCTTGAACATATTTTAAATACTTTTTGAAAATATGTTATGGCCCTCTGTATGTGTATGTATGTATGTGAGGTGTGGACATAAGTCAAGAATGAATGTTCGTACCCCTGTTAAAATTTAAGCACTGATACATTATGTGAAAAATATGATGTGGGCAGCACATGATTTTGACTTACCCTACCTGATGTAATGATTTTATTTCTATTACAGCGAACTCATTGTGTACAAGATCCACAAAGATTTCAGCATTGAATTATTTTATCACCACGGCAATTTAAATTGGGAGCTTTTGGCAACTTACTAGTCCAAACGAATGATTTATGTATTCATACTTGTGCAAAATCCTCATCAAAATGAAATTGATATTTAATTAATATCAATTGAAATAACTGACTATTGGCAAATTTTTAAGCTTCTAAATACAAAACTATAACAAAAAAAAAATATATATATCTTCTCTCGTAAATGAAATGATCTGACTAATGTTGCCTAATACTGCATATGGAAATTTAACTTATATAACAATATGCACTATTTTTTTAATTTTATATAATTTATTTGAAAAATGTGCAATATCTCAAGAATAGTTCATGGTAGCACTAAAGTTTGAAATAATTTTTCAAAAATAAATTCGAAAATCATGCAATATCTCAAGAACAGTTATGTTAGCGTTCTAAAATTTGAGATAATTTTTTAGTTAACAGTATTTAAAAGTCTAATATGTTAATCAATTTTTCAAAAATTTATGTGAAAATCATACAGAAAATGGTTCATTCTAAAGTTTGAAATTATTTTATTTTAATTAACTGTATACAAAGGTCTGATTTTTTTAATGATTTTTTCAAAAATTCATTCGAAAATCGTGCAATGTCTCGAGAACGGTTCATGCTAGCATTTTGTAGGTTGAAATTATTTTTCATTAAACAATATTCATAGGTCTAATTTTTTAATGATTTTTTGATAAATCTATTCGAAAATCTTGCAATATCTCGAGAATGGTTCATACTAGCGTTTTAATGTTTGAAATGATATTTTAATGATATTTTCAAAATTTATTCGATAATCATACAATATCTAGTAAACGGTTCAAATGGCATTTTATTTAACACTATTCAAGCATTCTAATGATATTTTATTTAACAGTACTAAAAGTTCTGATTTTTTCAAAAAATTATTCGAAAATCGTGCGATATCTCATGCACGGTTTAATAATTATTTTATTTAACAGTATTCAAAGGTCTGATTTTTTTTAATGATGTTATCAAAAAATTATTCGAAAATCATGCAATATCTTGAGAATGGTTCATCCTAGCGTTCTACAGTCTGTATATTTCGTTGATTTCGTAAAAATTACGCTTTAAATGACTTTTTTTTTATCATTATTAAAAGTGTTGATTTTGGTTTTGATTTTTTCAAATATTCAATCGCAAATAGGTGGTAGAGTGTCTTCTGCACGTTTGAAATGAATAAAATCATCTCTAAAATGAATGCGATTGCAGTATTCCCTGGTTATAAATCATAATAAATATAATTCGAAACGCATCATTCGTTCGTGAGATATCGTGTCCGCGGACACATACACCCTAACATATGTACGTACACAGGGTTTGACTGGGCGTGTCTTTAAGCTCGGGCGATTTTAAAGTAGCGGGTAGAGGCTCTAGTTAAGTGATTATCATAGAAGTAAAGAAATATATGTCTAGGATCATATGTTTGTATTATAGATATATTACTGTATATGTCTATGATGATGGGACGGGGGTCAAACATAATAATAATAAAAAAAAAATACTCGAAAACATCTGATTCTCTAAGGAAAATTATAAAAGAGAATATAACTTTGTCTATCTGTGTGTTTATTACGCCTTTAGAACAATAACCATATCGCGCCGGGTTATGAAATTTGACACGCAGACAGTAGTGAAGCGTCTGCGGTTAGTGTCTGCCCAAATAATTTAAGACCAAGTAACTTTCATTTTAATTGTATATTATTGGAAATAAACGTATAAAATATTTTCTGTGTAAATAAATGAAGGGGATACTGTATCCTTAAAATCATGAAAATATCAAATTTTTTTCTTATTATCTAGCTATACAGTCTGGTCATTTCTGAACATTTTGGTACCATTGGTATTTTTTAATGTTAATTATTTCCAGAGATATTAAGAAATTACAATACATCAAAAATACTACAATACCAAACAATAAATATATACTTTGATCGTATTTATTTCAAAACACTGATTTTTGAACTTGCGCGCATGATATTTTAAGAACCGTTTACATCATTGTATAGACTAATTTATATATGTAACTTATAAAATAAAATTTTAAAAACAAGACAGTTGTTAAAAATTCTGAAAAAAATAATAATAAATTTATAAATATATATTAATTTGTCCCATTGAGAATTAAAATAATTAAATAATCCTAGAATACAAGTATATTATTAATGTTGTCTTTAATGAAACCTCAAACTAGTTTGATTATATCATATGATTTTATCGACATAATATTGACATATAAAACATGCAAATTATAATTACTTTTTTTATATAATATTTCTAAATTTTCAATTTTTTATTTTTTATTTAAAGAAGAATATTATTTTTTCTCTACCCTAAAAATTTTATTCCAATAAATTCAATTGATTTTACTTTTAAAAAGTTGAAACATTATTTAACAAACATTATTAAAGCAATATTTTATTTAACAAAACATTCAATATTGTTAAATAAATTATTATTTTATACGCAATTTTTATTATAAAACAAATGATTCAAGCTTTAGAAAGCTAGCTTGAACCGTTCCTGAGATATTGCATGTTTTTCAAATAAATTTATTTGAAAAATTGCATAAAATTGAAAAGTAGTACGTCAAATATAGTACTAAGTATTCTTAAAAAAAAAAGAAAGAAAGCACGGGGGGTAAACAAATGTCCGCCTGGCTGTAGAAAAACTCTCCTGGCAGACCCAAAGTTAGACAATATTACCACCTCAACTCATATTGAAGATGCTAATGGACCGACCCGTGTCCTTGAATAAGGAATGCAGGAAATAAGGCGGTTATCTTTTTTTTTTCTTGTGTGTGTGTGGGGGGGGGGGGGGGGGGGAGTTCTTTCACATCCTCATGGTATTCTTTGGTTACATGTTCTGTATTGCCTAGAAGTCAAAACTGACCTCTCGCTTATCTGAAGATAGAGAAATTTGGAAGTAATATGAATGGATTTACAGTTGTACATGAACATGATTATAAGAACAAAATGCTATATATTAGTGTGTGATTATAAGCTAGTTCGTGGAAAGCGATCACAGGTCCTGTTCTGACTAGTGTGTCTCTGAGTTCGTTTCTCACTGTTTACTATTAATTAATAATTATTTATTAATGATTTTTCTTTCTACCAAATATATTTGTTAGTTTCCGTATTTGATTCTAAATTGTAATAATTCTAATTAATTGATACAAAATGTAGGCCCTAGTATGGTTTTTCTAAGCGAAATTTTGTACTGCACAAGCGGGCATTATTAGCAACAAAAGAAGTGTTACTTTTAAAAATGAATATTAAAATAACTAATAAATTTAACTATAAAAACTAACTATTAGAGAAATGTTTTTATTTTACACTAGGACTTGCCGTTCTCGAGATATTTTAGTTCTTTGCTCCGTAACTGTTGAAAATAAGTCCAGTTACCAAATGTGAATGAAAATTGAATTAATTTCAAAGGAGTGGTTGTCTGCTCCTGTTGGTTTGGTTATCCGTTTGTTTCAACTTCTTTGATGGTATTTTACTTTCCCTGCAATACATGGTAATGTTTAGAGAAAGTATTGAAATCATGTCGAAAATCGCAACTCGAGTTTTCGACGGATATGCACGTTTTGGGACCTCTAGAACACGAAAAAACCATTTTTATCGTGACGTCTGTGTGTGTGTGTGCAATATATGTATCCACTCTCAACTAAAAAACAATTAATGGACCAAATTTCATAAAAATTTGGTAGGTAAATCTCTTGGGGACAGCAGTGCGGACCTGGCCTACCTCTCGGTTTACAGGTTTAGTTCCGCACCCCTGAGGACTTACGGACCCACATGTTTAACGTGATCGTACTCCGCGTGAACACGGCGGCAGTTTTTTCTTTTTCCAGCGGAGGGAATCGAACCCGGATCTATCGAATGCAATTCCCGCGCGCTAACCAGTGAGCTACCGCGTAATGGTACACTTGGTGGGTAAATCTCTTGTGGGTGACCATGGTGCTGATTAGATTTTGGTACGGTTCGGTATGAAAGAACCTGCCTTTTTTTTTTTTTTTTTTTTGCGAAATGGCCTGCAAAAATCGATGTATCCACTCTAGCTAAAAAATTAATTGGTTAAATTTAATAAAATTTGGTAGATGAGTCACTTGTAAGTTATTATGGTGCTGATTAGATTTTGGTACGACTCGGAGGAGTAAAACCTGTATTTTTTTACAAAATGCCTCACAAAAAACGCTAAAATCTGAAATAAAAGACTAGGATCAAATGTATCAATAAAATGCGAGTTCTATGCGTAATTTTTGACGAGGAAAGAATAAGACCAACTCCATTAATCAAGGACTAACCGTTCTTGAGATATTTGAGGGTTTTTTTTTACATTTCTGTTACGCCGTTTTTGAAAAAAATTAAATTTCCAGTTACTAAATAAAAACAAAAATTGAATTCAGTGTTATTTTGTGCAATTAAACTCAATTTAAGGAATTATTAAAGAAATAAAGAGAAAATGAATTTGAGTCTGCAGGGAAAGTCATGTGGTGCTCACATTAGATTTTATTTCAATGCTGTCTGTCTATGTGCATTTGTGAGCACGATATCTCTCGAACAAATGTATAAAATGGAAGGGAATTTTGTATGATTATTTTAGCGACGAAACGCTAAGCAAATTGATAGAACGCTCTGGAATAAATTGATAGAATAAAACAAGACAATTTACGAATTTTACAAACAATATATATTGAAGGTCTGATGATTGTTTCAGTAGAAAACAAACTTTTCCAGAAAAATTCTGTTTTGTTAGACCATATTATTAGGGGTTACGTACAGGTAATCGACTCCTTTTCAAAATCCTTTTCAACGTTTGCTATTGTCCTACTGTGTCATCTGTATAAAAGAACTTCAGTATCTCCTCTTTCTCATTCAAGGAAAAGTCTTCTTGACCCTTAAAATATGGGGGCCCAGGGCCGCAGCCTCGGAGGCCCATGCGTTAACTAGGCACTACCCATACCTACTCTTTCCTCAATGAAAATTAATTGATCGCACCTGAATATTTTTACTTTCCTTTCAGCACATAGTATATGACAATATATAAAAATATTTGGGATGAGTTAAAAAAATCAAACACTTGTATTTTGATGGATATACACGTTTTGAGAATCCCTGAATACGGACCAGCCATTTTTATCTGTGTGTCTATGTCTCTGTAGATAACAATATCTTTACAACAAGTTGATAATATCGAATAAAATGTAGTCATTATTATTTCAATTGGTAAACGCTAGAGGCCTATTGCCTGTTGGGGTGAACGAGACAAAGGAAAGCCCTTATTTTTTAGATCCTATTTTTCGACGAGGGGAGGGGACATAATTACACATGAAAACATTAGGTTCCGGTCTAAATTGGGTGGCGCTTCCCGAACGTCCAAACAGTTACCTTACACCTTTCTGGTAGGTCGGACGGTCTGGTTTTCAACAACAACAACATGAAAACATTAAGGAAATAGATATGTAATATAATCGATAAATATCGCTCTTTAATGCGAATGTTATTCTTTATAAGATGTGGGCATGCACCGTTCTTTTATGTGCTTTTTTTTTTTATCTAAAATGGAACAATCGGGAAAAATAAAATAAACTCACTATTATCAATTGAGTGCATGCTTTATAAATAGTTTAAATTCGAAATGAATGGACATCCTTACTTCAAAATTATCACGAGTTGCTTTTCTACATGATGGAGTCAACATTTTCTACATGGAGTTTTCAACTATATCTCACGAATAAATGGAGCAAATCGAATGAAATTTGAGGTGAATATTTCAATCGATGAACATGAGAGACCTATCAATTTTTGGAGTGAACGGATCACGGAGAAGTACCCTGTTTTTCGAACATTTATTTTAGAAAATCAAATAAACAATACAAAAATATAATCTATATAAATAAAATTGAAAATCTATCTGTCTGTATGTTTGTCTTATCATCATGGGAGAACGGCTAAACCGAATTTCATGAAATTTTTTTGGTAGCCTTGGACTAGTCCCACCTAAAATTTAGTCCGTGTTTCGAGTTTTTATAACCAGAGGTTGTCCGGGAAAAAAGTAGAGTTAAACCTTCCATAGACATAGCATTATGTACATAGCAGACTATTTTTATTAAATCTTTTCCAATTTAAATAATAAAGAAATGTATATAAAATAAATTTGTGGAAATCGCATTTTTAACTGGATTATATCAATTACGGCCTTCAGGTTTAAAAATTATTAGAATTATTGATATTTTCAATTTATTATGCATCTGTTTTATTTTGACAAAAATGGTTGATTTTTTGGCAAAAATGGTTGAATATTTTTCTATTAGTACACAGGCATATTCTAATCTATGAGAATATAAGTAATATGGTTATATCTTCCCATACAATTTTAGCGCTTTTATTTTCACATATGTTGATTCAATTTCATATTTTTTGCAACGTTGTTAACAAACGGGACCAGGATGTTTTATTTTTCAGATCTGCCTGTAAAGGTATCTTTTGTATAACGAGAACAGCGATTCTTAAATTTTTTTAGGAGCATTAATTTAAATATTTTAATAGAATGTTTTGAATAAATAGTATAAGAATTTGCACATGATTGTGAATTTTATGTTTCTTTATATTATATGTTCCGTACGAAGAAAGGCTATGCAGTACGTGCAATCTTCTGCTAACGCATGGGTATACTTTCTAATCTATACGAGAATGTAAGTGTAGTACAATTTTAGAGCTTTCATTTTAATATTGGTATTTATTACAGCTTTCGAGTTTAAAAATTAAGGGGATTATTGATATTTTCAATTTATTAAATTATCTGTTCTATTTTGGCAAATATTTTTGAAACTCATATATTGTAGTACGGGTGTCTTCTACTAATATAAGGGTATATCTCTTAATCTATGAGAATATAAGTAGTAAAAGTATATAATCTTAGCACATTCATTTTGGCATTGGAATCAATTACGGTCTTCAGACTTAAAGATCACTGTGATTTTTGATATTTTCAATTTATTATGTTATCTGTTATTTTTTGGCAAAGATTTGTGAAACTCATATATTGTAGACGGGTAATCTACTAATATACAGGTATGTCTTTTAATATTGGAGAATGTAAGTAGTACGGATATATCTTTTCATACAACTTTAGCGCTTTTAGTTCGGCATATATGGATTTAATTTAATATGTTTCGAAAATTCGTTTACATGCGGAACCAGGATATTTCATTCTTCAGATCTTCCTGTGAAGTAATTTTGTATAGCAAGAACAGAGATTCTAAAACATATTTTTAGGAGCATTAAATTAAATATTTTAATAGAATGTTTGGAATAACAATGCCATTTAGAATATTATAGGAATTTGCACATGATTGTGAAGTTTTTTTCATATTATATATTCCGTACGAAGAACGGGTATACTGCTAGAGACATATAAAAGTGTTACGAAAATAGGAATTTAATATGTGATTTTTATTTAAAGCTAATGGCGAAAGCCATCATTTATAAGAAGATAGCATAAGTCGTTCTCGCAAACATTTTTATTTATAGTTTCTTTAATATGTGTTATTGGGGGAATGAATTCACATTATTCAAAATTTAAGATTTTCATATAGAATTATATCCTATAAGAACCAAAATAATATTTTATATATTAATTAAACTCCAAAGTTACTTTGACTTTGCTCGTGTGTATAAATAATTTTATTTTATTAACAAAGCACTAACTTTTACTAACAAAGCACTTTTAATTTTGTGGTACAAATTTTTTAACGTGTGTATAAATGAGGATGAAAAAAAAATCAAAATAATTCATCCCTATATTTGCATAACATCATGGCTATTGTATTTCTTGTTTTAGTGAAGAACTCACAAAATGAATGTCGCAATCTCAAATCCGAGGCAATGAGCAAACTCAGGCCAGATCCCAACCCATGCATCCAGAGAGTGCAGAGAGGTTCAAATTGTCTTGTTCAGTTCATCCTACGGAATTCTTCAAGATGCAGAAAGGGGAGAGCTTGACCTTGGCAAGGGTCTTTTGTCAGAAACCCGAAATTTCGCGATTCCCCTCCCTCCTTGCGTTGCAGAAGGCATTACCATCGTAGTAGAGATGATTTTGGTTGTACTATAAAGGATCCACTGACCCTGGTCTTGTTTCTTTGAAATTGTGTTGTATCACCACCCCACACGGATCTGAAAATTTTACGAACTTTTGTGTTGCATAATTTATTTTCTAACCTAAGTTTTTCTCAATTTTCAAGATGTTACGGGCTTCTCAGAGCTCATTCTATCTCCGTTCTTTTTGTTATACTTGAGTGGTCGATAATGCGTAGAATATGTTGTAGAAAATTAAATCATTTATAACTCCATTTATGTTACTACAAAGATGTAATATAATTTCAAAACATATTTACTTAATTATTATTTAACATTGTTTACTTCTCCAAATTTTTTATTTCACAAAAAATATATGAAAATAGTAGAAAATTAAATCATATATAATTTTATTGTGACAAATATATAATTTTTAAAAATATTTGCCAGAGTTTTTTTTATATATATACAACTAGTATATAAGCCTAACTTAGACAAAAAAAAACATATAAAAATTTAAATTGAAACATTTTCTAATAAATTTTATTTTCTTTAACAATATATAACGTTTAGTGTCGAAAGCAGCTTATCAAAAATTGACCCAGATAGATTCTGTCCCGTGGTCGATAAGTTTGGAAAGTTTCGAACTTTTAGATCACCGGAGTACCTCTGGGGGGTCTTGAAGGACTTCAAAAATAAAATAACTTCTTTGCCCCACAGGGGGGGGGGGTGTAAACGTTAGAATAGGTGTGCAAAAATTCAAGCTTCTAGGTCATCAGGACTTTTTCGGAAGGACTGAAAAGATTTTGAGTAAGGAAAAAATTATTTTCTTTGTCCGGGAAGGGACGGCGAAAATCCAGCTTCGTTAAGTTCTATCCCGTGGTCGATACTATGTTTGAAAAGATTCAGTCTTTTAGTCACTGAAGGGCTTCTGGAGGGTCTAGAAAGATAAAATCATGCTTTTGCAGATACCGGTTTTGCATTTATGCATTCGTTAGCATGGAATAGCCGATATCTGCCATGGCAGCCAGAAACTTGCTGTAAGCTACAATTTTTGCGAGCTGTTATGGGAATTGATAGTTTCAGTCCATCCACGTGACCGGCATAAAATTCGTTTGCAATTTAGTTCAGACTACACGAAGCTACAAAGGCAATGTTCTTTATGTCGGCCACGTTAAAGGTTGAAATTGTGAGTTCCCATAGAAGCTCGCAATAATTGTTGCTTACAGCAAGTTTCTTGCTATCATTGAAGATATCGGTTATTCCAAACTGACGAACACATAATAAGCGTGAAACCTGTACATGGATGCTGATATCTGCAATGGGAATGTCTCTCATATTTTTGGAAATGCCCAGGCGTGTTTTGTGAAGGCAAAAGCACCTTAAACAGTTATTATATAGATAGGAATAAATTTGAGTGGATGGACAATATAAAATTCATTTACAATTTAGTTCAGGCCACACGAAGCTGCACAGGCAAAGTTCTTTATACCGGTCACGTGTAAGGACTGAAATTGTCAGTTCCTATAGAAGCTCGCAAAAATTGTGGCTTACCGGCTATTCCATGCTGACGAGCGTATAAGCGTGAAACAGGTACATGCCAATATCTGCAATGGTACACGCCGATATATGCAGTACATTGCCAATATATGCAATGGGACCTGTATCCATATTTAAGGGAATGTCCCTTATAGGCGGGTTTTGTGTTTTATTACGATAAAAGCATGTTAGGCGATTATTATATGGATATGAATTTCGTCCTCCAAATTTATTATTACAGCCCAAAATATATATAATTGTATTTTTACTTTTCCTGCAATACATGATAATGTATACGGAAAGTATTGGAATCGTGTCGAAAATCGCAACAGAAGTTTTCGACAGATCTACACGTTTTAAGGCCTGTAGAACACTAAAAACACTATTTTTAGCGTGACATCTGTGCAATGTATCCACTCTAACTCAATAACTAATTGACCTTATTTTAAAAAATTTGGTAGGTGACCCTGGTGCTGATTAAATTTTGGTACGATTCAGGATAAAAGAACCCGCCCTTTTTTGCAAAATAGCCCGCAAAAATTGCCTGTCTACTCAGCTAAGATCTAATAAAGATGGATAAGTCACATGGTGCTGATTAGATTTTGGCAAGATTCAAAAAAGATAAACTTGCCTTTTTTTACGAAATGGCCCGCAAAAATATAAAATAAGACAACGTATGCTCAAATGTATCAATTAAATGCTTGTTTTATACGTAATTTTTTATGATGAAAAGAATAAGACCAATCCTATTACTCTAGGACTAGCCGTTCTTGATATATTTTATGTTTTTTTTTTTCGTATTTTTGCGAAGTTACCTTTAGTAAGTCCAGTAACCAAATGAAACGAAAATTGAATTAAAAGTGCAAATTCACTGTTATTTAAAATAATTATGGGTGCTATTTTGTAAAATTAAACTCTATTTAATGAATTATTGAAGAAAAAATCTGATATGGGCAGCACATGACTTTCCCTACAGACTTATATCCACGTTCTCTTTATTTTAATTAAATTTAATTCACTTTCAATTCCATTTTCGTTCTCATTTGGTAACTGGACTTATTTTCAAAGGTGGCGTAGAGAAAATACGAAAAAACTGAAATATTTTGAGAACGGCAAGTCCTAATGTAATGGGGTTTATCTTATTCTTTTATCGTTAAATTTACGTATAAACCAAGTATTTAATGGATATATTTGAGCATACGTAGTTTTTACTTTCCTTATATACATAACGTATAAGGAAAGTATTGTGACGGAGTCGAAAATTCGAATTCGAGTTTTTGAGGGGAGAGCACCTTTCAAGCATCCCTGATCACGAATCGAACATTTTTAAGGTAATGTCTGTGCGTGTATGTGCATGTGTGTGTCAGTGAGTCTGTGGAGACGATATCTCATGAACAAATGGAACGATTCGAATGAAATTTGGTACAAAAATCACAATCCATGAATATTGGAAGCTTATTGTTTTTAAACACAATCGAATGTTCAGAACTCTCCTAAATTTTCGAGTGAAATTTGAAAAAATCAAAACCTTTAACAAAGTTACGCAAATAGACATTTCATATATAATTTTTGCTTAGAAAGCGATTGACGTAAATTTTAGAACGCTAGCATGAACCGTTCTCGAGATATTGCACATTTTTCAAATAAATTTGTCAAAAAGTCCCTTAAAATAAAAAAAAATATTAACTGTTAACAAACATATTAACTTTTTATATGTAATATCATGCGATAAATTGGGTGACATCATTCTCGTGGATCTAACGCGTTCCATTCACGAGAAAAGATACTTTGAGTAATACTTTTGTATTTGACCGCCAATAGTCATTTATCTGCTGTAAGAATAACTTATTTTTTCGTTCATAACGCTTGGTGAGATTTTGGCGACAAATTTAGCGGAATGTCGCCAACTTGGCGACATTTTTAAATGTTGCCAAATTAACGAAAATCTCGCAAAATGTATAAAAATGATGCTAAATCTATGAAAATGACGACTAATTCAAGAAAATTCAATATCTTTGAAAGAATATAAGTACCTACTATAAGGGTAACATTTTTTTTTAACTGTAAAAGTAGTAAATTCATTGCATTATATAAGGAAAGTCATGTACTGCCCACATCAGATTTTTTATTTCAGATTTTGACGTTTTTTGCGGCCGTTTCGCAAGAAAAAAGCAGGTTATTGTTTTTCGAATCGTACCAAAATCTAATCAGCACCAGGGTAGCCCACAAGCGACTTATCTACCGAATTTTGTGAAATTCGGTCCATTAGTTTTTCAGCTAGAGCGGATACAGGCAATTTTTAGGGCCATTTCGCAAAAATATGCGGGTTCTTTTATCCCGAATCGTACTAAAAACTAATCAGCACCAAGGTCACACCAAAGTGACTTACTTACCAAATTTTATGAAATTCGGCCATTAACTTTAGAGTTAGAGTGGATACATACATTGCACAGACAGACACACACACACAGACGTCACGCTAAAAATAGTTTTTTCGTATTCTAGAGCTCTCGAAACGTGTAGATTCGTCGGAAACTCGAGTTGTAATTTGCGGCATGATTCCAATATTTTCCCTATATATTACCATGTATTGCAGGGAAAGTAATAAAGAGAATGTAAATATGAGTCTACAGGGAAAGTCATGTGCTGCTAACATTAGATATTTATTTTTCCTGCAATACATGGTAATGTATTGGGAAAGTATTGGAATCATGTATTCTGAACTAATATTCTGAATTTAATATTCTGAACTACATTGTGAAAGATGGTTCTAATGTCGATATTTTAACATTTTAAACTGTTTTGAAAAAGTAGTTTTGATTTCGATATTTTAATTTTTTCAACTGTTCGTCTCCATCAAACTAGAGTTACTGCTGATTTTTTCATTATGAAAAGTATTATTTTAAAACAAAAACTATAAACATTCATTTCAAAATTTGACCAAATAAGCAAGCGAACTTGTTATCGCAGCCAGATGTCTGTGAAGGTCACCACTTCATATGCATCCTCTTCCACTGGCACAAAAGGGAGAGAATACTCTCTTTACTCTTCAGGGCATAAGTCAAGTTGAAGTGTTGCTAGAGGTTGAAGGTCATAAAAGGGAGTGCGTCCAGTTCTCGTAATTCTTGAAAGAATGTAAAAGTAAAACTCTTGACTTGATTGCATCTATCTTCATGGGCGTATTTAGGGGGGGGGGGGAACCAGGGGATGCTAAAGCACCCCCTGGGAAAATTTTTAATTTAATTAAAAGCCAATACGAGAGAAAAAATTAAAAAATTGCTTTTTGGAATTAGAACATTCAACCACAACTGTGTGTTTTCTTCCACGTGCATATTAATTAAAACAATTTAAACTTGAACCTAAATGGAAAACTTAGGATCATTGCATTTGGTATGTTTATGAATGTCCAATTTTTAGTTTAGTTACTCTGTCTCCAGGATGGTTAGAATTCTGTTATGAAAGGGAGACTAATTTTTAAAGGTGGTACACACTCATTTTTAAAAGTGCTATACACACTAATTCTTAAAATGTGATGCTTATACCATCTATTCAAATTTACTTTGTAACAATTCAAGGTTGGTAGTAATTTCTAAATTTGGAATGCAATCAATTTTAGAACCCCCTGGAAAAAAATTCTGCATACGACCATGTCTATCTTGCTTCGGAAGATTTCATGCTTCGTGCACTCATGCAAAGAGTCTCTTCTAATGTACATGCGGGAAAAGGATATTGTCAGCTACACGTAACATAGTATCAAAATTATATATTAACACAAATCATCTTAATGCGTCGAATTTATCTGAGTGACTGCCCAATTACTAACTTGACAAAATAAATATCTCAAAAACGTTTACGAAAATTTTTAAATTAAGGCTGGCTTATAAAAAGAAATATTTTTACTTTCCCTGCAATACATGGTAATGTATAGGGAACGTATTGGAATCATGTTGAAAATCGCAATTCGAGTTTTCGATGAATCTACACATTTTGGTTTGGGAACACGAAAAAACTATTTTCAGTGTGACGTGTCTGCCTGCCTGTGCAATGTATGTATATTGCACTCTAATTCAAAAACTAATTGACTAAATTTCCTAAAATGTGGCAAATTAGTCACATATGGGTGTTAGGCGATTTGTACACTCGGGTGTTAGCATGATTTGTGACCAGACGATATAAGAAAAGTTTGAAAGCACCACTGTAAGAAATATATAAAGACTCACAAAGAAATGTAGTATGATTGATGATCATTATTTAATTTTTTATGTATATAAAAACTATTTTCTATTTCATTAAAAAATATATAACGCTTTCGAAACAAATGACGTGTTTGGAATGCTCATGGGCCAACATAATTAAGAAAATACTAGGCAAAGAAAATTATTTCTGTTATTAATAATTTTCTATTCTAATCCCTACAGAAATGTTGTTATATTTTGCGTGAGTATACATACATGTATTTCTCTTATTAGCAAAAATATCCGGTTTAATCATATTTAAAGAAAACATTTTTTTTGTATCATTTAACAGAAATAGTCGGTATTGCCTAGTACAATGTTGACTAGACAGTATTACAACAACACCATTTGCTTGTTCTAAACCCGATTTAGTTAGATAAAAGAGGAAATAGCGTTCGAAAACACAAACGAATTAATATGCAATGAAGAAAATGGCAAAAATGTGAAAGATTGGATACAGATAGTATATAATTTACAGAAAATACAGTTCACTGCGAATTCTCTTGATCTATATACATATCTCGAGAAACGTTGAGTGTTTTTGTTGCCAGAGAATAAAATATCAAAACTTGAAATAGATAATTCACACCGCAGAAATCTGTTATCACCACCCCACACGGACATCCCCTCACCCCCCGCCCCCCTACCTCCTAAAAATGTTACGAATTTAGTATTGCATAATAATTTATTTTCTAACCTCTTTAAGTTTTCCTCAGTTTTCAAGATGTCACGGCGCTTCTTAGAGCTCATTCTATTTCTGGCCTTTTTTTTTTTTTTTTTTCAATCTTCTAGATCACCAGGAGGCTTTCGGAAGGCCTGGAAATACTTTTAGTAAGATAAAACTTATTCTCTTCGTTCGGGGAAGGGCGGCGAATATCTGCTCCCCCCCCCCCCCCCCGAATGAAGAGTAATATATGCCTTATTAAATTGCTGATCTGCCAGTGATTTTACCTTCTTTACAATTATTATCTCTATGTCACTATTTGTAATCCACCATTATTATTATATGTTTTCATTTTAAAGGGATAAAATATCTGTGGCAATAGCAGAATTAGTTGAATTCTTCTATTGATTTTAAAATATATTAATTATCAATAATTATTGTTTATATAAGTAATATACATATAATAGAATTATTTATTATATCTATTAAAAGTAATTGAAATTTTCAATTAAAAATACTTTAAAATTCTTGGAAACTATTTATGCTTTATAAATTGTATTTCTTCTTAATGGTAAATTCCATTTTGACTTGGCTACTGGAACTAAAGTTTACTCATACTCAATGCACCACAGTATAAAATTATTTTAATTAAAATATAATAATTTTAAAATTTCTAGTTTTAATCTTTAAATATTAAAATTGGTAAATTAAAAAATAGGTAATTTTCTATAAACAAAAGTGAAATGTAACACTCTTTATATTTTAGAGATAAAGGGCCTTTGTTTTTTATTATACTCTGAGTGCACTGTAGTGTTTATTAAGCAGATTCAACAAACTCAAGAAACTCGAACTAAATTCACTTGCACACAAAATCTTTTCTCCCGCTTTTTATGATCCGTCTTCTGTCATCTCTCACGAGTGCAACCAAGTTGCGCAGAAGTGTGCGTGTGAGTAGGGATCATCGTCATCGAGTAGGGATCCAATTTTCGTCGGCTGTAAACGCTGTGTCACAGAGTGAAAAGATAGGTTGTAACTTGAAACAAGACAGGTGTAAATAAATATCTTGGGCGGGTAAGATGGGGACTGGCAATCACATCACAATGATAGAGGCTGGGAACCTGCTATTTATATTAGGGAAGACGATTTTTGTGATTCGGAAGAATGATACAATTGAAAGCAGTTATTTTTTCGACTTCAGAATTTTCGGATGCTGTCTTAGAACTATATACTGTTGGAAATAATTGGAGTTGATCAATTCATATTTAATTATAATATTTTCAGCGAATTAACAACAAATATGGTAATACATATGAAGCACTATAATTCCACGTCTGCTGACGAGAAAAAATAATTTGTGTAATCAAATTTTATGGTATTTAAAGAGAAACTTTTTTTTTTTCATAAAACCGTGTAAAAAAATGTGTATGTGGCGTAGATATCCTATATATTCTTCAGGTTCTATATATTCTACGGTGTATGTGTGTGGGAAGGGGGAATCTACGAGCCGTTTGTAAGTGGTTTCTCTCTCCTTAAAAATATCTACTAGTTTTGTAAGATTTTTAAAATTAATTATACTTTTATAACGTTTTTTCGAATCAAATATATACAATGTACATTTAATATTAAAAAGGAAAAATGGACCATCTTGAAAGAACAAAAAAGGACTGAAAAGTAGAGCAAGACACCCTATGCCTCTGCTCTGAATAAAGGGGGTCTTGGAGAGCCGAGATGCAATCTGGAAGAATAAAAAATGAATTATAATTAAGAGAGGAATCGGAAAAGCTATTTAAAATGAACGAAAATAGAATAGGGATCCAAAAAGTAAAACTGGTTAGTGGAATAAGGAACCAAGTACCCCCCTCCTCCGACTTGCCCAATATTTTCGAGAGATACTGTGCGCACAGGCATATAAGAATAATTAGAGAAAAAAATGGTTACTTCACATTCAGGGATGTTCAAAAGGTGTAGATTTATCAAAATGTATTATGCGTATAAATGCATTCCTCGGATAAAACTTATATCAAATACTGTCTAGATTGAGTCTTATTACCTGATAAAAGTTTCATTGAAATAAATTGCATATTTATGGAGATATTTAGTTTAAAAGCAAATTTTGTCCACGTTTATATATTAATGCATTACAAATTCAGAAATATTTGTAACCTTAAACTTACTTCTTCACTTTCAAAAACTCAGGCACTGAAGCAGCTTTAGCATTTCTGAAAGATTTAGTTTCTCGTAATGTTGTAGAGAAGCAATATATCATAATTTAATTTGACTAATTAGAAAATTATTAATGAAAAATACTTGTAGTGCGCATGATCTCAGTTAGTTTCTAAATGGCTTGCAAACATTTTATTGATTATTGTCTTAATTTTTACTTTTCATTACTTTATGCTTTTCTGCACAAAAGAAAATAAAACACTTCTCAAATCAAAAGTGCAGTTAGATAAGAATAAAAATGATTTAATAAATATCAGAAATATTGCTGGGGTATGGAAAATCGAAATAGGGCCCTTAACCATTGCAAGTCCATTGCATTTGCCTATGGTTAAAATGCCCTGTATTTACAAGTGCTCACTAACTTTGCACGATACAATTTATTTAAGAATGTTTTAAGGTATTAAATAAAGTTTTTGAGCTCCTTCTCCAATAATCATTATAGGGCTGGGATGTTGATGACCTAAAAATTGCCTTAAAAAGATGAAAAATGTCCTTAAGAATTAAAAAACGGACCTTAAAACTTGAACGGTTCCCAAACACTTTGCATTATGTTTTGTTAAAATTATAAATTAAATCACTTCAATATTAAAGAATTCACAGATTAGAATTTTATCTTTGCTTTATAATATGCACTATAAAACCTCAGAAGAAAAGAAAAATGATATTTTTTTCAGAAGCCCCCAGACGTCCAGGAGAAAGTCTGAGAGTCAGAACCAGTCGAAACCTGTTCTGTCAGGTAGTACATAAAGCGTTTGGAATAGCAGCAACAGTACAAGATAAGAACCTCTAAATTTGAATTTTTTTGTTAACTACCTCCACCACAGTTCATTTCAAATGTGGACAATGGAGATTCTCTTCCCTCAATATTAGCACTAAACAAGTGTCTTGAACTGAATTGCCAGAATGAGAAGTTTTGAAGTTTTATGGCTTTGTTCATGTAACAAACCTGGTTTTGAGTGTTGCAAATTGAAAGCATAATTCTTATGAAAATTTTATATATTTTACAAAATGGCAAAAAATGACCTAAAAATAATAATGCTCTTAAAATATTTAATAAAAATCTCCAAAAACGTCTAAAAACGTACTAAAAACTCATTAAAAAATGCCCAAAAAGAGAAAAAGGCCCCAAAATACAAATGCCATCAAATTTCAGGTCCTAATAATAATTACTATTAACTACAGGTTTGCTTTTAACTAAAGCATAGTTTAAAAACTATTAAAAGCAGATAATTCAATCAAAATGTTGTGATTGAATTATCTTATGAATTATGAATTATGAATGTTTCCACAATCATAATTGATTGTGGAAAAAAATATATCATCAACACCCCAAAATAATGGTAAGCTAAAAATTATAAAGTAAAACATTTGTACTTTTCAAGTCCTTAAAACACATTTTCAACAAGAGGATATTTGAAATCCTTTAAAATGACATAGACTTAAATTTAATCTATGCAATACAGATTTTCCCTTTGAAGTCCTCTACAAAAGGCATCCCTCCATTGGCAAAATGACCATTAGTCTCGCATTGAATAGACATATCCCCCCCCCCCCCACACACACACACACACACCAATTTCTTTCAATGAAAATAAATTTCTCTGAAATAGGTAAGAATTTATCCCCAAGTCTAAATTGTTGGATTAGATTGAAAAATATCTGACACAAAAGTAAGACTAATTACTAATACTCAACTAAATTTAATCACCCCAAAACAGCATAGAAGCTCAAAACATAAAACACAAAAGTTTCTTGTTAAACATAAAAGTGTTAATTTCTGAAAAAGCAGTTTTATAGGAGACATGGAGGGTCTACTACTAGATTTCCTATATTATTGTGTTCCAGTAAAGCATATTCAGATCAAAGAGGGGGAAGGGAAGGCAGCAGGAGCAGTAGCCTACTTAGGTTCTAAATTGGAGAGGGGATGTCATCATGATGTAAACTTTTTTATAAATTTAAAAATGTGAAATTAATTTAAAACATAATTCAAAACATATCTAAAATTGAAACTTAATTATATTAAAAATATTATATTACTTGACTATTTATTAATTATTAACTTAATTATACTAAAAAATAGACATATTAAAATGTTATACTATGAGTAATATTTTATATACAAAAATTAACATTTTGTTATTATTTAATACAATAAGCAAATTATATACAGGCCACTAATTTCACATTACAATAATAATAGCAATATTTTTATTATACCGGTATATAAATATATAATAAAATCAGACACCTGCTCCATTGGGGAGGGTGGCGCCAATTTTACTGTTTGCCCTGGGTGCCAATACACCGACGTATGACTCCAAGTAGAGATCACATTAAATTTAATATATGAAATACATTTTCCTATATATTCTTGTGCTGCTTACATTTTCTTCTTTGTTGAATCAAAACAGTCCAAATTGCACTCACAAAGGTTTTCTGGATAAAAAAAAATTAGAATAATAATAAAAATTTTAATACATGCTTTGGATAAAAGAGAAAACTTACTTTTATGGTACCCCTAACTGCAGTTCTTGCAAAGGTGAAATGCATTATTCACACTTTAAGCAAATACACATCTAGCCTTTGAGGCAAACATTGGGTATCTTGAATAGTTCTTGATGACATCGGCTTCTTTGATGAATAAAACAGCCAAAAATGCATTTGCAAAGGTGAGATGTATTATCCACACTCTAAGCAAATACACATTTAGCCTTTGAGGCAAAAAAATTGTGGATGTCTTGAATATTGCGCATCTTCTTCACCATCCAAATGTAAAGTTTCCTCAGGTATGGAAAGTTGATGTGTTTCTTCTTATGGATTGGTAGAGTGTTTGAGATGTGGCACATATACTAATAACAAATACGATGTATATATAAATATTTCCTGAGAACATGTATAAAAAAAAGAGGTCAATTAAACTTTATTACTTTTATACAATGTCCTGTTATAGGGCAGAAGCTGCTTAACTATAATTCCGAGTGCTTACAATTGTTAGCGATAGGCAGGGTTAAAATAATGGCACAGATTGCTACTGAATTGGAAGTACAAATAGTTCTACCAGAAAATTTCTGAAACCCTTGCTTTAAGGAGTTTTGTGTACACAGATTATTTCTGCACCTTGCTGACAAGCAGCAATAACTAGGAAAATATTGCCCACGAATGGTGATGGATGATCAAATAAGCACTTTCTTGCTTATATCAAAATAGTTGCTTACCAGAAATATTTTAATAGCAGCAGCAGATTTACATGTTTGGGGACCCATATGACATCTTTTTTGTGCCTTCACAATGAATAATTTTTAATATGTATAAAACAAATGTTATATAAATTTGTGTTTCTTTACATTTATGATACTCTTTTAATTCCTTTATAATTTATAATTTAAGAATATTCATTTATAATGGCAATATTCATTTTAAAATAAATATAAAAATGAAATTTGCACTAATATATTTAGGGTTTCTTACTTATTAATGCAATATACTCAAAAGAATTTTAAAACTCAGCACAAAAGTTAGTTTACCGAATAGAAATGTCAAATATTTAATACAAGATAGGTATATTTAATACAAATTTACTCATGTGAGATATTTGATGTTAAAGAGCTTATTATTATATTTTAGCTTTTTGTTTTAAAGGGGAACAATTATCAGGGTGTCTAATAAATTCACAAATAAAAGTTCTATGAATTTTCCAGAGAAAAAGATACTAAATTTCAGAGGTATTTTTTTGAAAGAAAAATACTAGTTCATTTTTAAGTAGTAAAAAAGAATAGTCACACACTTGCACACATATAGACTTGAAATTTTTTAAAGAGTGAAATTTATTTATTAGATTATACAAAGGAAAATATCTAATACTTAAATGACACATGAGTAAAATTATGCACAAATGAATATTTCAGTGTATAAAGATCACATAGAGTAGCCATATTCAAAGCAAAAACTAAATGTTTAAAGTTAAAATTCTCCCAGTTAGTTATTTATTATGATCTTAATTTTTATTCTGTTTTTTAAATATCAGAATCTCAAACAATTATCACAACATAATATATAATGTTTCTAAAATATATATATTTATACACATACACACACATGGGTGTAGTTAAAGGACTCACCAATCCACATGTAATTCTTTTTTCAACTGCTTACCTTATATATGGAACAGGGAAAGAGGGGCATTTCATACCTATTTATAATTTTCACAAGCTTGTCATAGAGTCAATTTTGATTTCAAGTTTTCCCTTCAGACCATTTTTTTTTCACATTTGCTCTACAGACCATATTCAATAAATGATCAATCCCTGGTATTTATAATACAAGTAAATTAAAATTCTTAAAATAAATATATATAAATATATATTGGTCTAGCCATATTTTGCTTGTCATGGTTGCTCTAATGAAATGTATTTCAAGGTATTTATGTTTCCTTTATTGTTCCAATCTATATGCTTGTCGTCCATATAACACAAGTTTATAGATAAAATCTATCTTGTGTTTCAGAAACAAGCATTTTTGTGTTCATTTCGAAGGGATATATGGACCCGAAGAGAATTTTTTCGAAATGAACTTATCGTAAGCCTAAATCTCTTCCATGTGCAAGCTTTTTTGCTTGATTTTTTTGTTTTCTTATTTGCATTCCTCATTTTTGAAATTTGTTGATCGTCTTTGTCTTTATGACCTGCATTACGCTTTATTAATTCCTCTTTATGTCTTAATTTCTTTTATTTCTTTGTAGAAAATTTTGGAATAGTGTATTATGAGTTACTACATACATTCTAACTTTGGATTTACTAATTTATATATATATATATATATATATATATACATATATATACATATATTTGCACAAATTGCTGTCAAAATAATCTGCAAAATTAACACTTAGTTTAACAGCATAAAAGGTTGATTAAAAGAATCGACAGATGCATTTTCCTTTGCTGGTGAATGTGTTCTGCCTTTTATGTCCTGAAAAAGTAGGTTGTTCCTTGCCTCAGAAATTGATTGATACTTTTAGTCAACTATCAACTGTATATTTTTGTTTTATGCTTTATTACAATCAGAGGTTTATATGCACAAAAATAAATATATTTTATTTCCAAAAAGTCTTTATTTACTATATTTATTAATGAAAATACATTTATACTGTTTCAAAAACAGTATAAATTAATTTTACTGACATATGCATTATTTAATAACAAAAACTATCTAGCTCAAATATCTATTTAATATCTATTAAAAAAACTAGCTAGCTGCATAAAATATTAAAAAAAAGTATTAAGTTTCATTTCAATGCAAATGTAATTATTACAAATTTTCAATACCTAAATACCATTTCATGTGGAAAAGTAAAAAAATATATGTAGAGGAATTAATATGGAAGAAAAAAAAATCATAACAAAAATTTACCTTTTAGTGGTAAAAATCATGTGTAATCTTAAGTACTAGTAAAATTTTAAGGAATAAACAAGGGATTTGATGTGTACCAGACACGTAATTATGGATACTGGTAAAGTCTGGTTGTTAGCACTTATGAACTTCATACATAGTCGTATTTAATTACTTTTGTATTATATGATGCAAGGAATAAAAATTATGCAATAGAAAATGGGAAAAATGAGGAAAAACCTGATTGAAAATTTGTATATTGTCAAAACTGATATACACTGAAATTGTTAAGATATTTACCATCAAATTTTATATATGTCATATATAAAAAATATTTAAAACTATCTCTATGGAAACACTCTCTGAGGTTATGTTATTGGTAACAATACATATTTTTTATAATTTCCTTTTATTTTACACATTTAGCGTCAAAGCATAAAAAATTATTTTTTGAAAACTTTTTAAGTTAAAGAATATGATTAAATGTTACTTACTCAAAGTCCAGTAAATGATAGAAAACTTGGGTGCATACCCTTGATGTGTTTTTTATGCATAATCAACTTAAAAATGTGAAACATTTACATGTGTAAATAATAAGATAAACATACATTTTTGTATGGTCACCACAGATTGGTTGATTATAGGTACAGCAATATGTTGTCCTCATCCTTTTGTTTGTAAAGCTGCAGCATGAGTAGTATTTTCTAAGTGTTTTTTTTTTTAACAAAAGTACCACAAACAATGCTCTTACCTTTCAACTTTCTCATTGTTAAGAATAAGAACTCTTTTAAGCATTGTCTTGTGCCTACAGAAATACTTGGATAGTTTTGCCTTTTCTTTTACCAATTTTCTACTAACTGGTAATGTATCAGGAACATAAGTTAAGTCTTGGTAAATGTTTTGTCCATTTTCCTTTTTAAAATTATTTTAGTGGATTATATAAGCATTTAATACAGCAATGTTTAGTAAAAAATGCACAGTGGCCAATCGTTTGTTTTATGACTGCAATTCATATATCATATTTAATCAATGGAGTCTATAGCTCCCTTAGTAAAGTTATAATTTAGGATGATTTCTATTTTGTTTATTTAGAACATTTGAACTTAACTACAAGCAGATGATATAGGTGTAACAAGTTTTTTCTGCTTAGATTTATAGGTTAAAAAGGTCGCCTTTACTGAATAAAAATAGAGATGATCAGACTTTTCTATTACAAAAATTCAAAGCTGTAAATTCTGAGGAAACTCTCTTTTTGTCATTCTTACATTAGGCGACAAAAGCTAAAATCATATTAGAGTTTTTTTATGTATAAACTCAAGTATATAAACATCTCTTTAATATATGTATAAAATAAGCATAATGTTAACCATTTAATGGTTATGTAAATAAAGCATATATTTATTTTCTTAATCTTAATGGCAACTATATATCATTTAGACATACATAGTCTGCAATCAAGTTTAACTAATGCAATATTGAATGACATATTTTTTTCTCTTCCACACTGTGTCATGTGGAATGACCTTTGGCAAACACTACTAGACTATGAAGGTGCTCAAAAAAAAAAAAAGAGATAAATAGTAGATATTTTTATCATACATCATTTTAACATATACTTACCATTCTAGGGTTGATTTTAAAACATTTTTTATACACTTTTGAGACCATCTATTTACAACTAAAAGTATTATGTTCCATGAAACAAATACAGACCTACAACTATGAACTTCTCAATATTCTTGTACAATACAGCTACTGATACTGTACAGCTACTGGTACTGTACAAAACAGCTACTGATATATGTCTTGGTGATCAGATTTGAAAACTTTGCTTTTAATTTTATGTGAGTTGATAGGTTTCAAACAACTCATTTTACAATTACAATTTCTTTGTAGCAACTAGCAACAAACTTTGTTATGCCATTAATAGCATGATTTCAATTTTATTAAAATTTTTGATAGTAAATAAATAAAAAATAAACAAGGTAACTGCAATTGATAAGGAGGTATGGCTCTCTGAATGAATTTTGTAATATCTCTCTATAATATATACAGAGCTAAGATTTTAAGTTTAAAGGTTTGGCACCCTCCAACATATTAAAGCCCTATTAGCTTTTATCATTTCATTTGCAATGTAAAATCTATAAGATAAATAAAGTTGAAAATCTATGTGTTTATCTCATCATCACGGGAGAATGGCTGCACTGAATTTCGTGAAATTTTTGGATAGGTTTGGGTTAACTCCACTTAAAATTTAGTCCATGTTTCGAGTTTCTAATCTAGGACCAGGGGTTGTAGAGATATTAATAAAACATGAACCTCCCATAGAAACAGCATTACGCAGATAATATTTTTCTGCAAATTCATTTGAAGAAAAATATATCCTGTTGCTTAGTAATGATATTGAATCCAATGTGTTTATACAACAGACAATTTTTATTAAATATTTTCCAATTTAAATATTAGAGAAATATTTATATTAAGTAATTGCATTTTTAACTGGATTATATCAATTATGACATTATAGTTTAAAAGATTATGGAAAATATTGATATCTTCAATTTTTTACTGCATCTGTTTTATTTTGACAATATTTCAAGCTATTTGTTGAAGAAGAATGAAAATGGTATGGGTTAATCTTCTAACACCATTTGTTTTAGTGCTTTCATTGTGGTATAGGATTATACGAACTAGCCAGGCGACCGTGAAGTTTACGCCATATTAAGGCTAGCCAATCTCCATTCCAGAGGAGCCGCAACCAGGTCGCTGACTCGACGGAAACATTCACCAGGCAGGGTCCGAGAGAACGTCCGCCAAGCTCGACACCAGCCACCGGTCGGCCCTTGGCTCAGGTCATGAATAGGCACAGTCTATGGGCTCGACCACCTGGAAGAGTCGGGGCCTGAACGACTCACTGGTACGACAGCCAGTTCATCACCGATCAGGTAACCCGATTGATTTTCCCCCAGCAGACGGAGAACCAGAGGTACAGACCTAAAATCCGACCACCGCAATCTTTGGCGGCAGCGCCCCCTGGGGGAGATATTCATTGTGATATAGGTAGATTGATCCTAATTTTACATATTTTATAATTGTGCTTATACAAACAGGACCAGGATGTTTTATTTTTTAGATTTGTTTGCGAAGATAATTTTGAATCGCGAGAAAAATTTTTATACTTTTTTTAGGAAAATTAAATTAAATATTTTAATAGAATGTTTTGAATAATCTTTAGATTTACCTGTGAAGATAATTTTGTACAGTGAAAACAGAAATTCTTATACTTATTTTTAGGGCAATTAAATTAATTATACTTTAATAGAATATTTTGAATACCGAAGTCACTTAGAATAATATGGGTATTTGTACACATTTGTAATCACGAGCAGCATTGGGTATATCTACTATTATTTATAAAGAAAATTCACTATTAAAAAAAATTATTTACAAAGAAAAAGTAGCACTTCTCACTATTTGTTTATTATCTCAGCACGGGAGAACTCACCTTTCCTTTTTAATGAGAATTATTAAAAAATTTCAAAAAGAATTAAATATTAAAAGTTCACCATAAATTGATTTTAATATTTCTTTATATATTCTGCATGAAGAATGGGTATACTGTTAGTCCATATAAATAGAATTGAAAATTTATATGGTTGTACCGAATTTCAAAAGATTTTGTGGATAGCCTTGAAATAGTCCTACTTACAATGCAATCCATATTTTGAGTTTTTAGGACCAGGAGCTGTTGAGATATTAATAAAAAAAGAATCTTCCATAGAGATACCATTATGAAGCAATATATTTTAAGAAAATGATATCATATTACTTAGCAACACAATTAAATCAAATGTGTTTATACAGCAGATGATTTAAAAAAAATTCCAATTTAAATAACAGAATCAGCAGTTGCTCTAGTCTGACGAAGCCGAAATAGCTTTGTGTGAATAACATTTTTTAAAATAAAACTTCAGTAAAGTTCAATAAATTTATTTGACTTTTTCACTAATTTTTTTGTTTACAGGCTTTCAAAGCACTACAAATTACTTATTAACTGTTTATAGCACTTTTTGTTTTCACCCCAATTTTATCTGGATACTTCGGCCATAGACTTCATGCTAAAATATCAAATTACTTTACTATCTTACCTTTTGGTATATAAATTATACTATATATCTTT
This sequence comes from Amaurobius ferox, assembly GCA_951213105.1. NCBI lineage: Eukaryota > Metazoa > Arthropoda > Arachnida > Araneae > Amaurobiidae > Amaurobius > Amaurobius ferox. Next base: position 167,616,162 of record OX578138.1, read on the forward strand.
TACACTTACTTGCAGGCTCATAAATACATACTTGAATATGTATATTTTTATTTATTCTGTTCAAACCCCAAGAATCATTAAACATCTTTGGAATTCTTAAGTTCACGTAACCTCCTAATTTTTATAAACAGAATCAAATATCTTGTGCTTATGTATCAATATTTTACCAAGGAGTAAGTAAACAGATTGAGCTGCAACAAGCGTTATATTTTAAGTACTACAGATTTTCCATCCATTGGAAAACCCAGATTAAAGTAAAATTCTTGCTCATTGTTCATAGCTCACTTTTATTTTTTGAGATATAAGCATTACAAACTTGCAAAAAGGAAAATTTCAAATTTTCTTCAACCTGACAAAATAAGTACTCCAAAACTGTAAAACCTATTTTTAACAATAAATATCGATTTAAGAAGAAAAATGAAAAAACAAAAAAATCACTTGTACAGATATCTTTTCAAGTTAAAAAAAAGCTCAAAATATATAAATTAGTTTTATATATTCATAACCAGTACCCTATTTTCAACAAAACAAAAAAAAATTATGTACATTTTTATCTATTAGGTTCGGCGATATAAGCATTAAAATTGTTTACATTTTTCGAAATGCTTCAATTTCGACACAGATACTCCAAGCATAGATATTATTCCCATTTTTAAAAAAAAAAAAAAATAGATATAAAAAATAAATTTTATAATTGTACGGTATTGCATTTTTGACTGGATTTATAGGAATTATTGATATTTTCATTTTTCTGATTTAAATAAAAAGGAAATGGATATAAACAATTTTTTATAAATGAATGATATTGCATCTTTGATATTTTCAATTTCTTACATCATCTGTTTATTTTGGTAAAGACTTTTCAAATTCATATATTGTATTTAGTCAATTATTGAAACTGAATGAAAGTTATACCTTCTAATACAATTTTATCGCTTTCAATTTGACATATTTTGATCTAATTTCATATTTTTTGTAAATTTGTTTACAAATTGCACCAGGATGTTTTATTCTTCAGATTCGCATTTGAAGGTGAAGATAATTTTGTATAACAAGAACAGATATTCTTATATACCTTTTTTATTAGAATTAAATTAAATATTTTAAAAAATAGAATGCATTGAACAAGAATGTCATTTAGAATACTATAGAAATTTGCACATAATTGTGAATTTTAAGTTTTTTTATAATATATATTCCAGATTAAGAATGTGTATGCTACTAGTGCCATTATACATTCGAAAAATTTATGGGGTTCAATTAAAAATTTTGGGAGTGCTTAGCATCTCAACTGCCACTTTGCTAACAAAATCCAATTTGTGAATTTAAAGAAAAAAAATTATTAATATATCAATTTATATTTCACTTTATATACTTTAATATGAGCACTTTATTTTCGAAATAAATGTAGAAATTATAACTTAAATATTTATTGATGCTAAATTTCATAAATTATGTTTTTGAACAGTTTTTGTCTTAAACAGCCAAAATGCAAAATGCTGCATAAAAAGTGATTCATCAAAGATTTTAAAGAAAAAGAGAAAACTTTTTATATTTTTGTATTCATTTACAACAAATTCTCATAGGGCTATATCAGCTAATTGTTACAGAGGTATCAGTACGAATTTTTCTCAGTGAAGTAGCATATTTTAATATTACCGCTTTAGATATATATTTTAAACATGAACTTCAGATATATACAAAAAGACCAGTCCTAGATCTGACATTAAACTTCACTTTTATAAAACAGAAAATATATTTGAAATGATTAACTGTAGTTACAAGATTTATAATTTTTAATCTTTAAATTTCAAACTAGATTGTAACAATATTGGCGTTTTGAACCAAAATGTAGATACTAAATATAATATTTACCTTTATAAATTTTTGAAGTGTTTTTTAACTTATCCTTCCAAAAGGCAAAAGACGGCGATAAGAAGGTTGCGCGCGCAAATTTTAATATAGTAAAGAGAAAATTGTTTACTTTTATGTAACATAAAATAATCACGCTTCTACAATAAATTTGTTTTGGGTATTGACTTGATTGACTTTAGGTTTACTGTGCACTAGCTTTGCGCCAATTTTGCCAAGCATTGGCTGCAAAAATCACTTGTTATTGTAAATGCGACGCACACAACTGTGAGCTTATTACTAAATAATATGTAATAAATTTATGTATAAATTATAAAGCTATAGTCCTAGTTTGCCCAGTGGAAGCCAAATTTAAAATATTCAGCGTAAGAAATAAGAAAACGGTTAATAATATACCCTCAGAGTCATTCGACGGCTCTATAGCGCCACCTATTGCAGAATTGGAAAACTAAAAATTAATTAGTTTGTTTGAGTTTTTTATTTATATCTTTTTAATTTATTAATATTTTGCAAAAATGCGTTCCACTGGGCAAACTAGATATTCCCTTCTATGTATCGTGACAAATTTCATAAAGATCTGAGCACTGGTTATTTCACAGTTGTGTGCGTAAGAATGCCCTATACTTTAACATGGGTGGAAAAAAGTCGAAGTCCGCCTTAATGTCTTCGACCAATTCATAATGCCATTTAATGAATTGTTTATTGATTTCTCAGACTCTGAAATTCTGTTGTCAGTATGCCATATAGCTATGTCATCAGCATAGCAAGCAACCCTTGTACCCTTAGTATGGTGTGGGTGAATGTCATTTACATACATCAAGAAAAGCAGGGGGCGGAGCATTATTGTGAAAATTAAGTTAAGTATTCAAATTTTTCATCTGTAAAAGTGTGTTTTACTGCTGTTAAAAACTTATCATTATATTTTGAAAGAAGGAAAAAATGTAGCTTCTCTGAATATTATACAGAGTGTCCCAAAAAGATTGAAAAGCACTTTAATTCACTACCTGGAGATAAGAGGGCAATGTAAATTGCAAAAATGTTGACAGTAAGGTAGGAAATATGACTACGTTAATGAAACAGCCCTCCCATTAAATATTATAACAATGTCATTTAGATTACTTTAGGAATTTGCACGTGATTGTCAATTTTAAGTTTCTTTACAATGTATATTTCATATGAAGAACAAGTATACTGCAAGTACACAATAAAATTGGAAGTGCAATTCATTCCAAATGGGCCTAAATCACTTTCGCTTGGGTATCATGTTGAGGCAGCTGCGATACAGCTCCTAGTAAGTGACTTTAGATACGTAACAGTAGGTGGCAATGTTGCACTATATTATGCAAGAAGAACAAGTGAAAGTGATGTTCAATCTTCAAATGTTCAATGGCCTGGTAATATGATAGAACTTTCGTAATGTGATAAGAGAAAATGAAAAAAAATTAAACTCTGTTACAAATGAATGTGCAAAATTTTCAGATTATATTCTTGTTTAGGTATTAGTGCAGTAGTTGAAATAATGTTTAATACCAAAATCAATGTTTATTCAACAATTTTGTCAAAAGCGGATTGAATGATAACGAAGAAAAAATAAATCCTTATCAAGTGTATACATCGAACATAACAAAATGTTTACATTATTTGAATGGCAGCATATATTGAATATATATATTTGGATACATATTGTTTTTTCATATACACTTGTCCATCTGGTTGTTTTGAGACCAGATATAGATTCTATTTGTAAACAAACATTTAAAATTTTAAATATTTTTTAGTATTTTAAATTTTCAAAATTTAAATTAACTATTTTTAAATACGTATTAAGTTTTAACATTTAAATTTTTTAAAAGCATACAAAAATATCAAAATAAAAAGAATAGGTGACCTCATTTATAAGGAGAAAAGGACAAGATGTATACACATAAAATTCATTTTCAAGTAAGCTGTAACAGTAAATACGTAAAGTACCTCTGCTTTAGAGTGGGAAGAAATTTTGTTAACCATTACACATTAAAATTTGTGAAAATAAATCTTAAGCTGATGTTCAGATTTTCAATATATCGTATCAAAAGAAAATGTAATATGTTATTTTATAAAAATATTAAAATATGTAAGTTCATATTTTAATGGTTAATAATTTTAATTGGAATTCATTTGTGCTTGCAATCCTTGATATAAATCTATAAAGAGTTCAAAATTAGTGGTTGTTAAATTTTGTACCTATATATTTTACTTTGATGGAGATTTTAGATACCCAACCGTTCTGCCTTTTTTCGCATGTATGATGCAAATTCCATTTTATCCATTTATTCTTCCTTCTAACAATCTAAGGGCCGATCCCACCAACGTCTGTTAAAATAGTGCTAATGTCTGATTAACTAAATTTAACGGCCCACTAAAGGATGCTTAAAAATCATCCCGTCTCACCAAGCTATTCGACTGTTAAAAACGTTTCGGTTAATTAATCAATGATTAAATCGATTTCTAGATGATACGAGTTCTCTGATTGGTCCGTTATTTCTCTCTCGAAAATACAATTTCAACTTCTACATGTTTACGTTCTTACTTCTCGTAAGGGAGCAATTTATTTATTTTCGTGTTATATCAAATTTGTTCAACAGGAATAATATAAATATCATTCACGTTTACAAATATATATATATATATATACATTATTAGAAAAGATTTTGTTATAATTTAGCTGGAATTCTTTCCTGTTTAAGGAAATACGTATTTGAAATTAATGCATATATTTCTAATTTAAGAAGTTACCCAATTAAAAAAAATCTGTCTTTTTAATTGTATTACGATCAGTATATATAGTTTCTTTAATTCGCACTATAAATACTATTTCAATGTGGTAGATTTGTATGAATGGTACTGCCAAAAATGTAGAGAAATGTGTGTGTGTGGAATGGAAACAACCATAAATGTAATTTCATAACTTGGGTTGGGAACCAGTGATTAGTATGCTCTGCTATGTGACAAAATGGTGCTATTAGATCATGATGCAAATCCATAAAAAAGTAATGCACAAAATTGAAAGAAAAATATATTCCTAATAACAAACTTAAAAGTATATTATGCTTTTGTTTCATGTATAACCCTACAATAGGATAGGTATGAATTAAATAAGCCCTATCCAAGAGCCAGGTGGTGCGTCAGTTAATTTGGATGAGCAAAATACATTCTAGCAGGATTGTGAAGTCAGTAACTCAAACCGTGGACTTCAACTCCTCTTTTTTTTCTACTGTTTGACACAGACTCCTCCTATTTTCTAATATCTGACTCCAATACTGATATAAATAGCAATTAGTTTTATATTTTTTATATCAATAATTTTTTAATTGTTAAACGTTGGATGTTTTCTTAATTTATTGCCTAAAAATCTCTTTATATTAACAAAAAAAAGTAGCTGACGCCACCACTATTTGACAAATTTCTCATTTCTTGAGATTCTTTACTTCGTACTGCAAAAACTATTGCATATAAAAATATGAAATTTGGAATACTTGTTGAAAAAACTTTGGGAAATACGCTGAAATAAATTATTTTTTGATATATATTGTAGTTTAAGAAATATTTAATATCGAAGTCAAAGACAAAATATTTAAGCTGCGAATTCACGTCCTGGATAGACTAACTATAGCAAGACCACAAATTTTTGCAGGCAGATACCCACATGGGTGAATTTTTCCCCTTCTTTTAATTTCAATGTAGTTTTTGAAATATTTTACTTTTTATGTACTTCTGAAGTGAACTTTTTTTTCGTATCGGCACGTCTAGTGATTTCTCTGTCTCGTACAGTAAAAATTATAGTATACCAAAATATGAAATTGAATTTGTATACCAAAATTTGAAAAATATGAATTAATGTAACATACCATCTAAAGTTTAGTTTTGAAATTTTTTATGTACACACAAGTTTTCTGTTTGACTTAACGTACAGAGTTTTAAAAAAAAAGAGAGGGGGTTGGGAGTAGGAGTTCGATGCTGAAATAGATTTAAAATGTTTTATTAAATTAATTTCAATTAGATTTTAAGAACAGGTGTCATATTGCCCTTTTCTCTGCGATTTTTACCTTGGTGACATAGAAATACCACCAAGTCTATCGGACAGCATGTCTGCCATAACCGAAATGCATAAAAATATAAAATTAATATTGATTTAAAACAATTATAGAAATTTTGATTAAATAAAAGAGCAGCCATATTGGTTATTTTATATAGGAATGGTCATTCTTTGTCGAAAACCGCAATGTTGTAACAGTCGTTTGTGCAACAGTTGATTTGTAACAATTTGAACATGAACCTATGCCTGTTATGTGAGTTTCACTCGCCCACTAAAAAAAATCACAGAAAGCAGTTCCACTGGCTGTCGGAGATTGCACGTAGCAACAGTTATTCCGTGGCACATAAAGTACAATTAGGTTCATACAGTGGATGTAACATGAAAATTAGAAAATTTTAAAAACATTAAAATGGCAAATATACAAAAGAAAGCAAATGTCAACAACTTAATTTTTTTAATACAATGTAAACCCATTCTGCAAGTTACATTTTAATGCATTTACTGATAAGGTGCAAAGCTTAAGAGAAATTTTCTAACGTACAGCATCCAAAACTTACAGAAAAAAAAATTTCACTTTGTATTGCCCTTATTTGACTGCTGAAACAGAGTCCAATAAATAAGCAACAGCGTTATAAGAATTACAATCTTAAGTTTTATAGGAATAGTGGAGTTGTGCTAGAAATGTATCAAATATAATACTTACCCTTATTTACATTTTTTTTCTATATTTTTGAAGTAACAAAGTGTTTTTATTTACATTCACAGCTAGGGTTGCTGTGCTACTGATCTTACGCCAATATTGTCGGGCATTGGCTGCAAAAATGACCGAAAGTTCGCCAGCCACTGTAAATCGCATTATCATATAAACGGGCAAATTACTGAATAAAATATAAAAACATTGGATTTACATGATTAAGCTAAACCCCTATTTTCTCCTGTAGTCAGAAAATGTAAAATATTCGGTGTAGGAAATAAGAAAACGGCTTTTAAAGTACTCCATTCGCTGTGCGACGCCTCTATAGCGCCATCTATTTCAGAGCTGTTGAACTAAAACTTTATAATTTTGTTTCAGTATTTTATTTATAGATAATTAATTAATTGATATTATACAAATTTTCTGACTACACAAGAAACTACATATATCATTCTATCACTCGTACAAATTCCAAAAGGATTTGCACAGCCGTTCTTTTGCGGTTATGATAATAGGAATGGCCTATACTTTAACATGGGTGGAAAACGACCGAAAACCACCTTAAAGTGATATTTTGAATTTATTCCTCACGATGTATACAAAATATAAAATTAACTGCAAAATTCAAAAATAAAAATCCTACTAGCCACCTCCATTGTGCTCAAAATCAGCCTACCGCACACTAGTTATAATAAATATTTTTTATTAAAAGATTTAATTTAACTTATTGGGCATCTACTGCAATACGTATAAAAATTGTAAAATAAAATACTCCTTGCACAGCCGCAGTGGAATTAATTTCCGTCGCGTAGTTAATTTCCAGCATGAACTATAACTTAGAATTTAATATTCTAAACTATCTAATAATGCGAATTACTAGACGAGATCGTATTCTAAATTAACATCTGTGTGCACAGGCGCAGTTCTCTGAAGCCTCTATTGATTCTCTGAAGCTCCTTAGCACTACACTATCTGAGGAATTATACAGTGCATTGAAAATTCGCATAGATGAAAGGCATAGTGAACTAAAAAATATTTTAAGGTATTTACATAATTATAACGACTTTAAAAAAGAAAATGAAAATGAAGAAAAGAAGCTAACAAAGTCAAATTTAATTAAGTTCGTCATAAATTTCCACAAAAACATTTATAAAAAGTAAACACAAACCTATCCAGAGGAATTCGTTGAAGATGATGTTAATATCGGAAAAGAATTGTCTCTCGAAAAGAAATTAAAATTAGCTATAAATAAAAAAAATTGCCACAAATAATAATACAAAAGTAATACAAAAAATAGATTTATCTAAAACCATCAGACGACAGACCAAGTTGTTAGAAGGTAAAGGACTTTGAGGCGAATATTTAGAGAAAGTATATCGCTCGTTATTAACAGTACCACCAACCAGCTTGGATGCAGAAAGAACATTTTCAACTGCAGGTAATTTGTGCACAAAAATACGTTCCAGGCTTAATAGCAGTTCAATAGATGCATTATGTTTTCTACGATCACATTTCAAAAATATGCAGTTAATAAATTAGTTATTTTTATTAATAAATATTATATAATAGACTACACAACTAGATTTTTATGTGATATTTACTGTTCTTAATAATAATACTATATATTTTGTTCCTATAATATATATGTTCCTGTTATATTATAATACTGTAAATATTTTCTGTTACTAGTGTTATAAATTATTATTTTACTGCTCTTATAAATAATATTTGATTATAACATTTGTTCCTTTATTTTATATTTTACATAACAAATTTGTTTATATTTTTATAGTTTATGCATTTTTTGTTTAAAACTAATAACTTTTGTTTAAAAATATAGCAAAGAAACAACTGTGTTTTTGTACCTTTTTTGAAAAATTCCTAATACCGGCATTCCGGTATAACGTTTAAAAAAATACCGAATACCGGTATTGTATTTTTGGTCCGGTATTGCAATCACTAATTATGATGTTGCACGATGCGGAAATAGTTGTCAGAATAGAATGTTCTCTAAATCAAAGTAGGGATTGTCAGAATCCCACCAAATAATCGGCATAAATGAAAATGGGATAATACGACATCTGTACCAGATTTTATTCAAAGAAGAAGGGTTTTGCACCTTATAATTTTCAGAAATGAACCGTAATAAATTCGATTCCATTGTAATGATTATATAGGACATTCACAATAAATAAACTGATTTTTTAAATTACTTATTAAACAGAATACTTGTGGTTTCACAAGTATAAAATAAAGCAAAAGTTTGTGAAGTATTTATCACTATACTTTAGTAATGTTTCCGAAAATGCCTTGAAATTATGATGCAGTGCAAACTGGTTATACTGAACTAGCGTTATAATGACCACTTGTTTATAATGTACTAAATTTAAAGTCTCTATGAATATTCTATAATGCCTTGAAATTATGATGCAATGTAAACTGATTATACTGAACTAGGGTTATAATGACCGCTTGTGTATAATGTACTAAATTCAAAGTCTTTATGAATATTCTATATACATTTTGTAATTAGGCTCCATTTTAAGTGAGCTCATATATAAGAAAACTTCGGTTATCTAAATCTATAAGAAAACTTAACCAAAAATTACTTCGAATTGAATTCATGGATAATGTATTTTAAAATGGTTACAAATAGCAAAATATAAATATAAAATTATTTGAAAACTGCAAATTACATATAATTTCAAATAAATATCCTTATTTGAAGCCAATAAAACTCACAAATGTATATAAATAAGGAAAAATATTTAAATTACATCAGAATGCTATAAAATAGCTTTAAAGTAAAATCTCATTAAAAATACAGCATAAAACAAATTTCAATGATATCAATCAGTTCAGCGATATATGACGGAGGTGGTGTTTTTTTCTTTGTGTTTTAATCTCTTTGTGAGTTGAATGAAAACAAAATAAATAATTTGGGAACTGCACCCAAATAAGACATTTTGGTAACTGGGGAAAATTGGTTAGATGCCATTGTTGCGTGACTTTATGCTCCAACTTTCTAACCCTGCATATATAATGCATTTATTTACGTTATGTTGAAAAGAGCTTATTTACCATTTCCCAAATGATAACAAGTTTAACCATAATTACATTGTTGTTAGATACGTAGTCCCTTTGCCTCCATAATGATATCTCCACTAATTATTTTATTCAAGTTTTTGTTCAACAATGAAATTATATATTATTTGATCTAAAGTTAATTTAATTTAAATAAATATATGGTTTGTATTTGATTAGAGGGTCGTATAACAATGAATCCACATATGTCTGGTGATATTAAAAATGCAAGAGCGATACTAATTGTGAGACAAACAAAACTAAATAATAGAGAATATTAATGTTTAACCCTTTCGGGACGGCGGCATTCCGAAACTACCGTGGCCCAAAGGACGAAGCGCTTCGTTTCCGAAATGTGCCCAAAAGACGGCTATTTTTTACGCTAAGCCTAACTCTCGAAAAAAATTCACTAAAAATCACCCGTTCAACACAGCATTCTACTTTTTTCAGGAAGAAAGGAAATACTTATTTTCTATTTGATGTATATTTTTTATACAAATTTTCTTTTATCAAAATATTAAAAATGTTAGTGTATATATGTTTTAGGTACAGATGGATAATTCTTTGGCATGTCCTTCCGATTTTTTAAAACTGTACCACATACATGCGTATTCTTAGACAACAAATACTTTGCAAGTACAGGAGAGGTAAAAAATTTATCCAAATACAAAGTATATACTTTTCCTAAAAGTTCACATAGAAATGTTTTCACAACGCGTTCTCCATACCCACCACCAGAGCTTGATAATCCCGTGTCCTTTCCAGTATACACAAGGAAATTCTATTTATAGCCTCATTCCGATTCTGATGATTTATATATTTTTATTCCATATCTGGACCTTTTCGATGGGATATATTAACGAAATCCCAGCCTTCTTTTCCATGAGAACATAAATAACCTAATCATTTCATTGCCGCACATTCCTTTACCCCACCCCCCTCCCCCACCCACTCAAAAAAATACTCTCTTATATTCCTCTAATTCAACAACGAAATCAATAAAAGACAAAATCAGAACGAGACCCGGTACTCAATTATAAAATTGTTTATGCTGCGAGAAGTGAGCTGTCTGCTTACGCTACAGAACCATGTTTCATTCCTCCAAATGGAGAAATAATTCATTGGATTCTCCTTGTGCCAAGGTCAAACATCTACAAAATACATTTAAGTTGCTTCCACGGGCATTTAACGCCATGTAGTAGACAAATACATTCAAATTAAAACGTTCCACGTAGAAACACCAATACGTGCCAGTCGTCCTTTAGGGTAAAATTTCCTTCTGCCCGAGTGCGTGCCGTTCGTCCTTGAATGGAAGTTCGCAGCTGGCACGTGGGCGTGCCGATCGTCGCGAAAGGGTTATGTGAGTATGAACTTGACCATTGCAGACTGAGCAAGCTGCATGATGCAACTAAATTTATCGGTCCCATTAAAGGTTTGCAAAAGTGTAGCACACAGCAAGTTTTCTTGCTGTCAGTGTAGTTTTCAACTATTCTATGCAGGCAAATGCATAAGTATGAAGATGGCCGATGGGTGTGATTTGAAATAGAAGCGCAATTCTAAAATAGGGAAGTAGTATGTAATTTTTTTAATACCCAGCATACCTGAAGATTTAGAGCAATAGAATGGGTGATCAGGAAAAAAAGGGTTGTAATCACTTTAAATGTATGTTACTTAGACTCCCATGAAAGAAACTTCTAACTTTTTTGCATCTTATTTATGCAAACGAACTAATTTGACCTAGACCTACAATTTGAACAAAATTCAAGACCACTGCAAATCCCCTAGTACACGGGATAGTGCTCAATAAAAAATATAATTTATAAGTACTCTTTGTTATCAACACATATAAAAGGATTATAGTTAAAATTAACAGATGAATATTTATTAAAGAATTAAGTTCCACTACTAGTTTATGATTAATATTAAATTTAATTACATTGTGCATTAATTTAAAGCAACTATATTGCTTGTTACTCAACTATTACCTTACAAATAACTGCTTTTAACTATCAGTTAATTTATATAGATTCAAATACAAATATATATTTATTAGTTTATATATGCAATCATATTAATAAGTAAATATTAGCCTCATAATATATAATTTCAAAGCACAATTGTGGCTAATGTGCTACACCATAGGTTCTCAACCTTTTTTTGCCCACCGCCCACTTTGAGAATATTTTTTTTCCTAATGCCTCCCAATTTTTTTTACTTGTGAATCTGAAACAGCTATTGCCACGATTATATTTAAACGTGTAATATTATATACTATAGTCGTAAGATAGGATATGGCCCTATCCAATTTCTGAGTTTAAAGAAGACTGTTTCAATGAGAACAATTAAAACGCATACTTAATTATATTGAAAAGTATTTTTATTAACTGACGAAAAAGAGAAATCGGCTCCATGTTACTGAACGCGGCGTTCAGTAACATGGAGCCGATTTCTCTTTTTAGTTACTAACGTCGCTACAGCACTAAATCCACGTTCAGCTAAATAGGAAGATGTGAATGCTATCAGAAATCGTTGAACAATCTACCATAATCCTGGGTACAGTTGCAAAATCGGCTTCTGCAGCCAAAATTCTTGGTAGCCATTCTTGAATTTAATTTTTAATTCCTCATTTGTCGTCAGTTCTATTAGTTCTTCTTCTAACTGGGATGATCCTATTGTGTTAACATTTGAAAAAGGATCCATAACCCAGTCTGGTATGTCCATGTTTAAAACGTCCTGGAATCGTTCCTTGAAATCACTGCGGAGGTTTTCCAAGTGTTGACAGTAAACAAGCAAGTCGTCGTGCTTGAATGATACTGCTGATCAATTAATTATTGAATTCGCGTCTGCCGATGTTTCTTTTGTATAATAGTAGTTTGGACACGAAAGCAGCAACGCTATTTTTTGTCTTAATCAAGTTTAAGTCGTCGCCTTGAAGTTGGAGATTGACATCATTAAACAATTTATACAGGTCTGTCAAGTACCCAATATCGTTCTTTGATGAGATAAGGTTGTCGCGCAATTCCGTGTCTTTGTTTCCTAGGAACTCTATCACAGATCCAAACAGATTGTAAAATCGAGTCAAACAAGTATCTTTTGACAGCCAGCGCACCTCTGTGTGAAACAGCAATCCGTTGAAATCTTCATCATTGGCAATGCAAAGCTGACTAAATAATCTGTTATTCAACGAGTGACTTCTGATTTTATTAACTGCTCTGATAACATATTGCAGTGATGTATGGAGGCGTTCACTTAAATTTTTCGCAACCAAATGCTGGCGATGAATTGCGAAATGCACAACAAGCACGTCAGGAGCTTTATTTTTTAAGCACGCTATAAAGCCTTTGTGACGCCCTGTCATAACCGGTGCGCCATCCGTAGCAACTGACAAAATATTATTAAAAGGAATTTCCTTTTCGTCACAAAACTTTTCCAGTGTATTAAATATGGTTTCTCCTTTTGTATCTGTTTCCAAATTCGTAGCAAACAATAGTTCTTGACATATTTTCTCATCTTTGATAAACCTCACGTATGACAATAACAATGCTTCATTGGTTGGTGAAGTGGACTCATCCAGCTGAATTGAAAATTGACAAGCCTGAAGATGATTGCACAATGATTCTGCAATGTTTCAGCCATCTCATCAATTCGTCTTTGCACAGAACTATTGCTCAAAAGAATTTTTCGGATAATATCTGCAGCTGGTTTATGGAGCACAGTGGTTATTACTTCATTTACTACTGGTAAAATTAAATCTTCCCCAATAGTATGTGGTTTGCATGTTTTAGCAATCAACAATGAGATATTGTACGAAGCTCGAAGTCCGTCATCGTCTTGCTTAGAAACTGATGAAAAAAGTTTTGATACAGTTGGTTGAATTTCGTACTTCTTTTTCATGTCTTGAAAATAGGTCACATCTTTGTCTTTCTTATCCGGGTGTATTTTATTAAAATTATCTTGAAGCCTAGAAGGCTTCATCGCTTCATTTGAAAATGTCTTTTGACAAATAAGGCACATTGGCGATGATGGATTTGTGGGATTTTCGATAAATCCGTACTTAATATAATCCACACTGTACTGTCGCCTCTTCTTTTTTGCTTCCGACATGGTTTTTACTTTACAGATACGTGAGTAGTATTAGTGTACTTTTAAAACCCTGTCATCAATTGCGCGTGATAATGCTAATGAAAATAAAATAAGCAATCACTGCCTTTATATGGGTTGGAGACATGTAACACGCATCGACAGGAATAAGATAACCATGCAGTGATTCGTTTATAACACCCGGCGCCGAAGTAAAGCGCGGGGGCAAGGGTGATGCGGGAGCAGAGTGCGGGTTAGAACAAGCACAGATAATACTGTCAATTCTTGCAGGATTGCAAAAATCACGTTATTTTACAAAAATTTGTTATAACTGAATTGCTACAAGCATATTTTTTGCAATTTTTTATTAACAGGCTTTTGTTAACTTTACCTGTATTTATATATGATATATTTCACGTGAAATTGGAAGATTTGAAAATTTTTATTTCAAATCTAAAATTAAAAATTTTTATATTACCCAATTCAATGTAGATCTGAATGTAATGGAATCTTTAAGTTCAATTTTCATCCACTTCCCGAACTACCGAAATATGTGAATTTTCGCACACGTGATAAAAATGATTAAAATACATACAATAACAAAAATTAACCAATATTAATGTTTACTTTAGTTAGTACGTGATTAGCGTGTTCTTTTTTGTCTTTTTTAAACTATATTTTTTTAATCTGCCCACCGCCCCTCCGTACCATCTCAACGCCCCAAAATTTTCTCTGGGTCTTCTACTGCCCCCCTGAAAGTCTCAAACGCCCACAAGGGGGCGTTATCGCCCGCGTTGAGAACCTATGTGCATGCAAGTCTGCAGCACACATAATGCTTAAATCTTGTCTAACCAGTGTCATATTTTGAATTATTTGGAGGACACATTCGTTGAAGATGTATAATATCATCTAACAATAGATTTGCCTGAAAATTTTCCGTTTGGGCGGAGTAAAACTCCCCGAAACACTGTACATGATAAGATACGTTTAAGATATACACCGTTAAAGATAAAATACATTTTTGCAAAATTTTCTCAATGTAGCTTTGATATGCAACTACATTGACATGTAGCTAAGAGGTTATAATTTAGAAATTTTTTTCCGATATACCAATAATTTGAACAGAAGTTCAGTACACTAAGCGATTCTCACCAATAAAATTTATAAATACTAAAACAATAACATCATAAAACTGTTTTTATTTAAAAAAAAAAACGTTTTTATTACTTAAAACCATGTTCAATAAGTATATCTGTGCGAACGCAAGAGAAAGGGCACAGTAAAATGTGAAAACAAACGAGTTAGTTTTGGTTTTCGTGGTGGTGAGGGTTACCGTTCTTTTCTTCTCAAAAGGTTACCAGTGTCTTCATCCGATTCACAGTGCGATTTTCGCCAACTCGCCAATCTTGTCACTCCGAACCGCATAATGAAAATAAGCGAGTACGTTCCCTGTGGATGCCTCCCCCAATGGGTTCCGGTCTAAATTGGGTGGCACTTTCTGGTTGTTCAAATAGATATCTCAAGAAAAAGTGAAATTAAAAAGTAATAATCACATATGCCATTGCGTTGCTGAACAATGGTACACCCAGTCTACATGACATGCGTTGCGTTTCTATGGAAACCAAGGTGTTTATACCTAAGGTTGGGCCAATACAACTCAGGCCAATCGTAATCAATGGCACGCCATCAAGACAGCATATATTGAGACGGGGTGTTCAAATTACTACTTACTGCGGCTCCGCCTCGGTCCCGCCCGCGAACGGCCATTGTATATACCAAGCCAGGCCTCTCCGCTCACATTACACGCAGATATTGGCTGGCTTTCGAAGCGATCGCCAAATGTATCACGTGACGTGCAGAGAGACTTTCCTTCTCAAGGTTATTTCGGAGCAAGACATTGCTCCTCTTCTATAACGTGGAGGAGGGTGGACTTCGCATTTACGTTCAAGTCATAACTGAATAATATGTTAAAGTTATAGCTCTTAGGCGATGGATTGATTTTTACTTTCATATATATAGGCGAAAATTTGAATTCCAGTTTTTGTCGGGAGAGCACGTTTCAAGCAACTAAACTAACATAGTTTAAACCTTTATTTGGAACTTGCATCTCCTTCAAGGAAAAAATAACAATTTATAGTTTGCGATTATGAAGACTTCCTGACTTGTCAATATATATATATATATATATATATATATATATATATATATATATAAATGTATATATATATATATATATATATATATATATATATATATATAAATGTATATATATATATATATATATATATATATATATATATATATATATATAAATGTATATATATATATATATATATATATATATATATATATATATATATATATATATATATATATATATATAGGGTGACCAGAAATAAGCGCCCAATTAAGAACTGTTATATCTCGAAAACCACTGTACATAAATCGTTCAAACTTTGGGAATAAACAATACTGAAATACTGACAACCAAATGCCATTGCAGGTGATGGTAAACATATCGAACTTGTGATTTCATAAATTTAGAACATATATTTTTTTCCTGTAATTGGAATAAAACATATTTATTCACCCGTTTTTTTGTCGTTTCATTTTACTTTTGGGGCGCTTTTTTCTGGTCACCCTATATATATATATATATATATATATATATATATATATATATATATATATATATATATATATAAAATATAAATATATAGAAATTGAAAAATCGGAAATAAAGATGTTTTAGTAACTTTTGCGCAAGGCAGCAGAGGGTACCAAACACTATATATATAGAAAAATAGAATATGACAGGACCGCACTGTGATCACAGGACCGCGGCTGGAACTACATTTCATTTGAGTCGGCAATTCAGCTGGCTTTATTTGTGGTGATATGGCTCTCGTACACATCTCTATCCAGGTCTCGTGATGATTTCAAAGTCACTCCGGAGGTTGGCTTGGGCCAGGGCTGGCGACCAGGAGTGAAAATGCCGCGGCGATTTTGACGAGCTCGTTGAACTGGGGAGTAAGGTCACAACCCCTTACCGCCATAATGTAAGCTTTTTGCCGAGCCTTCCTTCCTTTTTACATGTTTTTTTCACTTTGTATATTTCTATTTTTCTATATATATATATATATATATATATATATACACATATATATACATATATATATACATATATATATATATATATATATATATATATAAATATAAATTATTAAATCCAAAGTTAGAATGTATGTAGTAACTCATAATACACTATTCCAAAATTTTCTACAAATACAAAGAAATAAAAGAAATTAAGACAGAAAGAGGAAATAATAAAGCATAATGCAAGTCAAAAGGACAAAGACAATCAACAAATTTCAAAAATGAGGAATGCAAATAAGAAAACAAAAAAATCAAGCAAAAAAGCTTGCACATGGAGGAGATTTAGGCTTACGAAAAGTTCATTTCGAAAAAATTCTCGTCGGGTCCATATATCCTTTCGAAATGAACACAAAAATGCTTGTTTCTGAAACACAAGATAGATTTTATCTATAAACTTGTGTTATATGGACGACAAGCATATAGATTGGAACAATAAAGGAAACATAAATACCTCAAAACGCACCTCTTCAGCGCAACCATGACGAGCAAAATATGACTGGATCAATGTTGCCATATGCCAAAATGAAAAGATGTGATTTGCTGTTGCCAAAGAGAGTAATAAAAACTGTACTGCGCAAAAGCAATAAAATGAAATAAAATGAGTTATTCAACTGTTAAAGCTTCGAGATAAAAAGATGAAAATATAATTGCAGGAGAATGAAGAAGTACGGCTAAAATAAGATAATAAGGGGAGAATATGAGAATTTTAGGCTAATCGAAACTTATTAACTATACTATTGACTAAATATGCAGGATATTGATACATTTTACTGGTAATTTTGAGGTTATTAATGTGCAAAGCATGAAATTTTTTATCTGATAATCTATAAATTCTAAAAAGTTGATTAAGTATAATATTTCTAAACAATTGAATCGAGTTGCAGGAATTAAAAGGTAATAATTTATTAATATTAAATTTAAAAAAATCTTTTTTATCATATAATTTAGTAACTATCCCATGAGCAGGTTCTATAATTAGATTTAAATCCAAATAATAAACATTATTACTAATAGAAGTTTCATTAGGTATTAATTCCAAATTATCCGGATAGAAATCTATATCTATGACATAGTTATCAGTAAATACAAGACAAATCAGATCATCTACATATCTATAAATTTAATAATCAGTTGAAGTAAAGAATTTTTCATAATGATATAGGTATAAATTAGCTAACATACTGCTACTACAGCCACCTTGTGGAACACCTGAGACTTGTAAGTATAATTTATTACCTTGAAAGATATAATTATTGAAAAGAACAAAATGGAGAAGCTGAGGAAAATTGGTAAATTTTGTAAGATTAGAATGTTTAGTAATATAAGCATTATATAAAGCTAAAATGACATCATATAGATCAGTGATCTTAATATTATTAAATAGATCTTTAAAATCAAAAGTTTGAAATCCTATTATTTTACCAAGCGTTTTTAATTTATTTTTTAATTCCTTACTGTTATTTAGAATAATGTAGCTATCACCAGAATCTCGTAAATTGCTATTTAGTACATTTAAATAATTTAGTAATAATTTACTAGCAGTAGTAGAGTATGAATTATGACCACTAGTAACAGTTCTAAATTTAATAGGATTTTTATGAAATTTAGGTATAAGCACAATATATGGAAATGTCAAAAATTTATTATTAATATCTAAATCACTATACATATTGATAATTTTCAATTTGATACTATTAAGAGAGTGTGAATCAATTTTAAATAGACTATTATTTTTTAAATAATCTAGCAGATATTGAATATAGAATTTTTTACAAATAATAGCATAATTATTAGAGGCTTTATCTACATAAGTAATAACAAAAGAACTATGTAAATCATTAACAGAATGCTTTATATTATCCATATTATATATAGATCTAGATAAATTAATACTACAAATGGTATTTTTAATAGATCTTAAAATAGTAAATTTCCACATATTAAATGCCTCTAAAGGCTGAGCATATTTAGAAGCTAATCCATAAATAAATTTATCAAGGTCCAGATTGATTGACTTTAACACTTGTTTAGAATTATTACATGAAGGTAACCTGAATTTAGTGCCAAATGACATTATAGTTCTTAAAGATTTATTTTTTACAATGGCTAAGTCTCCAGTAACTATATGACCCATGTGTGGATTTATAAATTCAGCATAATTATCAGCACTACAAATACATTCACCATCTAAATTTGTTGAGGAATCTATGTCGACTGAGAGAGATTTTGAAATTGCATTGTAATTAAAAATGGTTCTTCCAATAGGCTTGTTATATTTAAAAGTTTTAGTAACATTCAAATCCTTTACAGGCAATAAATGATGAAATTGATTAAATAAATTCTTAAAGTTTATGGAATTATAAATAGGATGCTTAAATGATATTACACAATAAGAAT